>SJYA01002623.1:1535646-1579707 GCA_006410615.1 Neotragus moschatus | reverse complement strand
AAAAAGACCAAGTAATTGCCAGGACATTTACAACCTCCCACACAGTGCTTGTATAGCTCCCTGCAGAACAGGGAGAATTGAAGGATACTTCAGAGCTTAGTTTTATATCTCTTCCCTTATGAATTCAAGATTCTTTCATTTTATTTAACTGGGCCTCAGGATAATCTGTTAAAACTGGTAGAGATGGGTATAATTATTTCCATTTTAAGAAAAGAGAAACTAAAACACAGAAAGTCTAATGACTCACTCTAAAAGCACATAACCAGCAAACAAATCAGGAGGCATCATGGCCTTCAAATCATAGGGCCACAGGATTACGGGATTAACTAAAGGACAAACACGGGTGATCTCTTATAGCTCCTGCCATCCTAGAATGTTATCCACTTAAGAAGACAGGAAGCTCAGGTTCCTTTGTAAGTCAGCCTTGAAGTGCTCATAGGAAATGCACACAGGTACCTGCCTCCTCATGCCAAATCTANAGGATTACGGGATTAACTAAAGGACAAACACGGGTGATCTCTTATAGCTCCTGCCATCCTAGAATGTTATCCACTTAAGAAGACAGGAAGCTCAGGTTCCTTTGTAAGTCAGCCTTGAAGTGCTCATAGGAAATGCACACAGGTACCTGCCTCCTCATGCCAAATCTATAATCCCCACCGTCGCTCATTTGTACTGGTATCTCTCTCTCTCTGTTCTAGACTGTAGACAACTCTAGAGGACAAGGTCTTCTTTAGCTTTGTATAGCTGGGTGGTTTTCAATCCTGGCTATATGTTCAAATCATCTGACATCTGACCTCACCCACAGAGATCCTGATCTAATCGGTTTGGGGAGATGACCAGGCATAAAAAGTCCTCTGAAGGCTCACCAGATGATTGTAATATGCCGCCAAACTTGAGACCAGTGCCAATGCTTTATGTATCATAAAAACACAGACGGTGTGGTGTGTTAACCACGTATTAAGTGAGTCAAATGTTAAAGTTGATCCCATGAGGTTTGAAGAGTATTGTATTTGTGTCTGTGACATCTTACAGAAGCTATGACTAATCTAAAATAAATGTGCTTAAAAATACTGCCGGCAACTTCACTTTGGAAGTTGGTCCATTCTGGTTCAAATCCAAAGATGTAGGTCAACAGCTCTAGGATTGCTGGAGCCGACCTTCATCTTGGGAGTGACAGAAAGGCATTGCTAAGCTGAAGAACTGTGATGCTTCTCTTAGAATTGGGGTTGAGCCTGAGACAGGTATAGAATAAGCGAGATCTTAAAAGTGACTGATTTGATTAAAATCTTGAAATAAACAGACCTCATGAGTTGGTCCTTTTGTTATTCTGAGTCATAGCACAGGTTTTAAAATCTGTGCATCATGTAGCTAATAGCCCTAAGACAAGATAGCATCCTTGTCTTATCTCAGCTAAGATTCTGGTCTAGATGAAAGTGCAAAGAGTATTAAGATGCGTTGGGCTAAATAAAACCATGGGCATACGTGCTCTACAGCTTCCATTTGCTATATAATTCCCCACTGTAGATCACGCTCTGTTTTAGAAATATACCCTGTGGGGGACAGAGCAGCAGCTGCCTCACACGGGAGGATTGTTGTTGTTTAGTCGCTCAGTCATGTCTGACTCTGCTGTCAGACTCTGCTGACCCCATGTACTGTACCCTGCCAGGCTCCACTGTCCTTGGAAATTTCCAGGCAAGAATACTGGAGTAGGTTGCCATTTCCTCCTCCAGGGGATCTTCCTGTCCCAGGGGTCAAACTCATGTCTCCTGCATTGGCAGGTGGATTCTTTACCACATGGGATGCCCCATGTAGGAGGATGCTTAAGGAAGATGGTAATAATAGTCAGGTGGTTCCACTTGGCAAGTATATTCCNGACATCTGACCTCACCCACAGAGATCCTGATCTAATCGGTTTGGGGAGATGACCAGGCATAAAAAGTCCTCTGAAGGCTCACCAGATGATTGTAATATGCCGCCAAACTTGAGACCAGTGCCAATGCTTTATGTATCATAAAAACACAGACGGTGTGGTGTGTTAACCACGTATTAAGTGAGTCAAATGTTAAAGTTGATCCCATGAGGTTTGAAGAGTATTGTATTTGTGTCTGTGACATCTTACAGAAGCTATGACTAATCTAAAATAAATGTGCTTAAAAATACTGCCGGCAACTTCACTTTGGAAGTTGGTCCATTCTGGTTCAAATCCAAAGATGTAGGTCAACAGCTCTAGGATTGCTGGAGCCGACCTTCATCTTGGGAGTGACAGAAAGGCATTGCTAAGCTGAAGAACTGTGATGCTTCTCTTAGAATTGGGGTTGAGCCTGAGACAGGTATAGAATAAGCGAGATCTTAAAAGTGACTGATTTGATTAAAATCTTGAAATAAACAGACCTCATGAGTTGGTCCTTTTGTTATTCTGAGTCATAGCACAGGTTTTAAAATCTGTGCATCATGTAGCTAATAGCCCTAAGACAAGATAGCATCCTTGTCTTATCTCAGCTAAGATTCTGGTCTAGATGAAAGTGCAAAGAGTATTAAGATGCGTTGGGCTAAATAAAACCATGGGCATACGTGCTCTACAGCTTCCATTTGCTATATAATTCCCCACTGTAGATCACGCTCTGTTTTAGAAATATACCCTGTAGGGGACAGAGTAGCAGCTGCCTCACACGGGAGGATTGTTGTTGTTTAGTCGCTCAGTCATGTCTGACTCTGCTGTCAGACTCTGCTGACCCCATGTACTGTACCCTGCCAGGCTCCACTGTCCTTGGAAATTTCCAGGCAAGAATACTGGAGTAGGTTGCCATTTCCTCCTCCAGGGGATCTTCCTGTCCCAGGGGTCAAACTCATGTCTCCTGCATTGGCAGGTGGATTCTTTACCACATGGGATGCCCCATGTAGGAGGATGCTTAAGGAAGATGGTAATAATAGTCAGGTGGTTCCACTTGGCAAGTATATTCCTGTAGGCAAGTAAAATACTATGATTCCCTCCTACAGCTAGCAAGGAAAAAAATCTGTAAGTGTAAAAACTTGAAGGGGAATGTTGTGACTAATGAGAAGAAAATGCAAATAATTTAAAATTCATCTTGTTATGAAAATGTTATTGAAAAACTATATTAAAATATCATGACCAATTGAGCTTACTTAACTATTGCAGATAATTCTAGGATTTCCTTGAGTACCTTTGATTTAATGCAAATCAAAGAAGTATTTAATATTTCTTATCAGTAATAATGTTATAATTAGACAATTCCCTTCCTCTGTGGGCTCTTGTCTATTATTCTAACAACTAGAACTTGCTTCCCAGGAGAATCTTTCTAGTTAAAGATAGGAAAATGTGCCTTTGAACTCAGTAGTTAAAAAGTATGCTCCAGTTTAACATTGTTTTAATTAATTTGCCTTTAGAAATTAGAAGTGACAGCTATCTATATAGTAATATAAACTTGCCAGAGTCTTACCAAAACTCTTTCTACCATGTTTTCTCCAAAAACAAAATCAGAACTGCAGCTTTTCATAGAATATTTATCTTCATTTGGTTGACGTCTATGGAAAAGAAATAAGCATTTGCTGTTTTAAATGTCGTAGCAATGGATATAGCCATATTAAACCTTAGTGAAATAATCAGATGATTTAATAGATTTATGTAAAGCATAATAACATCTGCTAACTTTTGTTTATCTGAAGTTAATGAGGAATGAAGGAAAAAATGAGATAGGTACTTCTGATGATGAAAGTCAAAATATCTGACAGCTGTTACAACACTGGCCAAAACCAGAGGCTGTGTGATCAGCCGGGGAGCGGCCAAGTCATTGTCTTTGTGCTTGGCTAGCACTGACTCTCTGATCTCCAGTCTCCACTCTCCTCTTCCCCAACTGGCCAGTGCTTTTAACGGTGCAAGATCTAAGGGCAACAGCAAAGCCGATCTCTCTTCTCAATTACACTTGAGTGTGCAATGGTTTAGTTTAATTTTTACCTCCCAGAAACTTGGATGTTTAAAGTGTTTTGCATAACGGCAGACCCAAAGACATGCAGCCCTCTGCAGGCAGACATGCTTCAGGATGCCTACTGCATCCACAGCATGCAGAGTAGGTAAGTGCTGAGGTACCGGTATGGGCTCCGATCATGAGACCAGTATGTCCACAGCTAGCTGCGTTCCTCTCGGATCAAACATGCCCCCATCACTGGCAACGCTAATAAATANCAGCCCTCTGCAGGCAGACATGCTTCAGGATGCCTACTGCATCCACAGCATGCAGAGTAGGTAAGTGCTGAGGTACCGGTATGGGCTCCGATCATGAGACCAGTATGTCCACAGCTAGCTGCGTTCCTCTCGGATCAAACATGCCCCCATCACTGGCAACGCTAATAAATATTCACTTTCACTTTGCATATTTCTACTGCTTTCTTTGTTGTCTGTCTGATTTTTGTTAATACATAATAATGCCAGAAATAATTTAAAAGAGAGAAAGAGAGAATACCAGGGGAAGAGGAGGAAAGGCTAGTTGAGTAGCCAGATATTTAATGCCTAACTAANGAAATAAGGAATCTAGGAGGCTAGTCTAAATTCTAGAGGAGAACTGACAAGATTGCTCGTTATCTCTTTCTTATTCTCACATCCATGATTTTTTCAGGAAAATTGAATAATTAAAAGTTTAAAATACAGTCTTCTGTTAAAGAGAATGAAAATGAGATGGGGAAGAAAAATTTTAAAGACTTAAAAAAAATTTGTTTTGCCTGTTTTAAGGTTCATATAGCATTTAAAGAATGCCTATATTCATTGTTGTTTTCTAAAATGCTTCATTAAGAGAAGACATTCATTCATCCCACAAATGTTGTATTAAGTACTTGTAGTGTGATGGTGTCCCAAAGTTGTCTCCAACCCTTTGTGATCCCATGAACTGTGTAGCCGGCCAGGCTCCTCTGTCCATTAAATTCTCCAGGCAAGAATACTGGAGTAGGTTGCCACTTCCTGCTCCAAGGAATCTTCCTGACTCAGGGATCAAACCCACATCTCCTGCTTGGCAGGCAGATTCTTTACCACTGAGCCCCCTGGGAAGCCTGTTACATACAGAAGGGGCACAAAAAGTACCATCTATATAACTCAGTCGCTCTCAGTTCACTTGTATTTCTGCTCCACAATGGAGGAATACTGTGGCCAAGCACTTTTATCTGTCACCTTGTCTAAATTAATTCTTCAAATTTATTTATGGACTAAATGTGATTTCTACCATGTTTCCAGATACTTTCAGATGAGGAAACTGAGGCTCCGTTAAGCANATAACTCAGTCGCTCTCAGTTCACTTGTATTTCTGCTCCACAATGGAGGAATACTGTGGCCAAGCACTTTTATCTGTCACCTTGTCTAAATTAATTCTTCAAATTTATTTATGGACTAAATGTGATTTCTACCATGTTTCCAGATACTTTCAGATGAGGAAACTGAGGCTCCGTTAAGCAACTTGCTCAAAGTCACACTAGCAGTAAGGGAGAAAAGCCTTTAACTCAGAACGCCGTCCTATAAGACCATTTTCTTAGCTCTCACAGGTCATACTAACATACCTACAACTCTACCAGCACNTGTTTCCAGATACTTTCAGATGAGGAAACTGAGGCTCCGTTAAGCAACTTGCTCAAAGTCACACTAGCAGTAAGGGAGAAAAGCCTTTAACTCAGAACGCCGTCCTATAAGACCATTTTCTTAGCTCTCACAGGTCATACTAACATACCTACAACTCTACCAGCACAATGTTATGTTCTCAGTGTATAATACACACCATCCAGCACCACACCAGGGAAAAATCAGTATAAAGTCATAGCACTTATATTTTTTTAGCCTTGTCAGTGTTGACTGATCATGTCAGAAATCACAATGAAACAATAATAAAGGCTTGGGTAACTATTTTTGGTTGGGGAGCCAGAGAGCAGGGAGGAGAGGTACTACAAAGACAAAGAAAACTGAAGGCAAATAATAGTGAGAGAATTTTGGAAGCTATAAAGTAGAAGAATAAGCGATACTCTTAAGCCAGCTGTGGGGCTAGCTTGCCTGACTCCCCACAGAGCCACCACAAGTCCAAGGATGGGTATCACTGAGTATTTCTGGAAGCAGAAGTGAAGACTGGCTCAAAATAGGAAGTACTTTCATCTATTTGAGGACCAAGCAACTGTCCCCCTCTCACTCAAGCAGAAGACTTAGGGGTTCCTCCCTAGAAATAAAACAGCAGACAAAGCTTAAAGTGGAGGTTCTATAATGAAAAGGTGGGCATTAGGTGAAAGTTTACATACTCTGTTAGTTTCCTGCTGTTGCTATAGCAAATTAGGACAAGCCTAGTTCTTTAAAACTATACAGGTTTATAATCCTAAAGTTCTGGAGGCCCGAAGTCTACACTGGGCCAGCAGGTTTGTGTTCCTCTTGGAGGTTCAGGAAAGACTTCATGTCCTTTCCTCTTCTAGCTGCTAGAGGCCGCCTCATATCTTGACCTGTGGCCCCGCATCACTCCAACGTCTGCTTCTACTGTCATATCTCTCTGTGACTCTGACAATCGCCTCCTTCTTCGTCCTATGATGACCTTTGTGACGGCAGTGTGCCTATGCACATCATCTAAGATAATCCCCCCATCTCAGATCCTTAACATCTTCCGGGTTTCTTTTGCCATATAAGGTACACATTTATAGGTTCTGGGCATTAGGATATTGACATCTTTAGGGGGCTGTTATTCTGCCTATCATGCATACAAAATATTAAAGTTCTGAGCACTCTCTACTCAGCTCACAGAACGGTGGCAGCCAGGTTTGCTTCCTTTAGGCAGGAAATTATAAGACTTTTCTCTGAAGAGTCTGACTAATCCCAAAGAAGAGGAACAAAAGATACTGACAAAGGGATTTATTGGTGAAAGTTCAAACCAGATGGTGAGTCCCCAATTCAAGTGTACATAGCCACCAATGAGTTTTTTAGTGAGTGCCCCTTTCTTAAATACAAGCAGGTAATCAAGGGTCACCAGACATAAAAATTCAGTGATTGAGTGAGTGAACAGGAGGAAAGGAAATTGGAGGAAAAAGACTATACAGAGAGCTTAAGGTATATTTTATAAAATTATATATATATAATTTAGTTTCATACATAATATATATTTTAAAATTATATGTGTAATATACATACAATTAATATCTTCACAAATATGAAATGTCCATGAAGCAAAATCAGAATACTACTTTTTTAGAAAAAGCAACTCAGAGCAAGAATAAGCTTTTAGAAATTTAGACTTTAAAATATGTATCAAAAGAATCAATACTGACTTAAAAAATCAATAGATTTGGAGAATATAATTGTGTAAATAGCCCAGATAGCAGAGCAAAAGAACAGAAATGAGAAATATGAGAATATATAAGAAAATTCAGATGATCAATCCAAGAACCACTTCAATACCTAAGAGAAGCTCTAGAAAAAGGGAATAGAGGAAAAAGATGGGATGAAATTACCAACAAATAAATCATTAAAATTCCCCAAAATCAAAAGACCTAAGTTTCCAATTTGAAAGAGCCAATACAATACTTAGAACAATACATGAAGACAGAACAATATCTATGAAATCTTAGAACACTATGAAGAAAAGGTCCTATTGGCACGGAGAAGAGAGTAAAGTCACATACAAAGAGTCAGGTGTCAGAATGGCTTTCGGAGTCACAACAACAATCCTGTAAAAAATTGGTATAGATGACTTTATTTACAAAGCAGAAATAGAGACACAGATGTAGGAATATGTATGGATGCCAAGGGGAAAAGGCAGGAGGATGGGGTGAACTGGTAGATTGGGATTGACATATAAACATTTGATAGTAGTGTTAGTCACTAATCATGTCCGACTCTTTGTGATCCCATGGACTGTAGCCCCATACTCCTCTGTCCATGGGATTGTACGGGCAAGAATACTGGAGTGGGCTGCCATTTCCTTCTCCAGAGAAACACTTGATACTATGTATAAAATAGGTAACTAACGAGAACCTACTGTGCTGCACAGGGAACTCTACTCAATGCTCTGTGGTGACCTAAATGGGAAGGAAATTACCGGGATGATCCAGAGAGTTCATATGGGGTGGGAGGTGGGGGGGGGTGGTTCAAGATTGGGAACTCATGTACACCTGAGACGGAAAAAAAAAAAAAGNGATACTATGTATAAAATAGGTAACTAACGAGAACCTACTGTGCTGCACAGGGAACTCTACTCAATGCTCTGTGGTGACCTAAATGGGAAGGAAATTACCGGGATGATCCAGAGAGTTCATATGGGGTGGGAGGTGGGGGGGGGTGGTTCAAGATTGGGAACTCATTTACACCTGAGACGGAAAAAAAAAAAAAAGAGGGGATATATGTAGATGCATAGCTGATTCACTTTGCTGTACAGCAGAAACTAAAACAACATTGTAAAGCAACTATATTCCAATAAAAAATTTTAAAATAAGAAATCAAAGGAGCCATGCTTTTAACACTCTGAAAAGATTTTCAATCTAAAACTATGTGCTAATATAAAGTATTGATTAAGTGTAATGACATGATAAAAACATTACCAACTGTAGACTCTCAAAATATGTATCCCATATACACCCAGTCTCAGGATGCCTCTAAAGGAGGTGCTTTACCAAAAAGAGCTGGTAAACTAAGGAACCAAGAAACAGGGGCACCAACTCAAAAAGAGATGAAGGCAACCTCTAAGAAAATGGTGAGAAGATAGCCCAGAACGACCACAGTACACCAATGGCAGAGAAAAATCAGTCCACAATGGGGGAGGTCCCTGAAGAAATGCTAGAAAAGAAGTCTCCAAAAAGATGGAACTAAAAGCAATTGAATATCTCAAGTAACTGAATATTTTGAAGTGATGTTTAGATCATTTGAAGAAAGTTTGGGGATTGACTGGCAACTAACACGTGGAGAACTAAGAAAACAAAATAGAACGATGACACAAGTATTAAACCCAGAGGAAACAAAAAGTTGAGCAGTAAAAGAAAAATGATCAAAATATATTACATGGTTACAGTGATGTGAATACTGAATATTGATGTAATCAAGCTTCTAATATAATGATTTTGGGAAGATGGGGGAATGAAAACTGTACATGTGTTGGTGGTAGTAGTTGAAGGGGTCAGAGAAATCTATGAAAGGAACCTAAATTCTTCCCTAGTTTCAAACCACTAGCACCTAAACATAAATATAAAGAGGTATTAAAATTTTAAAAAGAGGTATTAAAAATAGATGTATAAACATAAAGCAGAAAAACTAAGTGCTTGGTACTTGGTTACAGGCCAGAATACTGGAGTGGGTAGCCTTTCCCTTCTCCAGGGGATCTTCCCAACCCAGGGATCAANACATAAATATAAAGAGGTATTAAAATTTTAAAAAGAGGTATTAAAAATAGATGTATAAACATAAAGCAGAAAAACTAAGTGCTTGGTACTTGGTTACAGGCCAGAATACTGGAGTGGGTAGCCTTTCCCTTCTCCAGGGGATCTTCCCAACCCAGGGATCAAACCCATGTCTCCCACATTGCGGACAGATTCTTTACCAGATGAGGCACAAGGGAAGCCCAAGAATACTAGAATGGGTTGCCTTCTCCAGGGTATCTTCCCAACCCAGAAATTGAACTGGGGTCTCCTTCATTGCAAGCAGATTCTCTACCAACTGAGTTATCAGAAAAGCCCTGGTTATATGGAGGTTAACACAAAAGATTGCTGTGAGTCGGATGCTGTTACTTCTGGGGACCCAGAAAAAAGGCAGAGAAAGGAGCAAAGAGGAGATTGCAATTTTTTTTTCTAAAAAAGTCTTGTAGGACTATTTGGTTCCTTAAACCACATGAATGTATATATATAACTTTGGAAAAGGAAAAAATTTAAAAATAACTTTTTTCTGCCATAGTGTCAAATACCCATGATTGAAGGACAATTCTCATGCTCCTGACCATTGATAGACTTCTTATTGAGTTATATTGCTTAACAAGCATCCATGATCTTATTTCTTGGATCTAACTGTTCTTTGCATAGAAATATATGGAAATAAAGGTGTGAGAAAGACAGATTCACTGGGTTCAGAGTGCAATAAAAACCTCTGAAAGACTAAAGATCTGCTCTCCATAAAGCTGTCTAATCTATTGAAAGGCCTTTTATGTTCTTGTCCTTCACCTTCGTTCAAAACACTCCTTCACATCTCCAAACAAGAATGCAATCTTGTGCATGATGCCTAATAATGGAACTTTGTTCTTCAGGATTCTAAGGTAATGTATGGTCAGTGTTAACAGTAAATATACACTCCTTTTCTCCCCGTTCTTATGTGTACCATCATTTCCCCCAACATTTCGAGTGAGTTGTAAGGTCTTGTTCCTACCTTTTCCCCCCAATATATTTAATTAGCACTCAGTCTCTAATAAAAGGCTTCTCTGGTGGCTCAGAGGTTAAAGCGCCTGCCTCCAATGCAGGAGACCTGGCTTCGATCCCTGGGTTGGAAAGAGCCCCTGGAGAAGGAAATGGCAACCCACTCCAGTATTCTTGCCTGGAGAATCCCATGGATGGAGTAGCCTGGGGTCGCAAAGAGTCGGAGACAACTGAGTGACTCTGACAAAGCTATTTCATGCAGAAAAGTAAGTGGAGGATTTTCAGTCATCTCGAAGGAGGAGGTTTGAAAGTATCCACTGAGCCAAAAGCAGATCTGGAAGAGAAGGAAGAGACAGAACAGAGTGCCTTTGGCTGAGGGTTCCAGTGGGCATGGGGGCAGGCAGCTCCAGGGGCACCAGGTTTCTGCTATATAGCTTCTCCCACCTAGAATCTGACAGACTGCTTCATCTTGCTTGGTAGTTTAGAATAGTTAAGGTGAAAATTCAATTCCCCAGATTGGATAGAACCAGGCTAATGCAACTAGGGCCGAAAAGGTTGTGGAAACAATCTTGGCAAGGAAAGACAGTGGCAGCAATACCTCTGGGAGGACTGGGCATTGCCAAACGGGTCACCTCTAATTGCTACTAGGGGAATTATCCACTTGGACTGGGGCCCTGCATTTTCCTCTCCCTTTCTTCCTGGATCTTCCCATGTGTCTCTGCCACATCCTCCTTTCTCATTTCTTCTCCTGTGCACAGTCTCACCCCAAGCTCCAGGACTATCCTTTATGTCACTGTCCTCTTCTCCTCTTTCACTCATGTCTGGCTCTCTCGACTGCTCAAAACATGGATTTTGGAGTTATGAAGTCAGATAATCCTAGAGATGCGCCTTAAAAAGAGGGACTTCCCTGGTGGCTCAGATGGTAAAAGCGTCTGCCTGCAATGCGGAAGACCAGGGTTTGATCCCTGGGCCAGGAAGGTCTGGAGAAGAAAATGGCAACCCACTCCAGTACTCTTGCCTTGAAAATCCCATGGATGGAGGAGCTTGGTAAGCTGCAGTCCATTGGGTCGCTAAGAGTCGGACACGACTGAACGACTTCACTTTCACAAGGCTTAGCTCTCTCATCTCTCTTGGTATATATTTTCAAAGGGTTGTTATGAATGAAGAGTTAAGCAAATGTGTGCATGTGTGACTACCTGGAACAGCTTCTTCAAACCTTTTTGGAGCAAGGCAGAATTTCTGTCCATCCATTTGCTATATACACACACATGTCTACACGTATCTGCTTCTCTGGTGGCTCGGGCAGTAAAAAATCCACTTGCAAAGCAGGAGACTCGGGTTAGATCCCTAGGTTGGGAGGATCCCTGGGAGAAGGAAATGGCAACTCACTCCAGTATTTTTGCCTGGGAAATCCCATGAACAGAGAAACCTGGTGGAGTACGGTCTGTCAAGTCGCAAGAGTCGGACACGACTGAGCAACTAAACCACCTACACATACCCAGGTAAATACATACTGGAGTGGGTTGCCATTTCCTTCTCCAGGGGATCTTCCTGACCCAGGGATTGAACCCAGGTCTCCCGCATCATAGGCAGAGGCTTTAACCTCTGAGCCACTAGGGAAGCCCCATATGTATACATGAGTGCCTAAACCTATGGCAATACATCAGAGCACAGACTGCACAGAAGACCCTCACAGTTAGCTTCCCTGCCCTCCTCCCCTCCAGTCCTACGACACTGCCGCCACCTAGCTACCCTGTGAGCTCTGGGGAAATTTTCTCATTGTTCCTCAAAGTTCTTTCCTTTTTCTTTCACTTATTATTTTATTCTTATCCCTGGTTTTCTTCTCACTTCTCCTCGTTGCACTCCAATTTTTATTTTTTAATAACAGAAAGTTTCATAATTTAAGCCATAGTCATGGTCTATTGATAGTTTTAGAGGTCCTTGCTCCTCACAGTGTGGTCCATACTGAACAGCAACATTGACTGGGGACTTGTTAGAAATGCAGGCTCTTGGGCCCCATTCCAGACCTACTGCCTCAAAATCTGCATGTTTACAAAATCCACAGTTGGTTTGTGCTCATGTTTGAGGAAAAGTCTTCTAGAGCACCTCTAGGTGTCTGCCCACTGAGACCAAATCTGGGAAGATGAAAGTGAAGACTCTTGGAATCTACAAGTCTTACAAGAGGTTTAGTGACTAAACCTCCAGACATTTTGAATAACCTGATAATGAATGAGAAAATAATTACTACTCAAACCACATACTATGACTATTTTGATTCAGTGTAAGATGAAGTCAAGGGCTACTCTGAAGACCTAAAAAGAAATGTCTGTAGTTAGGATACTGAAATCAGTCATTCAGATATTCTGCTTGAAACAATGAATGATTTCCTCTCTGATGCATTTTCTCACTTCTGTTTTAATAATATGTCTGAAATCTGAGTAACGGAAATTTTTGTTCAGAAAATATTTTGGCTTGGGTTTATTAAATGTCCCAAATGTTAAAATGCTTATTTCTGCAAAGCAAAAATTTAGCCTGAAAGCATAAACTACATCAAAATCATTTGTCAGAGTTCAAAAATTTTTCAACAAGAATTTAAAACATCTAAAGTCTCAACTATAAAAATATCTTGTATAAAAAAGATAAATTATGGCAGGTGATCTTAATCTCTGTATGCAACCTCAGGAAGAAGAGATGTAGAAGGTCTGAATCACAATCCTGATTTTAAATAAAGCTTCAAATCTATAAATATTAAATAAATTATTATAAGATCGTTTGAACAAATGACAACTTACAGCCCCAAAAGAAAAAGGAATGTGTGCCAATTCACAATTAAACTAGAGACACACGACATTCTGTACTCATCTCTAGCTATCTATGGAGGAACTCTGTAAAAATACAAAAGCTATGAAGTGAATAACAAATTACCCACCAAAATATTTTTTAAAAATATGTCTTCATAAAAGGAGATGGTAAAGCCACAGTCATTGTTAATTATTTGGGGACACTCTTGATTCTTCTTTATCAGATGCTTTGTACTGACTGACTTGAAGGTAAAATAATCAGGATGCCACAGGGAAACAGGCGGTTCATACCAGAAATTGCCAAGCTGAACCTCACAAAGCACCAGCTCAACTTGAGACACAAGAGAAATGGATGCTGCTGGAACAATTCCAGCCTGGCCGTCCCTGCTTAAGTTATAATCAATTGTGTACTATGAATGCAAGCAAGTTGTAATAAATACAGTATATGAAGTAAAAGGGAGCTTTCCTGGTGGCTCAGTTGGTAAAGAATACCCCTGCAATGCAGGAAACCCAGGTTTGATCCCTGGGTGGGGAAGATCCTCTGGAGAAGGAAATGGCTACCTATTCCAATAATCTTGCCTGGAGAATCCATCAACAGAGGAGCCTGGCAGGCTACAGTCCATGGGGGTCACAGAGTCAGACATGACTAAACATCTGAGTATATTATTATATCAAGTAAAAGGAGAAAATACTGGCTCTTTTCAACACAGTTGTGAATTTTTTAACTATTTTAGATTTTTGTTGGAAATGGAGTTATAAACTGCCTACTCTAAGAAATCTAGCACTTTTTGATTCATTGTGAGCACACTTTTGAGAAAAAAGAATAAAACAAAGGAAGCTATTCTTTTTCTCATCAATACCATGCTGATAAATGATTCATTTTCAGAATGGGGCATTCTAAAAAGGACATTGGAGAAGAAGATGAGAAAACTCTTTCAACCCCACTGAAAACAACCATTACCACCAAGAACTTTGTCTAATCCATCCCACTTTCTGAATTCATCTGCTTCTTATGCTGCTAATCTTTAAGAGATCCATTCATTGTAAATTCTGAAGACTTCAGACTCTTTTCTCCACTGGTTTGTGTTGTTGCTGTTGTTCAGTCAGTAAGTCATGTTTGACTTTTTGCAACCTCATGGACTGCAGCATGCTAGGCTTTCCTGTCCTTCATTATCTCCCAGAGTTTGTTCAAACTCATGTCCATTGAGTTGGTGGTGCTATCTAACCATCTCATCCTCTGCCGCCCCCTTCTCCTTTTGCCTGGTTTGTATGTTGGTCTAAATCTAGACACAGATCGGTTTTGAAAAACCAAGACATAAAAATAAAGTATCTGATGTGAGCCAGAACCAAAAAGAACCAGAGGTTGTATCACACAGAGACCTTACTTCCCTTCTGGAGGTAGGAAGGCCTTGAAACACCTCGCCCCAACCTCAACACCAAATCATTCTGCTTAGTTTATAATCCAGTTATATGGGACAGTGGGCTATGGCCAGTGACTTGGTTTCATTTGCATTTTAGAATATGGAGATTTGTAGCAGAAACAATTCAGTTGAAGGCAAATTCTCATTTCTTAAAATCATTTACCTCACTAATGTCATTATAGTGCTTCCCCGGTAAAGGACCCATCTGCAGTGCAGGAGATGCGGGAGACACAAGACCCATCCTTGGGTCAGGAAGATCCCCTGGAGAAGGAAATGGCAAACCACTCCAGAATTCTTGCCCGGACAGAGGAGCTTGGCAGGCTACAGTCCGTTGGGTCACAAAGAGTTGGACACGACTGAGCACGCATGCATAATGTCATTATAAATATGGAAGTTCACAGATTTTAAAAAGCAGAGAACATTCATTAGGTCATTTGATACAAAGCATCTGGCAATATCACTGTTGATCAAAATACAGTGATGATGGAGGAAACTGGCTTTATATTTTTGAGAGTTCTGTAATGGATCCCAAAAGACATGGTCATCACGTGCAGTGTGCTTTATACTGGGGAAAGATCAGTGAGTTGGACAGTTTCACGAAGACCTTCTTGTTTTCCAACAGATGTTTTCAACAGCCTACACAGCATACTCCATTAAATTTACTGTTGTTTCACTGTCAAAACATGACACTTTGAATTATTTCTTTTTCTTTCTTTTTAAAACAGTACCATATGGCATGCCTATGCATATCATGAGTATTTTTTAACCTTTTGCCTTTTGAAATATTTAGCTTTACATGACCTAAAAGTTAGACCTTGCTGATCTCCCATGGTACTATGCATATGTGTAGTATGAAAATGTATGTTTGCATCACACTTCACCTGTTATAAAACATCTTTAAATATGTTAATCTTTGGTGACTAAGTAAATGACTACTGGTGGCAGAAAGTGTGTTTTAAAAATCTAAACTTTGCCGAAAACCAGACTGAATTAAAATTCTATCTCCTCAAACTAACTGTGTGAGCTAAGGCCGGTCATTTGATCCTCTGAGCCCAAATTTACTCAACTGTCATTAAATAGGGATAGTAAGACTTGACAAAGTTGTAAGGATTAAATGAGGTAATATAGGCAAAATGCTAAGCCCAGTACCTGGCATGTGAGAAATGCTCAGTAAACTGCAGCTCTTACATGATATAATCCTCAAGAGGTACATTATTAGACCCTTGGATCGTGGGAGAACTAAGGTTTCAGAATTACAAAATGTACACAAGGTCACACAGCTAGTACTCAGAAATCTTGGACTAAAACACATGAGTGTGTGTGCATGCTAAACCACTTCAGTCGTGTCCGACTCTATGCAAC
This sequence comes from Neotragus moschatus, assembly GCA_006410615.1. Lineage (NCBI taxonomy): Eukaryota > Metazoa > Chordata > Mammalia > Artiodactyla > Bovidae > Neotragus > Neotragus moschatus. Next base: position 1,563,767 of record SJYA01002623.1, on the reverse strand, counting down.
CCTGTGGACTGTAGCCCACCAGGCTCCTCTGTCCACGGACTGCTCCAGGCAGGAATACTGGAGTGGGTTGCCATGCCCTCCTCCAGGGAATCTTTCTGACCCAGGGATTGAACTTGAGTCTCTTATGTCTCCTGCATTGGCAGGCAAGTTCTTTACTACTAGCATCACCCAGGAAGCCCCAAAATACATGAGAGCCAACTCCGGAGCTTGTGGGTTTTCCTCTAAGGAAGGCTCCCCCCTTGGCCCAGTTAAACGTCCACTTCGCGGTTTTCCTCTGATGCTGTGATGCCCTTGCGCTGCAGTGGTCCTCCTGCCTCTGTAGTCTGTGTGAGACGGGTCGATCTGTCAGCCCAGACTATGTGTATCTTCCTGAACTTCTGTTTTGCCGTCTGTAAACATGCAAGATGCTTCACTTACTCTTACCATTTTCTGTTTGTATTCTGACTTTTAAAAGGTTTGTTTGAGAATATGGGCAGGCAAATGGCATGGTGAGCCTAGCAATTTAAAACCTCCATGTCAATACTTTATTTTCAGCCGCTGGCAAAAATGACTCAGAAGAATGCATTACTTTTGGCAAAACATACCCAATTTCTCCATAATTTGAAGGTGTTATTTTATCTATAAATATTACATAGAGAATATAGACTAAGTATGCTTTTGTGGTCAGGTTACCTGTCATCTTCAATGACGTGAATATTTGTCAGCAGCAAATGTGCGCCCTCTGGACTGACGAGGCCGGAAAGGGCTGTTGGCTCTTCCTCTCCACCCTTCCTTCCTTTTTGCCCGTGGGGTAATAAAGATGCAGAACGTGTCCTGCGATGTTCCTAGGCCACTCAGTGCCATTTGGAAATACATACTGCCCTTGACAGCATTTATAAATCACATATTTTCCCTCAGAATAACTCGAGTGTGAAAATGCTTCCATGTGTTAGAAGTGGGTCTCTCCATTTTACTGAGGGAAGCGGGAATGGAAACACAGTCTGGGTCTCATGCCATGTTGAAGGTAAGTATCGGACAGGTTTAAAAGGACATCTGTTAATTTTCAGTAATTCTCTCGCGTTCTCTGCACTGCTAAAATTGAATAGGTGATTTTGACACAAAATACCATATTAGTAGTAATTAAATCACTCTTCACAAAGACTATTAATAAGTCACATGGCTGAAATGCCACTGCACAGATTGAATCCAGATAAACTGAAACTGTTCCTCTTCAGTACAGAAGCACCCTATTTTTAAATTCCCCCATGGACTCCAAGACTGGATAGAGAGGCTTGACTGCTACTTCTCACAAAAATTCCCAAACTCTTCTCCTTAAACATACGTCTCTTTGCCCTGAGCCTTTGAGCTAGCAGGAGAAAAGGCTCCTTGTTTTCCCATCTCACAGGAGTAAATGGATCTTATTCCACTGAGAACAAGACCTAGGAGGCCTAACAAGAAGAAGGGAGCAGAGCTGCCACTCAGCCCGCTCACAAACCTGGACGTCTCCGACCCCATTCTCCTCTTGGGAATTGGCAGAAGCACCTCCCGAGGTCAGCATTCACCTTCACCTTCCCCTGGGGAGAACCGAAGTGCCCTGTGAGCCCTTGGGCACAGAAATGGAGCAAGGATACTAGGTTGCCTGCGGGTGGCTCAGCACTCCACGTCTTACTGCGCTGTATCAGAACTAGTTTGAGAGAAGTGAAGGCCACGTAGCAATTTGTAAACCTTCCCAGAAACATTTGATCATCGTGCTAAAGAAGATCCCAGGAGAAAAACCTCCCACTTTTCAAATGCATATGACTTGCAAAAGTCTTAAAAACAACTGAGAACAATCCTTTACATGTATTCATTTTCTTTCCTTCAAGCTTTTATGATCATTGAGCTATTATGACAAGTCAAGATAAAAGGATCAGATGAAATATTATAATTATGTGACATCTTTTTTTAAAGCATTTTTATGGTGGGAAAATATACATAGCATAAATTTTAACATCTTAGTCATTTTAAATACAGTTCGGTGGTGTCAGGTATTTTCAAAATATATTATTATCACCATCATACATCTCAAGAAATTTTTCAGCACCCCAAATTGAGATTCCATATTTGTTAAACACAGAGTCCCCATTCCAATGCCCCCACCAGCCCTTAGTAACCATTGTTCTACTTTCTGATTCTGTGGACCTGACTACACTAGGTACCTCATATAAGTGGAGTCACTCAAGCAAGGTAACGAACTATATCTTGAGCTTCAACCTTAAAATGTGAGAAATGTTCACAATTATAGAGAGAAGTCTGCTGCATCTATTACGGCCTTTTTTTGGTAAAATTTGTTTTCTCTTTTTCTTTCCTTATCTTTGTTTTCCACAAATCCCTCTAAACCCACTTTGCTTCACCCCACTATCAAAACAATCATTTCTACTAATTAATTTTAGCTTACTCAATTTTCAAAAAGAAAAATGGCACATAATGCCAAAGGTTGAGAATAAAGGTCCCTATAACAAAGTTGGTCTTGTGGAACAAACAGAACCTCATAGTCTATGGCACTGGCATATGTCTTATCCACTCTCGGCTTATAAAAACACGTGTGCACAAATCTTTATCTGCAATTTCATCTCTCTGCAGACAACTAAAGTTTAGCCAATTTTTCCTTTTTTAGGCAATTATTCTTGGCTAATATATAGAAATACTGACTTTAATCCTGTTATCCTGTGACCTCGTGAACTCATTTATTCTAGTATTTTGGTGGGTAGAGGTAGATTCCCCAGTATTTTTCTACATGGACTATCACTTGTCTGTGAATAAAAAATGTTTTATCTCTTTCTTTCCAATATGTAAGCCTTTGTTTTCTTTTTAGCTTAGTACACTCTCTAGGACCTTCAGTATCATGCTGAGTAGAAGGGATTACAATGGGTATCTTTGTTTTCTTCTGGTCTTAGCAAGTAGGCGTTCAGCCTTTCTCTCAAAAGTATGATGTTAGCTGTTGGTTTTCGTAAAGTTCTTTATTTGGTTGAGGAAGTTCCTTTTCATTCCAAATCCTTTTAAAATTTTTATATGGGTTGATGTTGAATTTTGATTATGTTTTTTCTGCGTCTTTTTGGCACAGTGTTGTTTATAATATCCCCTTATTATCCTTCTAATATCTGAAGGACCTATAAGGACACTCTATATCATTCCCAATATGTTTTTGTCTCTTTTTTATTGATAAACTAGTTAGGATTTTATTAGCTATATTAATATTTTCAAAGAAATAACTTTTAGGAAGTGGAATATTTCCCCCTAACTTTGGTTTTAGAAGTAGAAAAATGAGGTTTTTTTGTTTGTTTATTTTTACTTACTTTTTTTTTTTAAGTCTAACTTCAGAAATGTAATTAGGGATGGCTTTGAAAAGTCACAGTTTTTAAAAACAATTGTGGTAGAATACACATACCATAAAATGCACCATCTTAACTGGTCTTAAGTATACAGTACGGTAGTTTTAACTTTTTTCACATTGTTGTATAATCAATCTCCATAATTCTTTCACCTTGAAAAGCCGAGACTGTCCTTAATAACGATCCGTTCAGTTCAGTTCAGTGACTTCCCACTAACCTGTCCTCCTGCCACTGCCCAAGCCTCTGGCAATTCCTATTCTACTTTATGTCTTTATGAATTTAAACAGCTCTATAAATCTCATGTTAGTGGAATCATACAGTACTTGTCTTTTTATGACTAGCTTATTTCATTTAGCATAATATCCTCAAGAATCATCTGTGTTGTAGCATGTATCAGAATCTGCTTCCTTTTCAGTCTGAATAATAGTCCACAACATTATATAATAATCCACAATAATCCAACAACACAAGAGAAGACTCTACACATGGACATCACCAGATAGCCAATGCCCAAATCAGAGCGATTATATTCTTTGCAGCCAAAGATGGAGAAGCTCTGTACAAAAGCTCCATACAGGAGCTGACTGTGGCTCAGATCATGAGCTCCTTATTGCCAAATTCAGACTTACATTGAAGAAAGTAGGGAAAACCACTAGATCACTCAGGTATGGCCTAAATCAAATTCCTTCTGATTATACAGTGGAAATGACAAATAGAATCAAGGGATTAGATATGACAGACAGAGTGCCTGAAGAACTATGAACAGAGGTTCATGACATTGTACAGGAGGCAGTGATTAAGACCATACCCCCCAAAAAAGAAATGCAAAAGGCAAAATGGTTTTCTGAGGAGGCCTTACAAATAGCTGAGAAAAGAAGAGAAGTGAAAGGCAAAGGAGAAAAGGAAAGATACGCCCATTTGAATGCAGAGTTCCAAAAAATAGCAAGGAGAGATAAGAAAGCCTTCCTCAGGGATCAGTGCAAAGAAATAGAGGAAAACAATAGAATGGGAAAGACTAGAGCTCTCTTCAAGAAAATTAGAGACACCAAGGGAACATTTCATGCAAAGATGGGCACAATAAAGGATAGAAACGGTATGGACCTAACAGAAGCAGAAGATACTAGGAAGAGGCAGCAACAATACACAGAAGAATGATAAAAAAAAAAAAAAAATCCTCATGACCCAGATAATCATGATGTTGTGATCACTGGACTGGAGCCAGACATCCTGGAATGTGAAGTTAAACGGGCCTTAGGAAGCATCACTACAAACAAAGCTAGTGGAGGTGATGGAATTCCAGTTGAGCTGTTTCAAATCCTGAAAGATGATGCTGTGAAAGTGTTGCACTCAATATGCCAGCAAATTTGGAAAACTCAGCAGTGGCCACAGGACTGGAAAAGGTCAGTTTTCATTCCAATCCCAAAGAAAGGCAATGCCAAAGAATGCTCAAAGTACCACACAATTGCATTCATCTCACACACTAGCAAAGTAATGCTCAAAATTCTCCAAGCCAGGCTTCTACAATATGTGAACCATGAACTTCCAGATGTTCAAGCTGGATTTAGAAAAGGCAGAGGAACCAGAGATCAAATTGCCAACATCCGCTGGATCATCAGAAAAGCAAGAGAGTTTCAGAAAAGCAAGAGAGTTCCAGAAAAACATCTACTTCTGCTTTATTGACTATGCCAAAACCTTTGACTGTGTGGATCACAACAAGCTGCAGAAAATTCTTCAAGAGATGGGAATACCAGACCACCTGACCTCCCTCTTGAGAAGTCTGTATGCAGGTCAAGAAGCAACAGTTAGAACTGTACATGGAACAACAGACTGGTTCCAAATAGGAAAAGGAGTACGTCAAGGCTGTATATTGTCACCCTGCTTATTTAACTTCTATGCAGAATACATTATGAGAAATGCTGGGCTGGAAGAAGCACAAGCTGGAATCAAGATTGCCAGGAGAAATATCAATAACCTCAGATACACAGATGACACCATCCTTATGGCAGAAATCGAAGAAGAACTAAAGAGCCTCTTGATGAAAGTGAAAAAGGAAAGTGAAAAAGTTGGCTTAAAGCTCAACATTCAGAAAACTAAGATCATGACAACCAGTCCCATCACTTCATGGCAAATAGATAAACAGTGGAAATAGTGGCTGACTATTTTTGGGGGGCTCCAAAACCACTGCAGATGGTGACTGCAGCCATGAAATTAAAAGATGCTTCCTCCTTAGAAGAAAAGCTATGGCCAGCCTGGACAGCATATTAAAAAAACAGAGATATTACTTTGCCAACAAAAGTCCATCTAGTCAAAGCTATGGTTTTTCCAGTAGTCACATATGGATGTGAGAGTTGGACCATAAAGAAAGTTAAGCACCAAATTGTTGATGGTTTTGAACTGTGGTATTGGAAAAGACTCTTGAGAGTCCCTTGGACTGCAAGGAGATCCAACCAGTCAATCCTAAAGGAAATCAGTCCTGAATACTCATTGAAAGGACTGATGCTGAAGCTGAAACTCCAATACTTTGGACACCTGATGTGAAGAACTGATTCATTGGGAAAGACTCTGATGCTGGGAAAGATTGCAGGTGGGAGGAGAAGGGGATGACAGAGGATGAGATGGTTGGATGGTATCACTGTCTGGATGGACATGAATTTGAGTAAGCTCCAGGAGTCGGTGATGGACAGGAAAACCTGGCATGCTACAGTCCATGGGGTTGCAAAGAGTTGGATATGATTGAGGAACTGAACTGAACTGAATAATCCACTGTATGTATTTTGTTTATCTGTTCATGTGTTGATGAACACACGGGCTGCTTATACCTTTTGGCTATTGTGTGAACAAGTATCTGTTTGAGTCCTTATTTTCCCATCTTTGACTTATATACCCAGAAGTAGAATTTCTGATTCATAGGGTAATTCTATTTTAAAATTTCAAGGAACTACCATACTATTTTCCACAGCAGATGCATGATTTTACTTTCCCACCAACAGAGCGTAAGGGTTCTAATTTCTACACTCTTAACCACACTTTTGTTTTCTTGTTTTCTTTTTTTTTTTTTTAATAATAGCCATCCTAATGTGTATTAGGTGGGAAAATGAAGTTTAAGTCACTACATTTATTTTCTAAATCCTCACATATGTGCCATCTATTAGGAAGGCTTATTATGGAAAAGATTTCTGTCCTGGGTGTGAGTTTGAACATGATAAATGAATAGAATATGAGTTTCCCCCTTCCTGATAATTTTTAAATGGTCTATATTTGTTTCTATTAATACCAGCCTGTGACTTTAAAGGCTTTGCAGATACAACAAAATTGTCTCTTTGAAGTTCCTTTTTGGTGAAAGAAAAATAGAAATGTATGTAGGTCTTCTGGAGACTGAGTTTAATAATGATGAATAATGTAATCAACCATGTCCACCTTATGAAATCCTATATAAAAACTCCAGACACCAAGCTCCGTAGAGCATCCTGATTGTTGAAATTACTGATGTCCTGGGAGAGTGGTGCACCCGTTCCTGTGCTCTGTATTTTGAACTGTGATGTTGGAGAAGACTCTTGAGAGTCTGGACTCTTGGGAGTCCAGATTCCTGTGCTCTGGACTTTCCTAACCTTGCCCTATGTATCTCTTCATTTGGCCGTTTATTTGTATCCTTTATAATAACATGGCAATCATGAGTATAGCACTCTCCTGAGTTCTGCAAATTGTTCTCGCAAACTTTAAAACCTGAGAGGGTTGTGAGAAACCTTGAATGTGTAGTGGGCCAGGCAGAAATGTAAGTATCTTGGAGACACCTGAAAGTTGTAACCAGTATTTGAAGGGGGACAGTCTTGTGAGACTGAGCCCCTAACTCTTGATATTTTTGCTAACTCTGAGTAGTGTTATAATTGAACTAAATTGTAGGACACCCTGCTGGTGTCAAAAAATTGATATCAGAACATACAAAGAAAATCAGGAGGTATCCCAATGCCTCTTGGATCTGCAGAAGTTTTCTAATATGGACCAATGAAAAAAAATACATGTTGTAACACTAGGAATTGTGGATTTTATAAGACAGCTACATAGAGCAAATAGTACATTGAATGTAGCTTTTAATAACCAGGTGACCTTGGGGAAATCACTTGACTTTGAAGATTCTCAGTTTCCACATCTTTAAAAATGAGGATAATGATGTTTTCTTGTAGCAGTTAATTTTGTGTCTACTTGGCTGCACCACAATGCCAGATAGTTGGTTGGACGTTATTCCCGATGTTTCTGTGAGAGTGTTTTGAATGAGACTTACTTTTAAACTGGTGAACTTTGAGTAAAGCAGATTGCCCTCCATAATTTTGGTGGGCCTCATCCAATCAGCTGAAAGCCTGACTAAAACAAAAGATTGACCTCTCCTGGGGAAGAGGGAATTCTGCCAGCAGACAACCTTTGGACTTCAACTGAAACATTGGTTGGATCCTCACATCAGTCTCCAACCTGCTGACCCACACAACAGACTTTTGACTTGCTAGCCCCCATAGTCGTGTGAGTCAGTCCCTTAAAAATAACCTCACTCCCTCTCTCTATATCTGTGTCTTTATCTATATCTACATCTACGAAAGTACAAAGTGGAAGTTGCTCAGTCCTGTCTGGCTCTTTGGGACCCCATGGACTATACAGTCCATAGAATTCTCCAGGCCAAAATACTGGAGTGGGTAGCCTTTCCCTTCTCCAGGGTATCTTCCCAACCCAGGGATCAAAGCCAGGTCTTCCACATTGCAGGCAGATTCTCACCAGCTGAGTCACCAAGGAAGCCTGTCTATATCTCTATCTATATACAAATGTATTGGTGGAGCTTCCCTGATGGCTCAGTTAGTAAAGAGCCTGCCTGCCATGCTGGAGGCCCTGCAGTGCAGCAATCCCTGGGTCAGGAAGATCCCCTGGAGAAGGAAAGGCTCCCCACCCCAGTATTCTGGTCTGGAAAATTCCATTGACAGATGAGCACTGTGGGCTACAGTCTACGATGTCTCAGAGGTGGACACAACTGAGCAGCTAATACACACACACATATACAAATATACACACACATATATACACAGGGGCTTCCCTAGTGGCTGAGACAGTAAAGAATCTGCCTGCAATGTGGGAGACCTGGGTTCGATCCCTGGGTTGGGAAGATCCTCTGGAAGAGGGCAGCAACCCAGTCCAGTATTCTTGCCTGGAGAATCCCCATGGACAGAGGAGCTTGGAGGGCTATAGTCCATGGAGTCGCAGAGTCAGACGTGACTAAGTGACTAAGCACAGCACAGCGTGTACACATAGAGTATGTATGTATGTACATGCTTTGAGGTTAACAAAGTAGTTTCACAGACATTATCTCATTTAATTCTCATAATAATCAGGTGAGGTAGTGTATTAGTCAAGATTCTTCAGAGAAACAGTACAAGATGTATATGTACATGTGTACACACACATAGGCATACATGCCTACATATATGCTTGCATGTACAGACACATTATATACATGTATAAAAATCCCATGGACGGAGGAGCCTGGTAGGCTGCAGTCCATGGGGTCGCTAAGAGTCGGACACGACTGAGTGACTTTACTTTCGCTTTTTACTTTCATGCGTTGGAGAAGGAAATGGCAACCCACTCCAGTATTCTTGCCTGGAGAATCCCAGGGACAGGGGAGTCTGATGGGCTGCCATCTATGGGGTCGCACAGAGTCGGACACGACTGAAGAGACTTAGCAGCAGCAGCAGCAGAATACAGATATGTTTATATATATACGTGCGTGTATAATTAAATAATGTCTGTGATGCTACTCTGTGAACTTCAAAGCATTCTAAAACTTATTCCCTCTAGGACATGCAATGAGTACTGAACATTGTATTGAGTCTTTATATACATTTAAATTAATGTTTACAAATGTGGTCNATACAGATATGTTTATATATATACGTGCGTGTATAATTAAATAATGTCTGTGATGCTACTCTGTGAACTTCAAAGCATTCTAAAACTTATTCCCTCTAGGACATGCAATGAGTACTGAACATTGTATTGAGTCTTTATATACATTTAAATTAATGTTTACAAATGTGGTCTCAGATGGACGTTACAAACAGATGGATCTGAACTATCACAGAAAAAGCGACAGCAGAAAGAGTAGTTTTCTGGACTTCCTTTCTGGACTAGTATAGCACCTGTTGCCACACAGTGGAAATAAAGTCTATGTGGACAGGAAAGCACGTGGCTTAGCTTAGTTCAGCGTTACTTACCCAGCATCTGGCACAGCGTTTTGCATTGTCATTGTCCAGATAACTGCTGAAGAATAGGTGACTTTATTTATGTGATCACCAAAAAAAGCATATTTTGTGAGTGACTAGGTGGAAAGCGTTAGATACCTCAGACTTAACATAAAGAAATATAGCCTCTAGCATGGAGGATTGGAAAGTGCATATGTGTTGAATCTGCTCATGCTGCAGAAGAGTTAAAGGTCCATTAATCCTGATCTGTATGCTGGAATCTTAGTCTGGCTGGGATAGGCCAAAGCCACTCACTCAGAATACGCCAGTGAATAAATCCACAGCCAGCCCTTACTCTGAAACAAATGGCTTTGCTTCCTTGGGCCTTTGCTGAACTTTGCTTGAGAACAAGGTACAAATATAGCTTGATGGAAAAGTCAGAACCATTACACTGAATAAATGCTTATAAACTCCAGAACTATAACTAGAAGGCAAACTCTGCCCAGTGTCACTCGTCAACTCAGATCTCTAGATGACATTTCTTATAGCAGCCAATGGCCAGTCTGAATTGAGCTAGCATGCTTCACAACTTTATGGATTGTGGTTTATGTGGGCAGATATTTTGAGACTCAGTTGTGGAAGAATATGGTTGCTTTCAAAATATTCTAGGCAAAAGCTTTGCTCTGAAAAATGAGACCAGACTTCTAATCTTGTTGATATTTTGGGAAGTATGTCATCACAGTGATATTTCCAGGCTGCTCTGGATATAGCCAGTAAGGGAAAGACCATCAAGACAGTCTGCCTTAAATTAAGACAACAATGGGATACTATTTTCCATTTACAAAATTGGAAAAAACAACTTGACAATGATATCCGGTATTACTGAGACTATATCTTTACACTGCTGAATAGAAGGCCATTTATTCCCCTCCAAAAAAAATCTTTAAAAACATGCATATTATTTGACTCCAAAATTCCACTTCTGAGAATGTTTTCCAAGAGAATAATCTCATCTCAGCAACAATTTACCTGTTAGTGTATGTTAAACAAATGTTTCTTATAATAGTGAAAAATTAGAAATCACTGAACTATCCAGCAGTAGTGAATTACCTGAAAGAACATTCATGTGACGGAATAGTATGCAACTGTTAAAAATAAGGTTGTAAAAGAATATATGATGACATGGGAATTTGTTCATACTCCATTGTTGAGTTAAAAAATAGTTTGCAAATGCTATGTACAAAATAAGTCTATATTTGCTTTTAAACATTAAGTAAAAGAATAATCTGTACATGAGCATAGAGGAGAGGCTAGAAGACATACATTAAAATGTTAATAGCATCTGTTTAGGTGGTAATTTTTGTAGGTGATTTTTACCATCTCCTTTATGCTCCCCCTAGCAAGATTCTGTAGTAAATATTACATCAACAATTGTGAGAGGTGGAAGGTAGCTTTCACCATTTCAAACAAAATGAATAGCAAACAAAAAAAACCTAAAATGAATTAGAATTGTCCATTAATAGAGGAGCAGGTACATTTTACAGCGCTATGATTAAACCCTGGCACATCCGAAGACTTTACATTCCAGGGCAGTTAGTTCAAAACGATTTAATGAGTCATGATGGTTCATAAGGGTCTTAAAATTTTTTGCAATTTTCACTTAATATGAAGCATTTTCTACCCACACTGTGCTAAGCCTTGTTCAGCATGAAGGTCAGGGACTGGAGCAGGGAGGTAGCTTGACACATTCACATGAATGCCAGGACACAGATACCACCTTACAAATGGGAAGTTTCAGCCCTTCAGACAACACACTCCACTACTCTGCTACTGAAATCTGAAACTGTGTCTGTAGAAAAAGAGCTTGTAGCCAGATCTGTACTGAGGGTATTGAGAAGTTAGAAATATCTGGGGTAAATCCTTGACATCTGGATGGTGATGTCATCCATGACACCCAGCCTTTTCTTTCTGTCCTTGGTGTCCCTGACAGAATGGACTGAGGGATCATCCTGACTATTCATGTCAACCATCTGCTGCTAACTGATGCAGCTGGCTGAGCAGTGGATCTGAAGTTTTAAGACTGATGGTGAAAATGGCTGCAAGGTAGATAGTTCAGTCTGAATGAGTGCCCATCTTGTGAAATGTGACACTTTCCCCTGTCGGTCTCCATTTGTTCCAGAGCCATAAGAGGGAAAGACCCAAGAATGTATTTATTTCGCCCATAAATGAATGAGCCAGAGATTTAGTCAAGATTGGGCCCTAAATCCAAAAGGGATTAGTGGTCGGACAAGGGAAAATGTCCAGACTAACTTAAAGCCATTCTTAGCAGACACCCCCTGTAGCTGATTCAGCCTTGCCTAGATAGATGTTTTGAATTACACAAAATCCAGAATATTCTAGAAAAATGACAGTGGCTAGAAATGTAACCACATAAGTTTCAGAATGACAACTCCAGGGACTAGGCATTTGCTATGGTCTTCTGTAGCCCTTTGAAAACCAACAGCGAATGCAAGTAAACTCACCCTTAGACATCACTGTTATGTCTATTCTCAGAGTTTAAAAATGAAAGATTGCAAAACATTTCACAACAGAGAGTCACAACAGGTACTTCCCCAGCCCATCATCCTTCCAAGAATGCAAATGGACAGGAGGTCACAAAACACACCACCCGTTAGCTTGACTGACTCACCTTGATGTTGCTGTTCCTCAGGAAGCTTCAGTCTACAGCTGTGCAAACTGTTGAATAAGTGGCTACTGCCTTTTCTTTGTATGGTAGACATGATACAGGCAGTATGGCTGTGGTTCCAGGATAGCAGGGTATCCCTTCCCTCGGCCTGTCACCTAGAAGGGTGTTCACACGTTACCCAGAACTACAGAGATACAAGCAGGTCCTCTCCTTGCCTGGAAAAACATTTACTTCTCTAATACATTTCCAAGTGCTTCCTAGTCATGATTCTTGAAATAAATATTTACCAACTTGTAGCTTCTCCTACACATGAAGATTAAAAGCACAATTAATTCTTCTTTTATTTCAAAGCACATTGAAACTTCCTCTCTGTGGTTACAGTGTAAAATCCTACAAAGTAACCCTTTTTCTAACAGATCATAGTTTTGCAATTATTGACTCCTTATGCTGATGTGAATCTAATGTCCTGAGTATTTAGAGATGACATCAGAGTAACACATACACAAAGGAAAGAAAAAGTGCTACTGAGTTAAATCAAGTGATTTCTAAGCCCGGTCTGAGTTACCCTCCGTGACAGCTGAAAGTGAACAGTTCTTAAGGGAGGCTGGAAGAAGGAGGAGCCAAGTGGGCTAGGCTGATTAGCATAAAGAGGCAGGCGAAAAATGGCGTTAGAGTTGCTTTGAATGTTAGTGACCAAAGCAGGATTCTAAAAAGATACCCTGATATTGCTGTAATCACATATCTGACTTCTGCTGCTTTGTTTGCAATTAAAAGGAAAGCTCAAAGTAGTTTTTACCGCATGGCTATTCACTTGCGTACGTGAAATCTAAGGGAACAGCTAATGAGCTCATGGAAATGTACTGCTGGAACTTTTAACTTCTGTAAACACCTCCGAGTCTTCAGAAGGGGGCAGCTTTAGAGCCGCCTGCTGCCAAAGCAATTATTTGGAATTCAGGAAGAAAAATAAACACAGAAAACATTATCTTTCCTCAGATCTATCTCTGTTTCCCCTTAGATACTATTTTCAGATCATAAGATAAAGCTATTTCCAGTGTTTTCTTGTGCTGAAATAGCACACTTTACTGAAATGTTGAAAATCATTCATATTATAGCATATAATAGCATATTTCATTAGCGCTTAAAAACAAATCCGGAACACCCTTAATGGAACTTGGGAATTGCTACCCGTGAAGTTTTAATGAATGCTGGTAGACCCTGCCCTTCAAGACTCACAGGTCTTATATATTCAGAAATGAGGTTGTGGGCCAGGACAAAGGGAAAGGCAGAGCTGTTTAGCCAGAGTCTGGAACCTGCATCTTCCAGGGCACATTTGGAAACTGGTGCTAACAGCTAGGGTATCTAGTTGACACCCTAAGTAGAAGTTTACCTTGCACTCAGATCTTGGTGGGAATCCTCATTTTACTTTGAAGTACCTAACAGCTCCCCAAGAGTACTCTGAGCTATGAAAGCTCTTATGGAATGCATGATTGCTTTTTCGTAATTCTTATGATTTTTATTAAGCTGCTTTTACTATATATTTATAATTTAAACATATAATTCATCTATTGCCGTTTTTTAAGTAACTCAGAGTGTAACAGCTTATAGAAGTGTTTAGCTACACTGAAAGAAAGGACTCCTGTTACTAGAGAACCATAGTTTCTGCTTTAAATGGCTGGTATTTATTTCCTGCTTCACAATGATCATGGTAGGGGACTGAGGTATTGTTTTGCTGAGTTACATAAAGCTGTTGATATTCTATCAGATTATGGGTCTCACTAAACATATTATTATATAAGTAAATCAAATACCCCACAAAACTACAAGCAAGCCCTTGGGAAAAATTGATATTTTTAAAACTGTTTTATCATGAGAAATATTTTATCTACCTATCTATCTGAATAAGGAAAAAGAATATAGCATAATAAGCCCTATGCACTCATTGGTCAGAGTTAGTCATTAGTAGCTTATGCATAATCTTGTTGCAAATCTGTGTATCATCACAACCCCTTTCTGCCCCATTCCACCACTTGAAGCATCCCAGACCTCATTGCATTCATACGTATTTCAACATGTCTTCCTAAAATGCTAGGACTTTGAAAAATGGAACCGTAATAAAAGTGTCACCCATTTAATAATTAAGCATGATTCCTTCAGTTCAGTNGTTTCCCCATCTATTTGCCATGAAGCGATGGGACCAGATGACATGATCTTCGTTTTCTGAATGTTGAGCTTTAAGCCAACTTTTTCACTCTCCACTTTCACTTTCATCAAGAGGCTTTTTAATTCCTCTTCACTTTCTGCCATAAGGGTGGTGCCATCTGCATATCTGAAGTTATTGAGATTCCTTAGTGTAATTAAATATCCAGGTATTACTTTGTTCAACTTGGGACCCAAAAGTCTACACATTGTATTTGGTTGCTATGTCTCTTAAATGTTTTTCATTCTGTAGGTTTCTCACTGGGAAATGTTGCTTGGAGACTAGGATCTACATTTATCCTAATATAAGGTCTAGAGTTTCAACAAAGTCCCCTTGATGCCTCCATCATTCTTACTCATGAATGGATGTAAAGCTGGAAAAAAGACAAAAAAAGGAAAGCTCAGCTGACCATAAAGGCTATCAGCCAGCTTTCTAGCCCTAGAGCTTGTACTGTGTAACCTTGAACCTGGCTTTTCTGTGTCCAGCTGTCGTGCATCATTGAGTGAGTCCTGGGCAGGGGCCCTGCAATTGAGTCAAGAGCATGCTTTTACACTGTGTGTTTAGTTACACTTCTGCTCTGAGGACTGTGTTTTGACTCTCCAGTTTCCACTGGAAATTAGCCAGTGTAGCTGAAAGGAGCATGTCATAGGAGTACATGAAATAATACCAGCTGTATCAGCCATATGCCCAGACACACCACAAAGTTAGTAATTCATAATGGGCATGTTGTACTTTGCTTTTTGCTTATAAAAAAAAGCAAGAAGTCAGAATGCAAAAGGTGAAGTTTGCTTGGGTCAAGAAACAGGTCAATAATATTTGGCATTTTTGCTTGCAGATTATTTAAAAATGAATTAGCATCCTCTGAAAGCCAAGGTTCTTCATTTATCAGCTCTCTCTGATGCCACAATGGTGCCACCAGTTTCCTTGGTTTAGTTTCTTCTCTCCCATATCCTTTCTGCCTATCCTGTGGCTTTGTGCTCCCAGAAGAACAGAGTAGAATGGCATGTCACACTTAGACAGTTGATCTTGTTAGTCTCATCAGACAGTTGATCTTATTGCTTTGGGGTGATACTGGAAAAATTGATATTTTATGATCAGAATTCTCAGAAAGCTATGAATTCTAATCATAAAATATCAGTTTCATAATCTAAGTGGTTCTCAGGTTACAGGAGCAATTTCCTTATTCCTCTTTCAACTGAACCATGTTTAAAAAGCATCATACATTATACATTAGCTCACAAGAGAGTTACTTGTTTAATAATAATCTGCCTTGTTTCAAAAGTATGTATGATATTTAGTTGACAGGGTTACCTACTCTTTGAGAGTCTTTAGACTGTTCTGAGGCACAAGTATTATATAAATACAAAGCCGTAGTATTCATCACTCTCATTGCCAGAGCTTAAGACTCAAGGCCCTTGATATTATAGAATGCAGACACAGAAAGCTATGAGACCCAGAAACCTTAATGCAATTCAATCTGAACTAATGTTAAGACTTTAGATTTTCTATACTTTTAAATAACAGATCCTTGCTCCTTTATATCAGCCAGTGGTAGTTTTTTTTTCCAAATAACTCTTCCTTCCACCAAAGATATTGTGTGGATGAGAATGTTGAATTTCAGAATCTCACAATGGCTTATTTAACCTGTATATCCAAGAATCTGCCTGCAACGCAGGAAACCAGGGTTTGGTCCCTGGGTCGGGAAGATCCTCTGGAGAAGGGAATGGCAATCCACTCCAGTATTCTTGCCTAGAGACTCCATGGACAGAGACGCCTGGTGGGCTACAGTCTGTGGGGTCACAAAGAGTCGGACATGACTGAGTGACTAACACACACATCCTAATGTACCATCAAGGCAGTATTTTGAAGCACCTCAAAGTCGTGTTACTCTAAGTTACTGCACGTCTTTAGCGCAAAGAATTTCCCAAGTAATACAGTTGGCTGGACCTTGTGATTGCTACTTGGAAAAACAAAAAAGAGGCAAATGGTTGTATTAGAGCTGCAGCCCATGGGGTCACTGAGTTGGACACGACTGAGTGACTTCACTTTCACTTTTCACTTTCATGCATTGGAGAAGGAAATGGCAACCCACTCCAGTGTTCTTGCCTGGAGAATCCCAGGGACGGGGGAGCCTGGTGGGCTGCTGTCTATGGGGTCGCACAGAGTTGGACATGACTGAAGTGACTTAGTAGTAGTAGTAGTATGCTTGAATACTTGCTCTTGTCAATAAGTTCATGAGGCTACACTGGCATGGCACCAGATTGCTTACTTAAGTTGCTTGCTATTCTAAAACTGCTACTATTGAATGCCAACATGTAAGTTTAGGTTATCAGAAACGTTGCCACACTCCATAAACATTGCCTTGCTAATTCAAACTAATTTTGACCTTTCATAAATGAGTCTCAGATTTGACTGCCATAGCGCTCCCTCTGGAGGTCAGCAGAGTCCAAGGTCAATTAGTAAAACCCGCCTTTGCCTCAGGATAAACCCATGTGTTTTTACCCAGTGAACACAAGAATGGGGTCTTTTATTTGTGAGCTGAGGGAATGATTATCTGTATCTGAGACTATAGGAAGGTTACCTGATTATGGATGTGATTTGGTCATTGTTGCATGTCGATATTTAATCTCTGTAACTTTATGTTTTTCTATCTTTATTGAAGGCTTTTAGCCAAAATCAAACACAACAAAATAAAGCTATAGGTAGAAAAATACTGAGTTTTATTTTGTTTGTTTATTTTAAGTGGCAAGGAAACTCAGAGGACAGTGGTTCTGGTTCCATATTGTCCACCATTCTAGGTAACAGCACATACTCCTACAGTCTGAATTCCATCTAAAAGTATTTGAAGAACACAGGCATCAGACTCAGTGGGTTCTCAGCAGAACTGAACTCTCTGAAGGTAAATACTCATTAACTGGGATCATTTCCAAATTAAAGCAAACTAACTTGCACCAGATCAAACTCTTGTTATTCTTTTGAATTTACATTTGCAAGAATAAAATCATAAACAAACTATGCTTCTCATCCTCTCCCTCCCTCCTTTTTTTCTTTATTCATTTTCTCTCTCTTTTTCTTTCTCAATTTCCCTTTCACTCATTTTTTTATGTTATATGGAGTATAATATAATTAATTAAAATTTTTATATGTGGGATTTGTCTCAAAATAATTTAGATGAGAGATATGGGGGATAGAGATGAAATAAAATAGATCATAAATTGATAATCATTAAAACTCAGTGATGGGTAAATGGGATTTATTGCACTTTCATGCCTTTTTTTAAAATTTTCACTATAAAAAGTGTTAAAGTATAATTACTAAATGACTCTAATTGAAAAGGTACAATAAATAGGCAATGTGCTAAATTTATTAGGATGTAGAAAGAAGCTCTTCAAATTTTCCATTCAGTCTTTTACTCCACATGTTATAAAACATACCCAAATATAGGAAATGTTAATATTCATAATGTATTTATATGGTAGTACATGATACAATTTATAAACAATGGTAACCATACTGGGGTCCAGTCTCAAGTATCTGGGCCATGATCATCAAGAGACCTCTATGGCAGAGAAAGAAGAAGGCTGCTGCTGCTGCTAAGTCGCTTCAGTTGTGTCCAACTCTGTGCAACCCCATAGATGGCAGCCCACCAGGCTCCCCNATGGTAACCATACTGGGGTCCAGTCTCAAGTATCTGGGCCATGATCATCAAGAGACCTCTATGACAGAGAAAGAAGAAGGCTGCTGCTGCTGCTAAGTCGCTTCAGTTGTGTCCAACTCTGTGCAACCCCATAGATGGCAGCCCACCAGGCTCCCCCGTCCTTGGGATTCTCCAGGCAAGAACACTGGAGTGGGTTGCCATTTCCATCTCCAATGCATGAAAGTGAAAAGTGAAAATGAAGTCGATCAGTCATGTCCGACTCAGCGACCCCATGGACTGTAGCCCACCGGGCTCCTCCATCCAGGGAATTTTCCAGGCAAGAGTACTGGAGTGGGGTGCAATTGCCTTCTCCTGAAAGAAGGCTAGATTTATGTAAAAATGACACTCTCATTTAAAGAGAACCAAAGAGTCATTTTACTCATGACTTCTCAACTGTATACTTCCCTTCTATACCAGGTTTTATTTCTATTTCTAAAAATTCAGGTAGGTTGTGTCTTAGCTTTGGCTGCTAAAATAAAGCATAATAGACCAGTGGCTTAAACACAACAGAAATCTCTTGTCACAATTCTGGGAGCTAGACTTCCAAGATCACGGTGCTAGGATGTTTAGGGTCTGGTGAGTGTCCTCTTCCAGGTTGCAGACAACTGACTTCCCACTGTGTCCTCACATGGTGGGAAGGGGGTAAGAGGGCCCTCAGGGGTCTCTTTTATGAGGTCACTAGTCCCATTCATCCTGCAGGAGGCAGCCCACTCCAGAATTCTTGCCTGAAAAATCTCATAGACAGAGGGTCCTCTCGGGCTACAGTCCATGGGAGTCACATGCACTCCCAAAAGAGTCCAAAAGAGTTGGACACAACTTAGCGACTGAGCATACACAAAATCCCATTTATAAGGGCTCCTTCCTCATGACCTAATTGCCCCCCACAGGCCCTACTTCTATCACCGTCATATTGAGGGGATTACAGCATAGGAACTTGGGAAAACACAAATATTCCTTCCATAACAGGTTGTATTTGCAACGAAGGAAGAGAGTTTTCATCCAAATTCAGCTCCTCAGTGAGGCACTGAGGAAAAATGTCTATGAGCCCTCTGTATTCCTACATGCATGACTTCAGAGGCCTGGCCACAGTATTCAGTGGATATTAACTAACTTCATACTGTAGAAGCCCAACCACTTCTTGCCTCCCACCCGAGAGAACCACGAGTGTGGAGCACAGAACTGTCCCACCGGAGACGGCCAAGAATTTCATCACAAGGATAATGAATTCACGAAATCATGCTAGGGTCCCATCTGAGCCTAACTGCTGAGACTGACATCAACAGCAGAACCCAGAAGTCCTTGCCAAGTTTTTCTCTGATGACATCTTTTTAAAACCTGCATACTATCATGCTGAAAAGAAGTAGGGCTTCGTTCCTCTTGACTTTCCTCAGTGCAAGGAAATCTTTGTCAGCTCGGTGGCTGAGACAGCCAGCTTTTCGGCTGTGGGAATTTTCCAATTGCCTGAGAGAGCTTCATTAAAAATCATCTCCACTCTCACCCTCCAGAGGAAAATAAAAAGAAATGATGACTCCAAACAGATATTTTTTTCTTTTTATTTTCCTGACTCTATTTTCATGGATTATTAACTTGTATGTTTAAAATTATGTCACTTTTTTATGATGCATAAAAAATACTGTTTACAGTTACACAAAGCACAAAAGATGCTAACTAAATCCGATGGAAAGATGGAGATAGCTGCCCAGTCTGAACGCAAGGAGAAATCCTGCAGGGAGCTGACTAATGATTTGTTTAGTCAGCATTTGGCAGCCCAGTGAAAGACAAACATAGCAGATACCAAGAGGAAATATCTGTACTACATGTCAGAGAGTCAGCCAGGCTTCCTACGACAGACAGCTTTATTTGAAGGAATTATCAATAGAATTATGAAATAAAGTGAAGTATGTATATGTAAGAACTGTCTAAAAGCAATTAAGTGAATAGATATGGCTTCCCCTTCTAAGTATTGTCATTTCCCCAGTAACTCAGTGGTAAAGAATCTGCCTGCCGTGCAGGAGCTGCAGGAGACATGGGCTTGATCTCCCTGTCAGGAAGATTCCCTGGAGAAAGGCATGGCATTCCTGTAGTATTCTTGCCTGAAGAATTGCATGGACAGAGGAACCTGGTGGGCTGCAGATCACGGAGATGCAGAGAGGCAGACAGGGTTGAGCACAAGCACACCCCTTCTAAAATTCCTTTGAAACAAACTATAAACCTTTGAGTTTCTAAGTAGGCAACCATTTAGTAATTTAAAAAGGCTTGAATAGACCTTAAATTCCAAAAGGCTGGCAGATAATTAAGATATCTGAATTGTCTAGCAGAACATGGCATAGATTTGGTTTCATAATTGATTCAAGTGAAATATTACATTTTAAAAAAGTCTGTGTGTGGTTTGAGAAGCTGCTTTATAGGCTTTGGAAAGCACCTGGTATTATATTCTAGGCCAACACAAAGCATGGAAGTCATGAAAGAAGTGATCTTCTCCACGACCCTATGTGATACAAAGCCTAGTCCACCACAGTCAGCTGGTGAACAAGCCTTGGATGGATTCATGATGGCATAGGAGGGCCCTCATAGACCTCCAGCGGCTGAAAGAACTCACCAAACAGCCCTGTAACAGAGCCTGTCCACATTTTTAAAGGAATTCAGTCTGCTGGGTTAGAGCACGGGCCATGGAGAACAGTAGCGGGAGATATGCATTCATTCAGAACAATTTTTTATCTCTTATGTCAGTAGTTCTCAATTCTAACTGCACCTTAGAATCCCCTGGAGAATTATAAAGTATTCTGGTGCTTGGGCCCTGCCCCCTGAAAATGTGAATAGATTGATTTGGAGTGGAACTTGGGAGCAAATATTTTTCAAGAGCTCTCCAAAATGATTCTAATTAATAGCTAGGATTTTAAAACATGGTGCCAGACAGTAAACTCCTTGAGGGCATGTTTACTACCAACACTTATCATCTACAGTAATGCCTGTGGTCCATGGCACATGATAAATATTGTTGGGAAAAGTTACAATAAAAACAAAGGAATCTCTTCTAACCCAAGATCAGTAGTGTTGCCGCCAGTTCTCCTTTATGTTTATGTCTACACCTTGATGCATACTTGTGGCTCCCATAGCAGTCGTTAGTACAGTACCTTACCTAGACCTGGCAATGTGAGGCCCATACTTTGGAGGGACTTCCTCAAAATTTCTAAGTCTCTTCCAGTGCCTGTTATCCGCCGGGAATGGCAGTGCCCTCTTGGCGTGGTGCCCTGTGCCCAGAGCTGAACCTTGGTTTTTGCACTCTCTATTTTGCCTGTGTGCTCAACCAGATACCTCCAGGAGCTTCTAATCAGGAGAGAGGGGTTTGACAGACAGAAATTTCTACAATCCTGGTATCCCCACAGATATTGAAGCAGATGAAAAGTACAGTTTCTCAACCTTGTGTTTCAAATGTGAGCATTAATATAATGCCACAGGGATAAAAAATTATATTCAGTTATTTTTGTCTTCAATCCTACAAAATAGATGCTGGGGAAAAGCAAAGGTTCTCAACTTCTGATTTTTCAGAACAGAATTTGTGTTTAAATGATACATGCTTTGTTATTAGGGTTTCTCCTCCAGTCCTTTTGGTTTCTGAATGTCTTCATTTGTGGTAAATATAGGGAAGATTCCTGCTAGCTGCAAGATTGCAATATAGAGAACAGATTTTCCTAGGGAGTGTTAAGGGATTCTTTCACTTAAACAAATAGAAATAAAGTATCATGTTGAAAAGTATCCTTCCAGGAGTTTTATGCGAGGGTGGGTTTTTATATCATCAGAGGTGGTGATTGATTCAGAGCAGTCAACCAATTGGACTGACTTTTCAAAGTTATTTTGGGGAGCTAAAACTATTCATTTTTACCTCCCCTCTTATTACCACCAAAGAGAGGTAGTGGAGAAGCTGATAATCTGTTAATTGTGATGATAGCTTGAGAAGTAAATTCACAAAAGTAAGACATCAGTCTTACTTTTTTCCCTTTGCTACAACAAAACTCTCCCTGGGTCAGAGAACAGACATAAATACAGATGTANAAAACTATTCATTTTTACCTCCCCTCTTATTACCACCAAAGAGAGGTAGTGGAGAAGCTGATAATCTGTTAATTGTGATGATAGCTTGAGAAGTAAATTCACAAAAGTAAGACATCAGTCTTACTTTTTTCCCTTTGCTACAACAAAACTCTCCCTGGGTCAGAGAACAGACATAAATACAGATGTATAGATAGACTGAATAAGGACCAATCACATGTGAGACAGGGAGTATCAGAAGTCAATTAGATACCCTGCTGCTGCAGGGTAGTGTCTGACTCTGTGCGACCCCACAGACAGCAGCCCACCAGTCTCCCCGGTCCCTGGGATTCTCCAGGCAAAAACCCTGGAGTGGGTTGCCATTGCCTTCTCCAATGCACGAAGGTGAAAAGAGAAAGCGAAGTTGCTCAGTCATGTCCGACTCCCAGTGACCCCAATGGACTGCAGCCTACCAGGCTTCTCCATCCANGTGTATCGTCACCCTGCTTGTTTAACTTATATGCAGAGTACATCATGAGAAGCGCTGGACTGGAAGAAGCACAAGCTGGAATCAAGATTGCTGGGAGAAATATCAATAACCTCAGATATACAGATGACACCACTCTTGTGGCAGAAAGTGAAGAGGAACTAAAAAGCCTCTTGTTGGAGGTGAAAGAGGAGAGTGAAAAAGTTGGCCTAAAGGTCAACATTCAGAAAACAAAGATCATGGCATCTGGTCCCATCACTTCATGACAGATAGATGGGGAAACAGTGGAAACAGTATCAGACTTTATTTTTTTGGGCTCAAAAATCACTGAAGATGGTGACTGCAGCCATTNTTGGAGGTGAAAGAGGAGAGTGAAAAAGTTGGCCTAAAGGTCAACATTCAGAAAACAAAGATCATGGCATCTGGTCCCATCACTTCATGACAGATAGATGGGGAAACAGTGGAAACAGTATCAGACTTTATTTTTTTGGGCTCAAAAATCACTGAAGATGGTGACTGCAGCCATTAAATTAAAAGACATTTACTCCTTGGAAGGAAAGTTATGACCAACCTAGATAGCATATTGAAAAGCAGAGAGATTACTTTGCTGACTAAGGTCTGTCTAGACAAAGCTATGGTTTTTCCAGTGGTCATGTATAGATGTGAGAGTTGGACTGTGAAGAAAGCTGAGCGCTGAAGAATTGATGCTTTTGAACTGTGGTGTTGGAGAAGACTCTTGAGCGTCCCTTGGACTGCAAGGAGATCCAACCAGTCCATACTAAAGGAGATCAGCCCTACGTGTTCTTTGGAAGGAATGATGCTAAAGCTGAAACTCCAATACTTTGGCCACCTCATGGGAAGAGTTGACTCAGGAAAAGACTCTGATGCTGGGAGGAATTGGGGGCATGAGGAGAAAGGGACGACAGAGGATGAGACGGCTGGATGCCATCATCAACTCGATGGACTGAGTGAACTCCAGGAGTTGGTGATGGATGGGGAGGCCTGGCGTGCTGCAATTCATGGGGCTGCAAAGAATCAGACCCGACTGAACGACTGAACTGAACTGATGTTGGTCATAACTTTTCTTCCAAGGAGCAAGCATCTTTTAATTAAGTCCTCACAGGCACTTAGAATTCTCTTTTAGGAAGTCTGCATCTGTCTTTGCATCATAATTTAATGAACTCTGCCTCTCAGTGTTCCCCTGTTCTTTGAGCTGGACCACTTGAATCAACCGTGGTTGGAGTTACGTCTTCTCCAGTTCAGAACATGACCAATTGACCAATGTGACCATAGATGGACAAGATGTAAGGATTCCAGCCATGCTTCTCCCAAAAGTCATTTTTATGGTAAATGAGAGTAAATGGCACTAGGCTGAGGTCTGAGAACACAGTTCCAAGGTATACCTCAGTTTATGAGCTATTGTTACCAAGAATGTCTCTCAGGATGAGACTCCAAATGAACTAGGCCAGTATCACAAGCCAGTTTTTTCTTTAAAAAGCCAGTTTCCTGGGCCTCATATCACATTGTTCAAAATCTCTAGAGTTGGGATCTCTCTATTCATTTCAGATACATGCTCCAGTTTTAGATCTTTACAGGTCCCAGAAAACAGTTTAAAAACATTTGTATGTTTACATACATTCTTTTATAGGCTTGCCATTTTGTTTCTCTGAGTAAGTGGGACCAGAGGAAGTAGATTTAAAGAAATTGCTTTAAAGAAGTCACTCTCTAACAGAATTAGTATTGTGAAAGTTTGCATTCATGTGCTTGGAACTTTAAGGATGTATCTTTTCCAATTGTGCGTAATTCATGCAAGTCCTTCTTCATGCCTAAACTTCTTGTTGCGTGGTCACTATATTGTTTCCAGCTCTTTTGTGATCCCAAGGACTGTAGGCCAACAGGCTCCTCTGTCCATGGGATTTCCCAGACAAGAATACTGGAGTGAGTTACCATTCCCTTCTACAGGGGATCATCCCAACCTAGGGATTGAACCTGTGTCTCCTGCATTGGCAGGCGGATTCTTTACCATTGAGGCAGCTGGGAAGCCCTCATACCTAAACTTAGACTTTGTTATTTCATTTCTACCTGATTCTACTGAGTAATTACTCATGTATGTATTCAGCAAACAATTGTTGAGGGTCTTCTATGAGCCCAGCACTGTACTGGGATTGAAGATGCCTTTAAGGACTTACGAGCTGAGAAGTGTGGTGATGGAATATTGAAATCAAATAGGTAACTAGGAAATTATGATACAATAAGGCAAGCGTCATGATGAGATGTGCACAATACCCAAGTGAAATAAACTATAAAAATAAGCAATTTTAACCACAGCACTAACTTCCTGACTTCTGCACCTGCGGAGCCACACAGCCATGTGCAGGAGCTGTGGTTTTTCTGCAACCAACAGATGCTCCATTCAGCGTCTCTTTTAATAAGGCTTCAGAAAAAGGAGTGTTGATACTTACTCAAAGGAAAAGCAGTTTAGACACAATTGTAACTGGAATAAAATATCCCTAACTTTAAAGGACTTTTTTTGAACAGGAAAAGTAAAAAATGTTCCTACTGATCTTTCACTTAAAAAAAATTCATGGGTATTATAACTGCTCAAAAATCAAATAAAGATAGCTTAAAAATGTTTGTAGATTCTTTATATTGCTAGGGGTGAAGTCTTGATGTAGTTGGCCCATTGCTTGGCAGAACAGCTTAATCAGAATCTGGATTTGCAGATTCCCTGATCCTGGTTTGGTTGGTTTCGTTTGGAGTTAGATCAGTTAGTTAGATCAGTTTGAAGTTAGATCAGTTTCTCAGCGTCCACAGTGCTGACATTTTAGGCTGGGTAGTTCTTCATTACGGGAACTTGTCCTGTACAGTGTAAGATATTTAGCAGCCTCCATGGTCACCTGGGAATCAGGCTTCCCAGGTAGTGCTAATGGTAAAGAACCTGCCTGCCAATGCAGGAGACGTAAGAGAGGCAGGTTCAATCCCTGGGCTGGGAAGATCCCCTGGAGAAGGGAATGGTAACCCATTCCAGTATTCTTGCCTGGAGAATCCCATGGACAGAGGAACCTGTCAGGCTAACAGTCCATAGGATTGCAAGGAGCTGGACACGACAGAAGCGACTTAGCCCAGCACATGACCTCTACCCATTAGATGCTAGGAGAATTACTCACTGCTAAGTCATGACAATCAATAGTCTCCCAATATTGACAAATGTCCCCTGAGGCAAGGGAGAACCTCTGGGTTGTTAGATGCATAAATTGCTTTGAACTAGAAAGTAGAAGCAACTTGGATGTTAAGCTGACATCTAGGAAGAGAAACAAAGAAGAAGCAGCTCCTAGCAGCATAGGGGCAGGCCTGGCTTGGGAAACTACCAGGGATAATGAAGACATTGAACTTATAAGAAGAGAAATGTCTAATATTGTTTCCTGTTTGGGGCTGAACTGAAATTTCTCTTCTTTTTCTTTTTTTCTTAAACCCAACAACATCCAGTAAAATTCTTCTGCATAATCATAAGGGAATTATAGCCTCCTCCACCTGACACCCCACCCCCTAGTAAAATCAGTTGGCATTCCATCCCAGAATTCTTGGCCATGACCAATGGTTGAGTAACTAGAGCCCAATATGACCCTAGGAGCAATGGAGAAGGCTGCACAGGCTTACTTAGATGTAGACTTGAAACATACTTCCCTGTCCCCAAATATGGCAGGAAAGAAGGCAACCATTATCAGGGAAGAGATAGGCAGACACAGAAGGAATAACTGATAGAAGTAAATCATGTCTTTCCCTTTCTTAGAAATAACTAAATACAGTAGCAGGTGAACATATTTCAGATGGATTAAGTACCATATTTTCTGTATATGTGGGAAAGATTAAATAACCTCTTGGAAGATATTTCTAAACTGATGATTTTAAAGCAAGACACGAATATCAAAACAATGGAAACTAGATAATTTTTATTTTAATTATTTTTTTAAATGAATGACTCACATAAAATTTTAAAAATTTTATTTACTGAGAAGAAATTCAAAGCATACATTTCTTGCTCATTGCTGAATTAGGATGGTGAGGGTATGAATAATCCTTTCTTCTTGTTCTGTGTGTGCTAAGTTGCTTCAGTCGTGTCCAACTCTGTGCAACCCTATAGACTGTAGTCCACCAGGCTTCTCTGTGCATGGGATTCTCCAGGCAAGAATACTGGAGTGGGTTGCCATGCCCTCCTCCAAGAGGGATCTTCCTGAACCAGGGATCAAACCCTTTTATGTCTCCTGCATTGGCAGACAGGTTCTTTACCACTAGTACCATTATTTTTCAGATGTGGTTACTATCATTGTAGAAAAAATACATATATATGTGTATATATATTTGTTATATGAATATATCAGCATGTTATGCATGAGTGCTAAGTTGCTTCAGCTGTGTCCAACTCTTTGTGACCCTATGGTCTGTAAGTCGTCAGGCTCCACTGTCCGTGGGATTCTCCAGGCAAGCGTACTGGAGTGGGTTGCCATGGCCTTCTCCAGGGGATCTTCCCAACCCAGGGAGCATACCCAAGTCTCTTGGGACTCTTGCATCGCAGGTAGGTTCTTTACCACTGAGCCACCAAGGAGGCTGATATAAAATATATTTTTCACCCTGTGTCATAGTCAATACCACAAAGCCACTGCCTGTATCATGCTTTTTGAAATAAATGAAGAAATGAAATTTTAAAAATGATTCAGATTCTACCATCTTAAAATAAAATAAATTATTTTTCCAGTTCATGCTGGAATACATACCTAATTTTAACTTAATTATAGTCATAGCGGAAACACAATTTATGTTCTGGGGAGGTTGTATGTTTTTAGGTTGATACTTAATTTTTGGCATCATCACTTTTAATGACTGCATCATGAAATTGGTGATTTCTCATGCATAATTTACCTTACTACTGTTAGGTTGCTTTCCATTTTTCATAGTGCTATATGAATACCTTTAGATTCTAGCCTGTTCTTTTCTTAGAATTTTGATTATTATGTCAAATGATACAACTATTTCATGATTCTTTAGATGTATTGCCAAATAATTTATTTTTAAACTTTTTAAAATTGAAGTATAGCTGGTTTACAATGTTGTGTTAGTTTCTGGTATACAGCAAAGTAATTTCACTATACATATATGTGTATGTATATGTGTATTCTTTTTTATAGTCTTTCTTTATGGCTTATTCCAGGATATTGAATACAGTTTCCTATGCTATATAGTTGGAGAAGGAAATGGCACCCCACTCCTGTACTCTTGCCTGGAGAATCCCATGGAGGGAGGAGCTTGGTAGGCTATTAGTCCATGGGGTCGCAAAGAGTGGGACACGACTGAGCGACTTCACTTTCACTTTCACTTTCACGGTATATAGTAGGGCCTTGTTGTTTATCTGTTTTATATATAGTAGCTTGTGTCTATTAATCCCAAACTCCTAATTTATCC
>SJYA01002623.1:1420359-1535407 GCA_006410615.1 Neotragus moschatus | reverse complement strand
ACTTATAAGAAGAGAAATGTCTAATATTGTTTCCTGTTTGGGGCTGAACTGAAATTTCTCTTCTTTTTCTTTTTTTCTTAAACCCAACAACATCCAGTAAAATTCTTCTGCATAATCATAAGGGAATTATAGCCTCCTCCACCTGACACCCCACCCCCTAGTAAAATCAGTTGGCATTGCAGCCCAGAATTCTTGGCCATGACCAATGGTCGAGTGAATAGAGCCCAAGATGACCCTAGGAGCAATAGAGAAGGCTGCACAGGCTTACTTAGATGCAGACTTGAAACATACTTCCCTGTCCCCAAATATGGCAGGAAAGAAGGCAACCATTATCAGGGAAGAGATAGGCAGACACAGAAGGAATAACTGATAGAAGTAAATCATGTCTTTCCCTTTCTTAGAAATAACTAAATACAGTAGCAGGTGAACATATTTCAGATGGATTAAGTACCATATTTTCTGTATATGTGGGAAAGATTAAATAACCTCTTGGAAGATATTTCTAAACTGATGATTTTAAAGCAAGACACGAATATCAAAACAATGGAAACTAGATAATTTTTATTTTAATTATTTTTTTAAATGAATGACTCACATAAAATTTTAAAATTTTTATTTACTGAGAAGAAATTCAAAACATACATTTCTTGCTCATTGTTGAATTAGGATGGTGAGGATATGAATAATCCTTTCTTCTTGTTCTGTGTGTGCTAAGTTGCTTCAGTCGTGTCCAATTCTGTGCAACCCTATAGACTGTAGTCCACCAGGCTTCTCTGTGCATGGGATTCTCCAGGCAAGAATACTGGAGTGGGTTGCCATGCCCTCCTCCAAGAGGGATCTTCCTGAACCAGGGATCAAACCCTTTTATGTCTCCTGCATTGGCAGACAGGTTCTTTACCACTAGTACCATTATTTTTCAGATGTGGTTACTATCATTGTAGAAAAAATACATATATATGTGTATATATATTTGTTATATGAATATATCAGCATGTTATGCATGAGTGCTAAGTTGCTTCAGCTGTGTCCAACTCTTTGTGACCCTATGGTCTGTAAGTCGTCAGGCTCCACTGTCCGTGGGATTCTCCAGGCAAGCGTACTGGAGTGGGTTGCCATGGCCTTCTCCAGGGGATCTTCCCAACCCAGGGAGCATACCCAAGTCTCTTGGGACTCTTGCATCGCAGGTAGGTTCTTTACCACTGAGCCACCAAGGAGGCTGATATAAAATATATTTTTCACCCTGTGTCATAGTCAATACCACAAAGCCACTGCCTGTATCATGCTTTTTGAAATAAAT
The DNA here is from genome assembly GCA_006410615.1 of Neotragus moschatus. Taxonomy (NCBI): domain Eukaryota; kingdom Metazoa; phylum Chordata; class Mammalia; order Artiodactyla; family Bovidae; genus Neotragus; species Neotragus moschatus. The sequence continues at coordinate 1,534,110 of SJYA01002623.1, read as the reverse complement.
GAAGAAATGAAATTTTAAAAATGATTCAGATTCTACCATCTTAAAATAAAATAAATTATTTTTCCAGTTCATGCTGGAATACATACCTAATTTTAACTTAATTATAGTCATAGCAGAAACACAATTTATGTTCTGGGGAGGTTGTATGTTTTTAGGTTGATACTTAATTTTTGGCATCATCACTTTTAATGACTGCATCACGAAATTGGTGATTTCTCATGCATAATTTACCTTACTACTGTTAGGTTGCTTTCCATTTTTCATAGTGCTATATGAATACCTTTAGATTCTAGCCTGTTCTTTTCTTAGAATTTTGATTATTATGTCAAATGATACAACTATTTCATGATTCTTTAGATGTATTGCCAAATAATTTATTTTTAAACTTTTTAAAATTGAAGTATAGCTGGTTTACAATGTTGTGTTAGTTTCTGGTATACAGCAAAGTAATTTCACTATACATATATGTGTATGTATATGTGTATTCTTTTTTATAGTCTTTCTTTATGGCTTATTCCAGGATATTGAATACAGTTTCCTATGCTATATAGTTGGAGAAGGAAATGGCACCCCACTCCTGTACTCTTGCCTGGAGAATCCCATGGAGGGAGGAGCTTGGTAGGCTATTAGTCCATGGGGTCGCAAAGAGTGGGACACGACTGAGCGACTTCACTTTCACTTTCACTTTCACGGTATATAGTAGGGCCTTGTTGTTTATCTGTTTTATATATAGTAGCTTGTGTCTATTAATCCCAAACTCCTAATTTATCCTTCTCCCACCTCCTTTCCCTTTTGGTAACCATAGTTTGTTTTCTATGTCTGTGAGTCTGTTTCCATTTCATAAATAAGTTTATTTGTATCATATTTTAGATCCTACATATAAGTGATATCACATGACTTTTGTCTTTCTCTGTCTGACTTACTTCATTTGTATTTTAATCTCTAGATCCTTCCATGTTGCTGCAAACAGCATTATTTCATTCCTTTTTATGGCTGAGTAGTATTCCATTGTATATATTCAATGAAAATATACTCTGTGTGTGTGTGTGTGTGTGTGTGTGTGTGTGTATGTATGATATACAAGCAGCAGAACCCAGCTAAGGAGGACCACAACCAGATGCAAAACCACCTCCCATCACCAACATTCAGCCAGATGCCCTGATGTTTCATCCTTACCTGAGACCAAAGCTGCCAGGAATTGTCAGAAGGAGGACTATGGAAGTTTAAAGTTCAGACATAAGGAAGTGGTGAGTAAAAGACTTGAGACAGAATGGCACTAGATGAAAATCAATAACAGTACAAATAATCCTTGGATTTGACTGAATTCAAATCCCTGGAGAGAGAATATATTTCAGTTAAAAGAAACTTTAAAAGTTACAGGATTGATCTGAACTATTTTGAATTTAGTTTTCTTGTTGCAGGAGAATATGGGGGCTGGTCAAAGGAATACACACAGAGATGTGAAACTAGAATTAGATTCATGTTTGCACATCACTGCTTTGTGAATTTCCAATTCATACACACTACATAGAAAACTCTAGAATGAATATGCTTTTAAATCTAGCATTATCTTTCAAAGGTGATATTTAGACATGGCAAGTGTTTGCTGTGTCTGTTAATGCCACACAATTTTATATAGGTTGATTGAATCCTGCCTGAATTCAGACCTGTTCTATTGATTTTGAAACCTTCCCAGTGGAGAAATGGTTGGAGGACAGTTAGGAAAAAGAGAAGTGGATGGAGTGATCATTAGTAATTCTGTGTTAAGATTCCTAACTTCTGCTTTTTAGAGGGACAATTTAACCAAAGCAGTATGGGATATGTTATTTTTTCAAGAGAGATAATATTATATACAGAGTGCCCAGAATACTGGTAGTACCAGGAAATATTATTAATACATCTGTTCTTTACAGATGCATCATCGTATCATCACTGCTAAGAGACTATCTTTTAAAGTGGCTCAATAGGCTTCACATCTGAGTTTCTGAAAGGCAGCAGGGACAGCTGCCTTCCACATGTTCAGGGCATTGCTCTGGGCATCTGGGTTGATGCCTCATGCTTCTGGCCCATCGTCTGTGTTTGGGCATGGCCAGTCGTGCTGCCTGCATGTTTCTCCTACGAAATTCCTAGCATGTGCTAGGAATAGGGAAGTTTGCTTTCCAGCATTTTGACACTATGAGACTTTTTCTTTTTCATTAATTTTTGGCTCCTTATTTCAGAACTCTTGCACCAAGTAACCAGTACTCATGGACACTTACTGGTTGGCTTTATGTGTTTCTCATAACAGATAATCTACTTGGGACAGGTGGTTTGATTTTCCTTTCCTTAAGGAAAGCCAGTGCATGAAGAGTCCAGGAGAAAAAGTTCAGGGCCTTTTAAAATATAAATTAGCTTTTCTCTTAGGACTGTGTACTGTGAGCCTTTTTAGCAGAAGAGCTGGCGTATAGATGAAAATAAGGTACTCTCTAGATTTAAAAATATTCCAGCAACTACCGTTTATTGAACATTTGTGTGTAGTCTCTAATGGCTCCAGTGTTCCTCTAGGATGAAGTCATTTTTCTCATTTTGCCCCACAGGTTGAGAGGATGAAGTGGCTTGCTCAAGGTCACCCAGCTAGTAAATGGCTTTGAATCCAGTTCCTCTGACTTCAGAGCCCACATTCTTGTGTCTGTGCCAGACTGCCTCAGAGATGTCCTTGGCCAAAGAAATAACATTCATTGGTTGAAAGAAGGATTTCTGCTCACCTCAACAATCTACCTTCTCTTATCAAAACAAAAACAAAAAAGCAGGATAATGTGCCTTAGTTGAAGTGGAGAGAAGGGGCTCTTTGAAAGGAATAGGAGTTAACTAGGTAAAGAAGTTAATAGCCATATCTGAGGAATAAATGTTCACCATTATTTTTACTGATAAGGATAAGTAATGAAAAATGTTTAGAAAGCAGTGGTCTAGAGAAAAACTTCAAAACTCTCCAGAAAGAATAGACAATTGAAAGAAAAAAGACAAAAGAATGACTGTCATGGCAGAGGGGTGAGAAAGGGTTTTGTGTTATGCCAAAGAATGGAAGNTTACTGATAAGGATAAGTAATGAAAAATGTTTAGAAAGCAGTGGTCTAGAGAAAAACTTCAAAACTCTCCAGAAAGAATAGACAATTGAAAGAAAAAAGACAAAAGAATGACTGTCATGGCAGAGGGGTGAGAAAGGGTTTTGTGTTATGCCAAAGAATGGAAGTGTAATCACAGGGTAAAGCCAAGTTCAGTTCAGGTCAGTTCAGTCGCTCAGTCGTGTCCGACTCTTTGCTACCCCATGAATCGCAGCACACCAGGCCTCCCTGTCCATCACCAACTCCCGGAGTTCACTCAGACTCACGCCCATCGAGTCTCAACTCAACCACAAGACTTTCTAACCATTGGTGGTGGGGGAAAATGTTGCATGAGTCGCTTTGGAAGCCACTGATCTCTTTGACTGGAGGGATCCATTTACAGCCTGGACACGCAGGGATCAGGGCCGCCATACTGAATATTCCTGCTGTGGCTGGGAAGTTGGACTGCACAGTTTTTCAAGCCCTCCAAACTCTAGCACCTAGAGCTCTTTAATGATTAGAGGCTGGGTTGCAGATAGTGTAATAGATGACTCTCAAATATGACCAGCATATCTCAGAAATGGTTCTAGGCCCTCTCCTGCCTTAAGGTCTTTGCACTGGCTCTCCACTCTGCAGAAATGCTCTCCCCAACACAGTTAGGCCTGTGCCTAACTTCTTGCCTCCTTCATGTCTTTTCACTGAAGCCTACCCTGACCACACTATTTAGAACTGAATTGTCACGATCCCATGGGCACTTCTAATTACCGTTCCTCTGCTCCACTTTCTTTTTTTTGTAGCACTTATCACCACCTAACGTACTTGGTGATTCACTTTGTTAATTCATTAACTATTTATTATCTCTCTCTCCCTCTGCCAGCTTTATGGGGTCAAGGAATTTTGCCTTTTATACCTAAGCACCTAAAACAGTTCCTGTGCTATTGTAGGCCATCAATAAATACTTGTTGATGAATTAGTGGAGCAAGAGTTGAGCTGTCTGAGCTCAGGTTCTGCTAGGAAGTGTCTCAGTGACTTTGGGAAAGTCACTTAATCTCTCTGGGTCCTTGTTTTCTCTTAAGGTCTATTCAGTTCAGTTCAGTCCCTCAGTCATGTCTGACTCTGCGACCCTATGGACTGCAGCACGCCAGGCTTCCCTGTCCATCACCAGCTCCCGGAGTTTGCTCAAACTCATATCCATTGAGTCAATGATGCCATCCAACCATTTCATCAGCTGTCATCCCCTTCTCCTCCCACCTTCAATCTCTCCCAGCATCAGGGTTATTTTCAAATCAGTCAGTTCTTCACATCAGGTAGCCAAAGTATTGGAGTCTCACCTTCAGCTTCAGTCCTTCCAATGAATATTCAGGACAGATTTCCTTTAGGATGGACTGGTTGGATCTCCTTGCAGTCCAAGAGACTCTCAAGAATCTTCTCCAACACCACAGTTCAAAAGCATCAATTTTTCAGTGGTCAGCTTTCTTTATAGTCCAACTCTCACATCACATGACCACTGGAAAAACCATAGCCTGGTCTAGATGGACCTTTGTTGGCATCTAGTTTGTTGGCACCTAGATGGACCTTTGTTGGTATCTAAGGTCTGTAACCTCTCTAAAAATAATTATAGGATTTTAAAATTCAGTTGAGCAGTTTGTTGTTTCTCTCAAAAGTATACCAAGTAATTTCAAATGAACACCAGTAGAAATAAAAGAAAATATACCAAGCATCCCTTTTGAACCATATTGTGTTCTTTCTGTAGCTTGGCTGCTAACCTGAGCCCTTACACACTTAGATTCTTTTGTGTTCTGAGGACTCTATTGATGGAAACACACCACTGAAAGATAAATCAAGTGTCCAGTCCCTATTTACCTCACTTCCTCTGTGAACCTTCATGCTGGGGATTTTCCACTGCTAGGTTTTTGTAGGGGAAAATTTTAGAGCAACAGGAAAAAACTGGTAGCCTGCTTCTGTTACCAGTATAATTCATCTTGATTGAATTATAAGAATACTAAGAATTCTAGGGATAAGAATACTAGGGATATACTGTCTAAGAATACTAGGGATATACTGTATAAGAATACTAGGGATATACTGTATCCCTAGTCTAAGAATACTAGGGATATACTGTATCAACTGGTACTAATGATTTGATGACTTCTTTTTTTTTGATTATGCACACATTTTGTGAGTTTTGCCACTGTTTTCAGATATGCTCTGATGCTTCACATGAACATGGGGAGAGCATATTTATGAGTTACATGAAAGTATATAATGATCAGCTCATCATATCTAATATATATATTATACTTAGTGAAACACAAACACATAAGATAACCTCAAGTAGTATTTTCCTATAGAATAAAAAGCATCAAGAAACTAGAAAAATAAGGGCAGTTCAGTTCTGTTCAGTTTAGTTACTCAGTTGTGTCCATCTCTTTGCGGACCCCATGAATTGCAGCATGCCAGGCCTCCCTGTCCATCACCAACTCCCGGAGTTCACTCATACTCACATCCATCGAGTCAGTGATGCCATCCAGCCATCTCATCCTGTCATCCCCTTCTCCTCCTGCCCCCAATCCTTCCCAGCATCAGAATCTTTTCCAATGAGTCAACTCTTCGCATGAGGTGGCCAAAGGGCAAAATTATACCAAATCAAACAGAAGGAAGGAAGCAACAAAGAACAATAATCAATAAAATGGAAAATAGAAAAAAATAGAGAAAATTCAATAAATCAAGAAGTTGGTTGTTCTAAAAGATCAATAAAATTGGCAAACTCAAGACTAATGAAGAGAAAGAGGAGGCAAATTACTGATACAAAAATGAAGTAGGAGATATACTACAGATCCTGCAGATTTCAAAAGGATAAGGGACTACAAACAATTCTACACACAAATTTGACACCATAGATAAAAGTCACCAGTTCTTTGAAAAGCACAAATTACCACAACTTACGCAACATGAAAGACATAACTTGAATAGCCCTTTAACAACTAGGGAAATGAAATTATTAACTTAAAAACTCCAACAGCAATATAAAAAATTTCCAGATCCACACAGTTTCACTGGAGAACAGTACCAAATGTTTAATAAAGAATTAACATCAATCTTATTTAATCTCTTCCAGAAAATAGAGGAGGAGGTAACACCTACCTAATGTTCAGGAAGAGATGTGAAACTGGCAAATATTAGGTGTTTAAATACCTGTCATTCCTTAGAAACTGGGGATAAGTTTTTTCTCCTTAGGTTATCTTGACACTCATAGGAGGTACTTGATAAATATCTATTGGGTAAATTTCTCTAGCACTTTTCCCATTTAGATCTAACTACAAAAAAGTGGAATTGAGGTATTTTTTAGGCTGCATTACTCTCTAATTTACTTATTCTCAACCATCCTGGAATTGTTTTTGTTGNCCGTCATTCCTTAGAAACTGGGGATAAGTTTTTTCTCCTTAGGTTATCTTGACATTCATAGTAGGTACTTGATAAATATCTATTGGGTAAATTTCTCTAGCACTTTTCCCATTTAGATATAACTACAAAAAAAGTGGAACTGAGGTATTTTTTAGGCTGCATTACTCTCTAATTTACTTATTCTCAACCATCCTGGAATTGTTTTTGTTGATGTCATCCTGAGATGCAGTTTTAAAAAAAACTGCTAATACAAAATAGCTAGTTTAACTAAACTTCCAGACGGGACTCTCTGAAGATATTTCTCCATATCCAGAATGCACTTTTCACTTTTATGCATTGGAGAAGGAAATGGCAACCCACTCCAGTATTCTTGCCTGGAGAATCCCAGGGACAGAAAAGTCTGTTGGGCTACTGTCTATGGGGTCGCACAGAATTGGACATGACTGATGCGACTAAGCAGCAGCAGCAGCAGCAACAGAATGCTCCAATTATAGCTCACAATGGTGTCAATTATTCATTTCTAGAAAACAAACTTCCCCAAGACTTGATGGTTTAAAACAGCAATGATTTATTATTTTTTATGATTTTTGTAGGTTGAATAAACAGTTCTTCTATCCTTGTCTTGGGTGTATTCAGTTGGCAGCTAGGCCGGGGCTATCAGCTGTGATGCCTTTATTCTCCCCAATGTGGCCTCTTCATATGATAACTTGGGCTTCCTTACAGCATGCTGGTCTTAAGGCAGCATTCCAAGATGGCTCCATCAGATCTGGCACTTTGGTTGAGACGGCTGGAGTTGCTAGGATCTGGCCACATGGTCTCTCCAGCAAGGTAGCTGGACTGTTTGACATGGTGGCTCAAGACTGAGGGAGCAAAGTATGACAATTCTTAAAGAAATGTTAGCCTAGACTAAACTAGACTATGGAGAAGGCAATGGCACCCCACTCCAGTGCTCTTGCCTGGAGAATCCCAGGGACAGGGGAGCCTAGTGGGCTGCCGTCTATGGGATCACACAGAGTCAGCCATGACTGAAGTGACTTTGCAGCAGCAGCAGCAAACTAGACTAGCATCACTTCTGCCACGTTATATTGAACAAAGCAAGTCACAGTGCCAACCCAGATTCAAGAGGAGGGAAGATAATTCCATCTTGTGATGGAAGGAGAGCATAGCATTAGTGGTTATCTTAATAACCTGTGCATGCTAAGTCACTTCAGTCATATACGACTATCTGTGACACTACGGACTGTGGCCCTCCAGGCTCCTCTGTCCAAGGGTTTCTACAGGCAAGAGTACTGGAGTGGGCTGCCATGCCCTATTTCAGGGGATCTTCTAGACCCAGGGATCGAGCCCACATCACTTTACATCTCCTGCATTGGTAGGCGGGTCCTTTACACTAGCATCACCTGGGAAGTCCTTAATAACTTATGGCTCTAACTTATTTATAATCCTTCCATATGCAAAATACACTCATCCTTTCCAAAGATCTATAAATATCTCATCTCATTAAGGCATCAAGCACAGGACTAAGATCCAGGATTTTGTCAATTCAGATATGAATGAAACTCTTAAGGCATTTCCCTGAATACACTCAGTGTGGCTTCTCTCCACCTGAAAGATCTGTAAATTAAAAAGAAATTTTATGCCTCCCTATACACCCAGCATTCCGTCATGTCCAACTATTTGTGATGCTATGGACTGTAGCCCTCCAGGCTCCTCTGTCCAAAGGTTCAATCCCTGGGTTGAGAAGATTCCCTGGAGAAGGGAGAGGCTACCCATTCCAGTATTCTGGCCTTTAGAATTCTGTGAACTGTATAGTCCATGGGGTCACAAAAAGTTGGACACGACAGAGTGATTTTCACTTCACTCACACAATAGAACCATCTGGGGTGCTATTAAGAACTACACTAGAGTTCTTCTCTCTAGACTAATTAAATCAGGATCTGAAAATGCATTAGGATTTGTCCATAAATGATTCTCACATGCAACCATGGTGTATTACTCTTTTCTAGGGATAAGCCTGGAAAATCCCACGGACGGAGAAGCCTGGTAGGTTGCAGTCCATGGAGTTGCTGAGAGTTGGACACGGCTCAGTGACTTCACTTTCACTTTTCACTCTCATGCATTGGAGAAGGAAATGGCAACCCACTCCAGTGTTCTCGCCTGGAGAATCCCAGGGATGGTGAAGCCTGGAGGGCTGGCATCTATGGGGTTGCACACAGTCAGACACGACTGAAGCGACTTAGCAGCAGCAGCAGCAGCAGGGATAAGTCTTTTAAACTGTGTTTTGCATTCCAAAGAGGTAACTTTGGACAAATCTCACACAACTTCAGTCACAGTAGTCCAGCTTTTTAAATCTGAGATAGATAGATAGATAGAGAACAATTTAGTTCACCAAATGGATATTATGGAAAGATAAAGTTTGAAAACACTAAGCTGCTGTGATGGCCTAAGACTCTTGGCTTCATGAAATAGTACATATAATCATTAAGATATTTTTCTTGGCACTTTCATGGCTGGTCTACATGAATAACTTTGAAGTCATAGTTGTTTAGTAAGAGGCAGAATCTGCCTTTCAACACCTCCAGGGTGTTGCTCTATTTACGCAAAGCCTTCTGACCACATTGCAGATTTAATCATCTTCTCAATTTACTCAAAGGTCACACAGGACCTCGTCTCTGTGTACAGCAGATCAAGAGAAGCTTTCTATGGATCCATGTTAGGTGCTTTGCAAGGCTCAATGCCTGAGAAGTTCCCAGAGTTTGTTTTTCAAAAGAAGAGCTGCCAATTCATTTCCCTTGAACTATACGGATCTAGGGCTTCCCAGGTGGCCTTAGTGGTAAAGAAGCCCCTGGACAGTGAAGGAGACATGAGAGACCTAGGTTCGATCCCTGGGTTGGGAAGATCCCCCCTGGAGGAGGGCATGGCAACCCACTCCAGTATTCCTGCCTGGGGAATCCCATGCACAGATGAGCCTGGCGGGCTTCAGTCCATAAAGTTGCAAAGAGTCAGACACGACTGAAGTGATTTAGAACACACGCACATACAGACCTCATTCTTGTGGGGAAATTTTACCCTCCAGAGAAAGGTAAGAATTGCTATGGAGGAAGTCTTCAAAAGCCTTATTTCTCTAAAGGCCAAACAATGTTTGTATTTATTTTTATTCATTTATATGGCTGTGCTGGCTATTGTTGCAGCACACAAACTCTTACTTGTGGCATTTAGGATCTAGTTCCTCGACCAGGGATCAAACCCAGGTCCCTTGCATTAGGAGTACAAAGTTGTAGCCACTGGACCACTAGGGAAGTCCCAACAATGTTTTTAATCATCAAAGCAGAATAAAGGCTAGAACAATTTGTTATTTGGATATTTCCTGAGATCAAGCATCTCAGTTCTGAAGATAAACCTCTACAATTTAGCAAATAAGGTTCCTCAAGAATAAAAACTTGTTAGCAATGTCCACATGGGTCTTCATTTTAAGGATCCTATAAAACTGGTCCCAACCACATTTTCTCTCATCCCTGTCACTCCTCAATCCTTGAAATCTGATTTTGCTCACACCATTCTATTCAAACTTCTCTGATCAGTCAGTTCAGTTCAGTCACTCAGTCATGTCCAATCAATCATGTCTTTGCAATCCCATGGACTGCAGCACGCCAGGCTTCTCTGTCCATCATTGACTCCCAAAGTTTACTCAAACTCATGTCCATCAAATCGGTGATGCCATCCAACCATTTCATCCTCTGTCGTCCCCTTTTCCTCCTACCATCAATCTGTCTGAGCATCAGGGTCTTTTCCAATGAGTCAGTTCCTTGCATCTGGTGGCCAAATTATTGGAGTTTCAGCTTCAGCATCAGACCTTCCAGGAATATTCAGGATGGATTTCCTTTAGGATTGACCGAGATAAATGTTAGTGGACAGTTGATGGTCATTAGGTAGCTACACATCTGTGTTTAATCAGGTCTCTCTTCTCTAAGTTCTCTAAAATACTTCCTTGTCTTCTCCAGCAACACATTCTGCTGGTTCGCTTTGACCATTCACTGTGTACCTTCTCATGAATTTCTTGTTTTCTCTTCCCAGCCTTAAATACTGGGATCATTCAAGTGGTCATGATTGGCCCCTACTCTTCTCATTTACATGTTCCAATGTTCTCATTTATGCTCTTTGTTTTAATCATTCACAACTACTGATGATTCCTAAATCTCCTTGGGCTCATAGTCTTGTACTCTACAAACATTTTCCAGAACACAGTCACAGTCTAGATTGCTCTGGAGGGCCTTCTAGCAGCATCCGCACACTGTGCTATAGACTTCCACCACAATTCCTTATGTGGATTTCTGACCATTTCTCTGTGTATTTTGTTCCTTCTCCTCTTCACGTGTCCCTCCTCTTCTTGCCCCAAACTTCAATCAGACATTATTTGAACATCTCGGTGTGAGATCTAGACATTTGCACTGTGAAAGAAGAGAGATTTGCAATAAGATTTCCTAGTTTACTCTTTCATGCCAGTGACATGCTCTGCAGGACACCATCTAAGTGTCTCTTTTTTAGAATTAACATTCAATTTTTGATTTCTTTCTCTTTATAGGTAAAAAGATGCTTCAAGAGGACATCTTTCCCTTTTGCTCTGTCCTTCTGTTTTTATATTGTCACACATTCTGCATAGTGTTTCCAGCAACTGTGATCTTACTTATTGAAGGGAACTCGCCTTTCATCGTGAACTGGAATCAACATTTCAGTAGCTCTTCCCTGTTCCATGGTAACCTAGGGTGCTTGGAGAAGGCAACGAAGTGCTACGGGGCTTGGCAGTTTACTACTCAGCCTTGTTTTATATGGTGATTAATATCCCCTACAGGACCTGATTACAGAAACATTTTGTCTCTTTCCTCTTACACAGACCTAAATGACATTTAAGGGCTCTCTTGAGATGCTCAAATTGATATAAAATGCATTCATATGTTCTGTATCTTTCCTGCTTATGACATGTAGCTAGAATCTTATCTTTACTGCTCATTGGAGACACTTCCGACTCTTGCCTATAACAGACTCTTGAGTATCAGCTAATTTCTGGTTATTTAAGATTGTCCTTGACCTTGATAAGGTTGCTATTATAATAATTCAAGGTGCTACTTTGTAAGGCAGCATCAATGTTTGTCTTATTCCATAATAAGTACAAAGCTGTATAATGTCACCATGCTTATTTAACTAACTTGCAGAGTAGAGTATATGAAATGCTGGGCTGGGTGAAGCACCAGCTGGAATCAAAATTGCTGGGAGAAATATAAACAACTTTAGACAAGCAGATGATAACCACTCTAATGGCAGAAAACTAAGAGGAACTAAAGAGCCTCTTGATGAAGATGAAAGAAGAGAGTGAAAAAGTTGGCTTAAAACTCAACATTCAAAAAATCAAGATCATATCGTCTGGTCCCATCACTTCATGGCAAATAGATGGGGGAAAAGTAGAAATTGTGACAGATTTTATTTTCTTGGGTTCCAAAATCACTGCGGATGGTGACTACAGCCATGAAATTAAAAGATGCTTACTCCTTGAAAGAAAAGCTATGACAAACCTAGACAGTGTATTAAAACCTAGATGGAGAATTTGCCAACAACAGTCGATATAGTCGAAGCTATGATTTTTCCAGTTGTCATGTATGGATGTGAGCTGGACCATAAAGAAGGCTGAATACCAAAGAACTGAAGCTTTCAAACTGTAGTGCTGGATAAGATTTTTGAGAGTCCCTTGGACAGCAAGAAGATCAAATCAGTTGATTCTAGAGGAAATCAACCGTGAATATTCATTGGAAGGACTGAAGCTGAAGCTCCAATACTTTGGCCATCTGATACAAAGAGCTGACTCATTGGAAAAGAACATGATGCTGGGAAAGACTGAAGGAGGAGGAGAAGCAGGCGGCACAGAGGATGAGGTGGTTGGATGGCATCACCAAGTCAATGGACATGAGTTTGAGCAGGCTCCAGGAGATAGTGAAGGACAGGGAAGCTGGCATGTTGCAGTCCATGGGGCTGCAAAGAGTCGGACACCTCTTAGCGACTGAACAAAAACAACAAAGGTGTGTTGAAAACCATCTATGAATGACTATATCCTTGTCCCTTTCAGTAATAATGTAGCTCCCTCTTGCTCATCATGTCTGAAGCAGATGTGACACATTTCTTAGGCCTCCAAGAGTGTGGGTTTGGGAACTCATTTCCACATCAGGCAAATTTGATAACAGAGCCAGTTTAGCTACTCACATCTTGTCCTGTTGTCTTGAAGGACAATTAGTCTCTAAATCTTTCAAGAAAGCCTGGTCCGGTGGCTGAGCACAACTTGCTGGCTGGTTGTGTGATAACTTTATGTTAGCATTAGGTTATCCTGCAGTTCATCAGAGGGGATTAGTTCAAGAACAGATCCTAAAAGCCTTTTAATGGGAATAAGAATCAGGGAAAGAAGAAATCTGATTTCAAGAAAGCCTATGGAAATTTATTATAGGAAGGCAGGTCCCCAGAGTGGCCCCAGAGTGGCCTCAGAGACAGACACACCATGGCAGGCATACTTCCAGTCTTTTCAGAGTACTTTGTAAAAATCCTCAGATGGCTAAACTCAAGGATCAGCTTCTACAGCTATAAAATATCAAAGACACGTTTCTCCATCAGCCTCCCTAGTACAGCATCTTTTGTCGGAGAGGAATGACTACCGCTGCCTTTGGATCACAAGGAAACCAAACGGTCGCTCTCTTCAAAGCTTTGTTTGCATCAGCAATACTCTTCAACACCCGTAAGTCTCTGCTTTTGTATTCAAATGTTGAAAACCTACACACTCTACACCACTATTTTCCTGTGAAACTCTTTGTTGTAGTAGAAATGTTCTATATCTGGGTTGTCCAAAATGGTATGTGACTATACCAGCTATATGTGACTACTGAGCACTTGACATATGGCTAGTGCAACTGAGGCACTGAGTTTTACTTGAATTCAATTCTGACTAATTTAAATATGAATACTCACTTGATGTTAGTGACTGTGGTGTTGTACTGCACAGCTCTATACAACTGAAACAGATAAACACAAAAAAAGGAGCACATGAAATAATTTTTAATTATTCCAAAATTATAAAAGCAATATACCATCAATAAAGGAAAAGTTTAAATAGACAAATATGAGGGAAAACCACTAAGAACACTCATTTCTTATCTAGATATAGATATTATTAATATAATGGTGTATGATACCCTTTCTATTATTCTCTTCATTTTTTTTCTAGTTTTAAGTATTTTTATTGGAAGTAGAATTGCTTTTATTATTCACATGCTTCTACATTTATTTTATTCATCACCAACAAATAAAGTATTTTTCAAGTAAGCGATTATTGAGAGTTTGTAAAAATTCAGTAGTTATTTTAAAAAGAGATGAGATCATAAAATGCAACTGGATAATATATAAGAAATATTAACTGGTAATTCCTACATGACTTCACACATGGATGACTTCTTACATGGAATGATAAGAAGTCTTACATGGAATGGTAAATGGTAAATCCAATTTACTAACATTTCCCAGAGATAAGACAGAGTAAATATAAAAATGATGATTTAAGGGTTTATACCCCAAATGTCCTGGCATCATTCCAGATAAGATGTTTTATAATATAATTTTTTAATATAAGTTTGTGAAGATCTAAAAATATTTATCATTATATTTCATAACTTCTATCTTTAAATAAACCAAAAGTATATCATCATTGTCTAAGAGTATAGACACTACATATATTTGACAATCACTTCTATAAAATAGTTTAGGTTTCAGAATTTAACAACTTAATTGAAAATAACTGATCATTTAAAATTTTTCTGTAAACATACTAGCAGTATACCCTTTGATTATATTATCTTTTAAAAATTAATTTTAATTGGAGTATAGTTGCAATCACAATTCAGTTTTTGTTTTTGACCTTGCTTCATGGCTTGTGGGATCTTAATTCCTTGACCAAGGATTGAATCCAGGTCCTTGGCATTAAAGGCAGTGAGTCCTAACAACTGGACAGCCAGGGAATTCCCTCTTTTCATTTTAAGATGGGAAAACCGTGCAACCTGGCCAGTATATAGTTGGAATAGTCAAGAGAATAGCATAAAAATCCTGGATGAGCCTGGGTTAACTGGTTATAACTATGCCAGGATCTGTCTCCCACATAGCCAGCAGGTTGGTGGCTGCCTCTGAGGGGTCAAAGCCCACTGTTGCCCTTACACAAGTCTCTTCCCCATAAGCTGTCTATCACACCCTAAATTCCCACTGTATTTAGGTTGTTAACAGCTAAATATTAGGCATAGCACTTCAGCTGTTAGCATTTCAGGGGAGCATGGTCTGGATGGTCAGGGTGAGACAGGGACATCTGAAGGGCATGAGCATCCAAGAGGCAGTGTTTAGCCCCCGGGACAAGGAAGGAGAGTGCCTAGAGGGAAAAGACTGAAGGTTGAGAGTGCCGTTCTCATCCCTCAATCTAGGATGGGTATACCGAAGGCACTCATTCATTCCTTCATTCCTGTGTCCATTCGACAAGTAATTTGTTAAGTACCTATATGTGCTTCAGAGAAGTATGCGTATACTAAGATAAAGTTATATTCACTCCTTCGTGGATTTGGGGGTCTAATACAAAGACAGACAATAAACAAGGGAACAATGAAAACTCGGTTACAAGTTGAGAAAAGTGCTCTGAAGGAAACATAAGCATAATGACCAGAGGATAGGAGGAGAGCGTCTCCATGGATAAGAATAGATGAGGAAATCTGCTTTGAAGAAAGGACCTTTTCACTAAGACACAAAAGTTGAGAAGGAGCTAATCCAATCAAGTGTGTAGGGTGGTAGTGTGTGTGTGTGTGTGTTGGGGGAGGGGGGGTTGTGTGTTCCATGCTCTGGACAAAGCATTAGTGAAGGCCTGGCCAGGCAGAGCTTGAAGCAGTGAATGAAAAACGGGCAGCAGGGCCTAGAGTTGGAGAAGTAAGCAGGGGGCAGATTAGGCAGGCCCCTAGGCCTCATAAGGGCTTCCTGTTTACTCTAAAGGAAAGAGGAGATGTTGGTGATGGAGTCAGGAGGGTGACATGGTTGTTAGCACTTATTTTAGGTGAATCTCCATTCTAATTGCTGAGGGTGTAGCATGGAGCTAAACCAGCAAAAACATCCTTGTCCTTATAGAGCGTATGTTCTAGTGGGAATTGAAATCACAGGAAAGTCAAGTTTAGAAAAACTGTTGAGAGTTCAGTCACGACCTTCGAGGCGACTGGAGACACTCCCTGAGACAGATAAAGTCAGATAGGCAAGACGCCACCTGCAAAGCGCAGGTATTGGCCCCCCATCTCAGGGAGGACTTTTCACTTGGATCTTGGGCTCCTCCTTATCAGAATATTCCTTTTGCAAACCGTTCACTTGTTTCCTGAGAGCTGATAAACTCAGCTCTCCTTCCAGGCAAATTGGCTATCTCTCCCTCTAAGGATGCCTAAGGGCCTGGTTCTGGGACTGTCACTCATTTATTTCCTAGTTCAGATTAATATGGGTTGAAAATTTCTAGCCAGCCAAAGTTAAAAGTTTAACTGCAAGCCAATTGTAGGTTACGTGAAGAATACTCCTTTTAGGAAGTGTTTCATCTGCCACTTAAGCTGCTAAAGAGACTCAGCCAGAATCTAAGTGGTCTTAAATTTACTCTCAACTGATTTCTTATAGTGAAGCCACAGAAATTCACCAGGCCAGCCTCCAGCTCTGCACAAACCAGCAGCTCATCTTTGTCATTGTGACTGGCGATCACCGCTCCTGCACACACAGCACCAAAGTATAGTGAAGCATAGCAAAAGGACAGGATGTCCAGTCCATTTCTCTTTCTAGATGCCATCCCCATACAGGTGAAATGGACTGAAGGGTTTTTGGGTTTTTTTTACACACTCTGTATCATTTGGCTGTGGCCTTGAGTGGAAAATATAAGAGAATGCCAAAGAAACTTGGTAACTGAGATAAATAATATTTTAATGCAGTGTTTTAAACTCAAAACTGATGCAAAAAGTCCTATGTAATATATAATTGACATGCAATGTATAATGAACAAAATATCATAATTTTAACAGAAGATGATATCCACTGGGGTGAATACCCTTGGCTAGACTTCAAGGAACCTGGGGCCTTCTTCAGCTGTGCAACATGTGGTAAGTTACTCAGCCTTTCTGTTCCCAATTTATAGAGGAACAAACTGAAGCCCAATGAGGTGTTCATTCTTTCAAGGAGCTATTGATTCATCAGATTCTCTTGGGGGAGGGGATACACACTAGCCATCGGTAACTTCTTCCCGTCTTCCCAATAATACTAAGTACACTAGGTTTGAGAAATGACTTGACTGGCCTGATATACTAATTGCAAAGCAGATATTAGTTGCTACTTCTGGTTTTCTATATTTCTCCTGCCATGTGTTGCCGATACTTTGACAATAAAACTTCTCCAGTTTAGGACAGTACGACACCAGGGCAAGATCGTGGGGAAGGACAGAGAAATGTTTACTGAGCTCCTACTTCTTCCCAATCATCCTGCTAGATGCTGGTGTTTTGGTTTAATTCCACCCCCATCTCCACTGAAGAGATGAGGAAACTAGTCTCTGTAGGGAGGCCTTTTATGAAAACCCTCAACTGGCCTCACAAAGCACATTCCTTCAATGGGGCATTGGAACTGCTCACTTCACAGACCCTCTAGAGTGCCCACTTGTTTGCACTCAGCAATGAACTCAGCAACACAGAAATTCAGCATTCCATATAAACAACAGGAGAGCTCTACATTTTCCATCAGCTTGAAGTGATTGGGGCAGAATTCAGGAGAACACAGACTGGCTCTGGAGTCGATTGAGGGTGGGCTGCATCTAGACAGGTGGCAAGAGGAAGTCTGTTTGGGGACAAATGCTCTGGCCCAGATCATCCTTTGAGGAGAGAGTTCCCAGACCCTCTTGTCCCTTCCCTGTCTCATTTCCCCCACAATTGACAGGTCATGAGCTCTAAATATGTGCTAAGCACTGTCCATCTTCTGTATAAGATCTTGTTTTTACTCTTCATAACAATCCTGCATGCACATGGGCTCAATCGATTCAGTCTGTCCCACTCTTTGCAACCCTATGGACTGTAGCCCTCCAGGCTCCTCTGTCCAAGGGATTCTCCAAGCAAGAATACTGAGGTGGGTTCTCATGCCCTAGTCCAGGGGATCTTCCCGACCCAGGGACTGAACCCCTGTCTCTTATGTCTCTAGCACTGGCAGGCGAGTTCTTTACCACTAGCGCCACTTGGGAACCTCCATAACAACTTTATGTGGTAGGAACTCTTAAATCCTCTTTATTGGTGAAGAATCTGAGAATCAGTTATGTCAAGTAATTACCAGGCTTCCTGCAGGGAGTAAGCAGCAGAGTTAGGACTCAAAGTCAGGTGTTCCTATACCAGAGCCTGCACTGTGAAGCATGGTCTGTACTACAGACCCCAAGACCTTTCCAGTTAGCAGCAACTATTTGAAAATTGGCAGGCTGGTGCCTTCTTAGTCACTGTCCAGAGAATGGCCCAGTGGGTATCACTGAAGACCCAACAGCTTCCCATTGAGAAATAACATAAACTTTCCATCGTCTGCTTGTTTTCCATTTAAAGAGAGCGTACTTTAGCTGGGTCAAGTGGCAGTTTCCTCACAGCTTCAGGAAATGCTAGACATTATGAGCTCTCTGTAGTTTCTCTGACCTCAGCCCGTAATTATGGAAGCTTACTTCTGAGCATACCAGTAACTTTCCACATCAGTCCAGGTTGGAAATAACCTCCACCTCCCCAAACCTGGGTGTATTGTTCTTGCAGCATCAATCAGAGGATGCAAAATGACAGCAATTTCAGTACTCAGAGCTTTTTCTTCCCTCATATTTAACCCAAATATATTCTTCATCTTTTGGCCCCTGTTGTAAAAAGAAAAGAAATTGGTGTGTGGAGCAGATGTTTGAGGTCAAGGACTGTGTTTTATCCACGTGTGTCTCCAGCACATATTACAGTACCTTACACAATGTAGACTCCCTGGAAGTATTTGGTGCGTGAACGAAAGATGTGCTCTGCATGTGAGGAAGGGGCTCCTGAACCCTCCTCCCCCACAGACAAGACATAAGCAGAGACATGTTTTCTAGAAGTGCAGAACCCACTGTGTATGTCACACTACACCTGGCTTCTGCTGTTTTTTCTGAACTGCTTCCCCACAGCTGGACTTACTGACACACCTCCACTGTGGTCCCAGGTTCACTCTCGCCCCGCTAAGTCTGGAGTTAAACAAGTTGGGAACAGGAAGAGTAGCGGTGGCTTAAGTCTCCACCACCAACAGGGGTTGAAGGTGAGGACAAGGTCCAAAAGCAGGATTCTGGGTGATCAGCTTTATCTGTGGGTTTATCTTAACCCTCGTGACTCCTAAGGTGTCTCATCTAATCCTCACAACAGTCCAGCAAGGCAGGGACTGTCCCTGTTAGAACTGGGTTTGTCTGCACGAAACAGAAGCCCATGTAAACAAGAGTTCCTTCTTCTCGCACAACAGGAGGCTGCAGGACCACTGAGGGCCGGTTCTGTGGCTTCCAATGCCATCAGAGTCTTGGGCTTCTTTTGGCTCTCAGCCCCACCAGGGCTTAGTTTGTGGCTTTGTCCTTCACGCTCACTAGAGTCTTCTTCCCTTTCAGCTTCCTGAGTTTCAGGCAGAAGAAAAGAGGGAAGGATGAAGGACAGAGGCAGACGCTAGTGGAATCTGACCCTTTTGCAAGTTTTCCCACAGCTCCTCCAGGGATTTCTGCTCACAAGTCACCGAATACACCAAAGACTCTGGGGGTACTGGTGTTATTGGTCTATAACATTTCTGGAATAGTGGGGTCCTTTGCCTAATGAAAAAAGGGAGACAAGGCTGGCATTTAGCAGGGTCCCACCAGAGCATGGCAGCTCTGGGGCTGCAGGGAGAAGCCTGGGGGCCCACGGATTTGAGGGCCAGGGTGCTTCCTCTCACCTTTAGGTGACCCAGTCCATGGCACCAGGCTTCCATCTTGCCTCCTCTCTACTCACTCATCCTCTCTCACACTGTAGTCCTTATCCTGAGCCAGAGCCCCGCCCTGAACCCTTTCCACTCCCCAAAGTCCCTCTCTTGCTTCGTCATCAGCCCCCCTCACTGCTAGCAGGATCCGTCTGTCTATTGAGCAGATTTCCAATGCTGATCTCTATGACACCTGGCCCCTGCCTTTAATCAATGGCTGGCATCCTTGCCTACAGACCCCCAGTACAGACTGGACCTCCTTCAACGTGAGATTGCCCAGTTCATCTCTAAACTTGTCCGGGGATGACCCAGAGTCTGTTCCTATAATCTGGTCAGTGTCAGTGCCCAGAAAGTTGCCTAGACGGTGGGGAGTTGGTGTCCTTTCCTGTGGTCACAAGGTTCCCACAGCCTTGCATCTGACCCGCCTAGAGGCTGATATTTGGAGCAGGAATAAAACTTTCACTCTCCCTTTCACATGAGCTGCCTACTGAAGGGGCACCACAGATGTGTTTTCCAGCACTCAAAGATAACAGCGGGTAGGACCTAAGGTGGAGAAGGCAGTGGCACCCCACTCCAGTACTCTTGCCTGGAAACTCCCAAGGACGGAGGAGCCTGATGGGCAGCAGTCCATGGGGTCGCTAGCGGTTGGGTATGACTGATCGACTTTCACTTTCACTTTCCACTCTCATGCATTGGAGAAGGAAATGGCACCCCACTCCAGTGTTCTTGCCTGGAGAATCCCAGGGATGGGGGAGCCTGGTGGGCTGCCGTCTATGGGGTCACACAGAGTCAGACACGACTGAAGCGAGTTACCAGCAGCAGCAGCAGCAGCAGGACTTAAGGAAGCTGAAAGGCACGTAGCCATCATTTAGCTTTATCCAAGAGAAACAGAGGTCCAGAAGGGTGGACGTAACCTCTCTAAAGGGGCAGAGCTGCACCCACACACGTTGGGTCCCAGCCACACAGCCCACGGTAAGCATGTCGGGGTGAGCTAGGTGTCTGAGGCCAGCTGGTGGATACTTCCCAGAGGTCTCTCCCAGCCTCCTTTCACCTATAGTTAAACCATCCAACTAACTATGGAGAAGGCTGAGGGAGGGGATATGAGGTAGCTACAGGGAGCAATTCTGTGTTCTAAACCAGGCGAGCATTTTGGCAGAGAGCTGGGAAGGCAATGGTTTCAGGAAAGTCAAATGCTGAGTGACTGAAATGGAAGAATTTTACACATTAATGGTTCTAGGTACGAAACAGGGAAACAGATTGGGAGAAGTGACAGATATTGTCCAAGAATGCTTCTGGCTGCAGTAACAGAGGGAAGAATACTGGCAGCTAACACCGATTACTGTGTTAGAGCATTTATTATGGACCAGGCACTGTGCTTAGAAGTTTACCTGACTCAATTCACTTATTCATCACAGCAGCCCCATGAGTTCCCTACCAATGGCTGTAATTCTGTACCCACATTTCTTGAGGCTAAATGGGCTTTTGCTTCAGAATTCTTCATATCTTAGAAAAATAGTATGGTGCATATACTGTAATATTATGTAACATTATGGGACTTAGGATAGCACCCAGTAAACAAGTATATTGACATTTCTGCAGCAAGTGGACTAGACAAAGACCATAAAAACCATCATGTTAATCTTGCCAGCAAATCATGAAAAAATTCTATGTATAGAGAGGTGTGATGGGGAGGGAGGAGGGAAGAAGGTTCAAGAGAGAGGGGACATGTATACTTATGGCTGATTCATGTTGAAGTTTGGTGGAAACCAACACAATACTGGTGATGGACAGGGAAACCTGGCATGCTGCAGTCCATGGGGTCTCAAAGAGTCGGATATGACTGAGCAACTGAACTGAACTGAGCACAATACTATAAAGAAATTATCCTTCAATTAAAAATAAATTAAGAAAAACTGTAGGTTTTTGAGCTTTCGGGATTTCCGAGCTTTCGAACTGCACTATTATCCTCAGTTTCCAGAGAAGAAAAGGGGCAGACTGGCTCCAGAGTCTGTGCTGTTAGCTGTATTGTCCTGCTGCCCAGTGACAACACACCTCCATCACATGGGACACATTCAACATTACTGGAATGCATGGAACCTAATCTAGTTCTAGAGATGATGCTGAGGAAGAGGAAGCACACTCTGCTGCACCTCTTTAACAAGTGGGGAAACTGAGGCTCAGAGAAGGGGTGTCTTGTTCGAAGGCACAGATTGGTGAATAGAGACAGGATCTACACCAAAATCAGGTCTGCAGACCCCCAGCCCTCCTGACTCCTTCTCCTGTCCCACTTGGGCACATTTCTTATGAATTACTTGAAGGAAGAGTACTATGAAGGGAATGGTATCACTTGTGATGCTTTGAAGAATAGGTTTGAAGCTGCAGCAGAGTCAGTAGAAACGTGAAAACAGTTGCTAACTTTCTGAACAGATCGTAAAAGAAGAGGGCACGACAGCCTCCTTATCTGCCACAGATGCCATAGAACAAGGTGCTGACCAGCTGAGTAAGGGGATTGGATCCAGCCCTCCCCTTCTGCAACCCTCCCTGACATTAGGGTTATCTGAGGTCTCCTGTTTTTCTCCAAGGTGGGGGAGGAGAAAACAAGCAAGCTAATAAACAGTAATCCTGAGCACCGGAACATTTGGCCAAGAGGTTTCTGCTGTTGTGTCCTAGGGACTCCGGATCAAATGTCAGAAAGCCACAGCCACCGAGAGTCATGGGAAGCACAGCCTGCAATGTTCAGGAAGGGAGGCAGAGGAGGAGACCAGCCTCAAGAGCAAATATTAATAGATGAGGGATGTAGAGGATGCTGGCCAGATCTTTATGCTCAGAATATATGTTGTCCCTCTCCTGGACAGAACAGGCAGGGGCCGGGCTGGTAGGAGAGTCAGGTGGCCCTGGAGGATCCTGGGAAGGGTGGAGAGATGAAGAAAGTGGGAAGAACTTCAGCACTCCTCCACCTTCACACTTCACCACATCACGGATCATTATTTCCAGCAGGAGTCTCTGGGGGTGTTCCCACTTCTGGCTATGCTGTAATTTTTCTAAAATTGCTAATTGGCAAGTTATGGCACTTTGTTACTTAAGCATATCAAAAAGCCCCCCTACCCTGGCCTGCAAATATCTTACCACTTAGAGGAACTCCTTTGTACTGAAGAATTCTCTGGAAGACACCATATGCAAACATGAAGACACCCTTCATTTTCCTATCTTTTAAAATTCCACTCATTTTTCAAGACCTTCTTTGGACCTGTGCCTCTTTCCTGGGGACCCCAGTAGCTTCGTGGATACACCTGTATTAGAAACATGTGCTTGCTCAATGGCTTTAGTCATGTCCAACTGTGTGTGACCTTATGGACTGTAGCTTGTTAGGCTCCTCTGTCCTTGGGATTCTCCAGGAGAGAATACTGCAGTGGGTTGCTATGCTCCCCTCCAGGGGATTTTTGCAACCCAGGGATCAAACTCTCATCTCTTACATCTCTTGCATCAGCAGATAGGTTTTTTACCACTAAGACAACCATCAGTCAGTTCAGTTCAGTTCAGTCACTCAGTCGTGTCCGACTCTTTGTGACCCCATGGACTGTAGCATGCCAGGTTTTCCTGTCCATCACCAACTCCCAGAGTTCACTCAGACTCACTTCCATCGAGTCAGTGATGCCATCCAGCNCAGTACTTTGGCCACCTCATGCGAAGAGTTGACTCACTGAAAAAGACTCTGATGCTGGGAGGAATTGGGGGCAGGAGGAGAAGGGGATGACAAAGGATGAGATGGCTGGATGGCATCACCGACTCGATGGACGTGAGTCTGAGTGAACTCTGGGAGTTGGTGATGGACAAGGGAGGCCTGGCATGCTGCGATTCATGGGGGTCACAAAGAGTCGGACACGACTGAGTGACTGAACTGAACTGAACTGAACTGGCTCTTGAAAGAAGGAACTAAGTGGGTCAGAAGCACAAAGAGGCTGCAGGTGGGAGACAGAAAAAATGTGCTTTCAAGAGACTGGGAGACCAAGACTGAAGCAGGAGTTGCATTCTGTGGCGCCATGGAAAGAGTGTGGTAAATTCAGGACCGAGTTATAGAAGACACCACAAACAAGGAAGGGCAGCTCGCTTGATTCAGTAGAAAAGAGAAGACCTTCAGAGCTTCTTGATCATGTTGAGTGACCAGGTGACAGCTGCATTTTCATATTTGCTGATTGATTCAGCCACACAAGGAGAAATCACAAGACCATGCGTATGTACAAAAGTGAAGTTGGAAACTGCTTTACAGCCATAAGACTGTTCAGTCCATACTTTTCAGGAAATAATTCAGATCACTTAACCTAGACTTGTTTTTACATTTCCACTCATCATTCCCTGGTGTAAAATCAAGTCGTTTAAAGAGAAGCCCGGCACATTTTGTTGAAGGTATGCACTCCTCTGCCAGTTAAAGGAGTCTGAACCTTTAGAAGAATTCAGTCTTTCTAATTAAATTCATTAATTCCTGATCTTATAAATAAGGCCATCTGGTATTTGGGAAAAACATGTATTGTATTATTAGAGATTGAAGTTTATGTCAACTTCATCTTGGGCATGAAGGATATTCCAGGGCAACTTTGATCATCACTAGTTCTCTGGCAGCCGCTTCCTTCCTCCTGGGCCTGGGAGCTTGTGTACAGGAGATGTGCTCTGGTATGTACCACTCCTCCACACTCTATCCCACCTGCCAGTGTGACAGCTTTCCTTCACCCAATTTCCTGCCCACCCACTGCACACTCAGGCTCTCCCTGCACTCCTGCCCAAAGAAGTGGGTGTGCCCTGTTCTCCGTTTTCTCAGAACAGTACATTGATCTGGCCCAAGGTACATCCTTCCCTGTTTTGTACTTTGTCTCTCCAGATGGTTCCTCGTTCACCAGGGGCCTGGAGGGTTTCTGTTCTGTCCATCCCGTCTGAAACCCTATCCTGCAGAGGATCTGGTAAACTATTCCACGTGATGCTTGGATATATTCTTGTGGGAGTGGAGGGAAATATGGAAAACTGAGAGGCAGGAGAATATAATGCAGTCCAAAGACATCTGTTCTTCTTCTAAAACAAACAACACACACACACACACACACACACACACACACCCCTCAGTTGGGGGTCGAGGGTCCTTGCTGTTACTTCTGCTTCTCCTTGGAATTTCCCATGGTGACACTGACATGTTTGCAGCAGTAGATGTGGTCACCAAAAGCTTAATATGTGATCCTTCTTAGAAAAACAGGAAGGAAACTATTTCTAAAATAAGTGGAAGCTCAAATCATGGAGATTTGGGCATCAGCCTTCAGAGGGTGCACCAACTCTCTAGACCAGGGGAGGATGTTCTGGAGTGAGGAACAGAAGGTCCACATTGCTCCCTGCTTGGTCTTTCTCCTCCAAACCTTTCACTGGAGTCATCAGAAGGGTCATTCTAGTTCAAGCTTATGTTACTTTTCCATTTATTTATTTATGAACAAATAACCCATGCACATAGCACAGTATTCAAAGCATTCAATAAATGATAAAGTGAAAAGTGAGCATCCTTCCTTGTCCTGTCCTGGCCACTGTGTCCTCCCTGGGGGTTATTTCTATGATAAGTTTCTTCAGGGTCCTCTTTCTGGAGATTGTCTATGCATTTTTAAAAATATAGTTATTTGAAATAATTTTATCAGCCTATTTGCTAGTTTTTCTCAGAGCTATGAGTCAAAAAATAACAACAGAAACAAATATGAAAGATCCATAAAACATCACACATTGCCATTTCCATGGTTTCCACTCTACACCAACCCGTCCCTACACCCCATTGGATAACAGCTTTTAAGTTCCTTCAAATTATTCCAGACTTCTTAAAGGAACATACAAACAAATATAATTCCTATTCTTCCCCACAAGGGACTCTCTAAAGATGATAAAAAGGATTGTTTGTAAAAGCAAAATACTCATTAATGGAATTAACATTTTTAATGTATAAAGCAGTCAACTTAATCACAAATATATATATATATATATATATATATATATATATATAAAACAAGTTACTACTAATAAACAAATGTAACCATACAGAGTTTCCTTACTTCAGGATATTGTGATCATCTTAAAAGGGGATCCCCCTTTTCAAAAGCATTTAAAAATCACTATGTCTTGGGCTTCACATTCCAGGATGTCTGGCTCTAGGTGAGTGATCGCACCATTGTGGTTATCTGGGTTATTAAAACCTTGTTTGTATAGTTCTGTGTATTCTTGCCACCTCTTCCTAATATCTGTGCTTCTGTTAGGTCCATATATTTCTGTCTTTTATTGTGCCCATCTTTGCATGAAATGTTCCCTTGTTATCTCTAATTTTCTTAAAGAGCTCTCTAGTCTTTCCCATTCTATTGTATTCTATTCTATAGATGGAGAAAAAATGGAAACAGTGACAGACTTTATTTTCGGGGGCTCCAAAATCACTGTGGACGATAGCTGCAGCCATGGAATTAAAAGACCTTTTATCATTGCAAGGAAAGGTATGACAAACCTAGACTGTGTCTTAAAAGAAAGCGAGATTGCTTTGTTGACAAAGGTTCATATAGTCAGAGCTATGTTTTTTCTTGGTGGCTCAGACAGTAAAGAATCTGCCTGCAATATGGGAGACCCGGGTTTGACCTCCAGGGAAGATCCCCTGGAGGAGGGCATGGCAACCCACTCCAGTATTCTTGCCTGGAGAATTCCCATGGACAGCAGAGCCTGGCAGGCTATAGTCCATGGGGTCATAAAGAGTCTGACACCACTGAGC
Organism: Neotragus moschatus; assembly: GCA_006410615.1. Classification (NCBI taxonomy): domain Eukaryota; kingdom Metazoa; phylum Chordata; class Mammalia; order Artiodactyla; family Bovidae; genus Neotragus; species Neotragus moschatus. The sequence goes on along the minus strand of SJYA01002623.1, from coordinate 1,507,815 downwards.
CACTAAACACAGCACACATGGTTTTTCCAGTAGTCATGTATGGATGTGAGAGCTGGACCGTAAAGAAGATGGAGTGCGAAGAATTGATATTTTCAAGCTGTGATGTTGGAGAAGACTCTTTGAGAGTCCCTTGGACTCCAAGGAGATCCAACCAGTCAGTCCTAAAGGAAATACACTCCAGTACTCTTGCCTGGAAAATCCCATGGAGGGAGGAACCTGGAAGGCTGCAGTCCATGGGGTCGCTGAAGATCAGACTCGACTGAGTGACTTCACTTTCACTCTTCACTTTCATGCATTGGAGAAGGAAATGGCAACCCAGTCCAGTGTTCTTGCCTGGAGAATCCCAGGGATAGGGGAGCCTGGTGGGCTGCCATCTGTGGGGTCGCACAGAGTCGGACACGACTGAAGTAACTTAGCAGCAGCATTCATTGGAAGGACTGATGCTGAAGCTGAAGCTCCAATACTTTGGTCAACTGATGCGAAGAGCCTCATTGGAAAAGACCCTGATACTGGGAAACATTGAAGGCAGGAAGAGAAGGGGGCAACAGAGGATGAGATGGTTGGATGGCATCACCAGCTCAATAGACATGAATTTGAGCAAACTCCTAGATATAGTGAAGGACAGGGAGGCCTGGTGTGCTGCAGTCCATTGGTTGCAAAGAGTCAGGCACGACTGAGTGACTGAACAAGTGTCCTGGACTGTACCAATCAGAATAACCACCAATATAACGTCATACCAGCTGTACCTGGTACAACATATAGGTGTGTCTTGATGACTCTCAGTTTGTTTGCTCTGGGTCACTCTGTGCATTGCTGGGGAGCAAGGTGGTGGCTCAGATGGTAAAGAATCTGCCTGCAATGCAGGACACCTGGGCTCGATCCCTGGGTTGGGAAGATCCCTTGGAGGAGGCCATTCCAGCATTCTTGCCTGGAGAATTCCAGGCATAGCAGAGCCTAGCAGGCTACTGTCCATGGGGTCATGTGGTTTTTGCCTGCCTCACACAGGGGCAGTGTCCATTGTGGCTCTTGATGAGAAGAGGAAACTTCTGTCTTGAGCTCCATCATACTAAGGACACCTTTATTTGAGAAGTTCATAGTTCTTTTACAACAGCCTGGAATTTTACTGTGTAATCACCTCATTTTCTCTTGTGGATGGGGAATCCCAGCCCCCAAAGTAGCTCTGTAGGTTCCTGCCTCATTTACCTACCTGGGAGATTCATACAAAGAGGGATGTCCCAGCTGTAGGCCAGGAACGTAGCTGTGTCCTAGCTTCACTTTCTCCTGCTGTTTTTTCTCCCTGCAATACCCTATCCCTGCAGCCCCTAATTTGTAAAGTCCCCCCACCCTTTAAATCCAGTTCAAGTACCCCTGAAAACAACCAAGATTTCCAGTTTAAAAGTATTTCTTCCTTTCCTCCAAGCCTTATTGTTGTCTCTATAATGCTATCACATTCTGCTTATCACTGTAATTCCAGCTATAATTATACATAATTTTTCCCTATTATGTTGTTGTTTAGTCACTAAGTCATGTCCAAATCTTTTGTGACCCCATGGACTATAGCCTGCCAGGCTCCTCTGTCCATGGGATTTCCCAGGCAAGAATACTGCCATTCCCTTCTCCAGGGGATCGTCCTAACCCAGGGATTGAACTCACATATCCTGCATTAGAAGGCGGATACTTCACCACTGAACCTCCAGGCAAGCCAAGTTTCCCCACCATAGGACTATAAATTTTGTGACCTTGGCCATTTATCTGCATAATCTCTGTGGCATAACTTAGTATGCTGCTGCTGCTGCTGCTGCTGCTAAGTCGCTTCAGTCATGTCCGACTCTGTGCGACAACTTAGTATGGTACATATACAATAGTAGAATCTCAATAAATATTTATGAAACAGCATTGAATTGTTTGGTTAAATCCTCACCCTAAGATTAATTGGGTGGTATTGGGAAAAAGGTTAGTGCTGCAGATAGGTCCAGAAAAAAAGCTTTCCACATGAACAGTGAAACAGGATGGTTAAAAATTCAATCTCTGGCCATAGCATGACCTGCATTCAATCCAGATTCTGCACTTATTAGATATGTGACCTCAGGCAAGCTACTTGACCTATTTATTTCTTTATTTCCTATTGGGTTACAGTTGCGTCACAATGTGGTGTTAGTTTCTGCTGTTAAATAAAGTGAATCAGCTATATTAATAGCCATTTCCTCTCCCTCTTATACCTACCCCCATGATTCCCCCCCCAGGTCACCACGGAGCACTGAGCTGAGCTCCCTGTGCAGCACAGCAGCTTCCCATTGGCTATCTGTCTGACACGTGATGGTGTGTATATGTCAATCCCAGTTTCCCAACTGATCCCACTCGCCTGTGCCATGTCCATGCATTCATTGCCTACATTTGCCCTGCAGATAAGTTCATCTCTACCAGTTTTCTAGATTCCACATATATGCTTCAATATACAGCGTGTGTTTTTACAGAAAGACTTCCTTCACTCTGTATGACTGACACTAGGTCCATCCTTGCCTCTACAAATGACCCAATATTTTTCATTTTTGTGGCTGAGTAATATCCCATTGTATGTATGTACCACATCTTCTTTATCCATTCCTCTATCAATGGACATTACTTGATCTCTTTAAAATCTTTTCCCCAAACGTAAAACAAGAATGGAAATAATAGTATCTATCTTTTAAAGCAGACAGTGGACATTCAGTCATGACCGTTTTTAAGAGTTTGTATTGGGGTGACTGTCACTCTCATCTGTTTCTGGTCAGGAAGTTCTGACAGTAGCAACTGAAGTCAGGAGTTCTTTGAACCAGGGCTCAGACCACTTCCACCTCCAAGGTGCTATTTGCTTGGAAGGAGGGAAATTAAAAAGCCTTTAATGAAATTTCAATGAACCTTCATTCCCACTGGGAAAGTAGGCTGAATAATTGTGAGTGTTTCATCCAAATCTGTTCACTGGTTTAAAAATAAATCTTCTCATTTCCAAACTGATACCAATACGGAGAACCACAGGACATACTTTTTATTTGTTATTTGGTCCTAATCATTAGGGCCTTCCCAGGTGGCTCAATGATAAAGAATCCGCCTGCCAATGCAGGAGGCACAGGAGATTCGGGTTCAATCCCTGGGACGAGAAGATCCCCTGGAAGAAAGAATGGCAAACCACTCCTATATTCTTGCATGAAAAATCCCATGGAAAGAGGAACCTGTAGGGCTATAGTTGATGAGGTCACGTGCACAGACTAATCATTAGTGTTCTTAAAATGCTATTTTAAAAAATCCTGTCCAATTATCTCATCATAATCTTGATAACAAAAGAATAGTTGAACTTAAATATTAGGAAGTTTTCCAACATGAAACAACTAGAGTACTGAGCTGACAAGAAGGCATGGGAAATTTACAGTTTATAAAGCAAAGTGTGTACATAGCCTGCTGCTGCTGCTGCTAAGTCGCTTCAGTCGTGTCCAACTCTGTGCAACCCCATTGACGGCAGCCTACCAGGCTCCCTTGTCCCTGGGATTCTCCAGGCAAGAACATTGGAGTGGGTTGCCATTTCCTTCTCCAATGTATGAAAGTGAAAAGTGAAAGTGAAGTCGCTCAGTCGTATCCGACCCCTTAGCGACCCCATGGACTGCAGCCTTCCAGGCTCCGCCGTCCATGGGATTTTCCAGGCAAGAGTACTGGAGTGGGGTGCCATTGCAAAATTCAGGAAGCAGAGAGTTAACAACTGAAAACTGCTTGTCAGCTGTGCTGGAAATCTCCACTGCTTGTTTTATTGGCTATGCAATAGGTTACATGGAGAAGAGCTGTCTCTGTGTGTGTGTGTGTGTGTGTGTGTGTGCATGTGTGTGTGTGTACACGCGCACGCACGTGTGTGTGTCTGCAATGCTCTGTCACAATGTTTTCCGTCCAGCTGCATTTTCTAGCTTTCTCTGAAGTCACCAGAGGGCCCCCTCCTGGCTTGTTTATTGTATATCCAATGTCCTGCTCTACGTGGCCATACTCCCAGTATGATCTATTAAGAGTTCCCTTGCAAAGACATTATTAGTGGTGCTTGTTAAGAGAATAGTTAACTAGAATATATACTGACTTGCATAAAAAAGGAACTATTAATCCAGATCATTTGAAAGTTTGTGAAGAAAGTTAGAAGTTTAATCCCTTAGAGCAGCAAGGGACCTAAAACAGTACCTGAGAAAACCCCTGTTAAAAATTTTAGATAAGGAAATTCAGGCACAGAGAAAAGAAGCAATGTTCCCCAAATCACAAAGCTAATTACAAAGTCTGGCTTTCGGACTAACACTGTACCATCAACTGCACAAAGAGCAGAAATAGAGGGGTTACCGACTATAGGCATGACCTACAAATTAAGAAATAGCATGGGCCCTTAGGAAGCTCTGTTTGGGAAATAGAAATACCAGTATGGCACACTGAAATTCTATTCATGAAGCAGCACCGTTAAACACTGCAGAACTTAAATGTCAAAATAAATGTGCATAAAAAGAGCAGACATGCCTCCCAAACCGTCTGCCTTCCTTCTTGGAAATGGCAGACCCAGAGGAGGATGGCAGCTAAATCCCAGGTGTGGGGGTGGGGCCAAGAATGGAGAAATGGCACATTCTGGACCCCAAGTGAGTTAGCCTACAGGCAAATCCAGGGTAGAACTACGGAGAAATTTGGCTAAAGAGGGAAAGAGTGACCAAAGAGGACAGAGGGAGCTGCCTGCTTGCCTTGCGGTGCCTCTGTTTCGATCTTGGGGGATACTTGAAGTGTCTGAAGACCTCCTGCTTTTCTCTCCAGGCAATTACGCCATGGAGCATCTTCTATACCTGTTTATTCAGCCTCTGCATTTACAGCAATGCCAAAGGTGACTGCGTGGGCAGACGCAGTGCTCCCCCGGCCTCTGGAAACATCAGTGCTCTTGTGACGTGGCTCCCTGCAGTTGGAGGGGAAGCTGGAAGCTTTCCTGGCAGAGGGAAAGGGGGCTTCCCAGGGCCAGGTTTGCAGGGGCCCCGCAAGGGGGACTCTCAGAAAGCACATTCAGTCAGGTTCTTCCCACAGTGAGGGGCACGTGACAGGACCAGGTGGGCTTTGCACAAGAATGGCCTCCAGGGAGCACCCTGTCTGTACCACCAGCGTTTGTGGTTCCCTCACAGTCCTGCCAGGCTCATTGGCTACATGACAGGAAATGCCTGTGATCTAGAATTGTCAGGGGACCTGCATATTAACCTTGGAATTTCCCAGACCTCCCCTCACCCCCAAAGGGGAAAACGTTCATCCACCCATCACCAGTCAGGAACTTCAACACATCTCTCCCTTTCTAGATCCATTTCCTGGAGTTACATTTATTTCAAATTGCCAGAGGAAAAGATTGAAGCTCAGAGAGATTCAGTGACTCTGAAATAATCAAGATTTGGATCTGGATTTTCAAACTGGATGTTCATGTCTTTTGTTGTGTATGCCCCCCCCCCCATCAGAGTATTTTCTCTTAGCATTTCAATGAGAGTTTATCAGCTCAGCTCTCGTGTCTGAGAAAGACTCAAGATGGGCAAGGCAGGGACACTTTTCTTTTAGAGAGAAGGGCATTAGAAGCATTGTTTTGGGGCTTCCCTGGGGGTCTAGTGGTTAGGAATCTGCCTTGTAATGCAGGGTACACGGGTTTGATTTCTGGTCTGAGAGGATCCCACATGCCACGGACCAGCTAAGCCTATGTGCCACGACTAGTAAGCCAGTGCTTCAGAGTCCACAAGTCACAACTTACCAGCCCATGTGCTGACAGCTACGGAAACCGGAGCACCTGGAGTCCATGCTCAGCAACAAGAGAAGCCACCCCAATGAGAAGCCTGAGCACCACAAGGAAGAGTGGCCCCAGCTCCCCACAGCTGGAGGTAGCCTGAGACCGGCAACGAAGACCCAGCAACAGCCACAAATGAAAAGAAAGAAACTTTTTTTTTTTTAAGGAAGCATTGTTGGGGCCTAAGCTCTGTTCAGCTACAAGTTTCCACTCAGCTAGGTTTCTAGGACACAGAGCTGGGTGGAGAAAGGATCTGAAGGGATACATATAATAGGGTGCAATGATTGGAGCCCTACCAGGATTCTGTAAAATGCGAGCAGAGCAGTTTGGCAAAGAAAAACTCAGATGGCTGCTACCCTAAGAAGGAGGAGCAGGGCTAAGCAGCCCAACATAACAAATGTCCATTGCAAACTCCCAGGGGTGGAGCCTGTGCTCATTGTACACCCTGGGTGAAGACTGATGTTCAAAACCCACCACAGCCAGGTGGAGGTCCCCTGTGCTGGAAGACCTGGGCACTATCCTGTGCCCACCAGCGGCCACCAAGGTCTGTCTCTCCTCTCCATCTCCACAGGCATAGTGCAGGGGCCCCTCTTTGGGTATTGTCATGTTTCTGATGCATTGCTGGTCTTCTCTTTTTGCATAAAACTGGCATCCAACCTAGGGGTCCATACCAGCTAGATATTAGACAAAAGTTTGGTGATAAAATATTGTTGATTCAAGGTAGAAGATGGGTGTTACTTTTCCTTAATCCTTTAAGTATTATGTCTCCCCTTCCATCCTCTCATTAAATAAATGGAAGAGAAAGAATAAAGTGAATCTGGTTTGGGGTTGGTAAGTGATATAATTAAAAGTATTAAAGCAGTGACCTGGGTATCAGGAGAACTAGGTGGCTGCCCTCGTTGTATAGTCTGTGTGGAATCAAGGATTCTCACTCACTATTAATTGTGTCTTAGATTCTCTCACTATTAACTAAAATGCTTTGTGGCTTATCAGCCTCAGTACCACTGATATTTTTGGCTACATGGTTTTCTCTTGTTGGGGGAGAGAGTGTCCTGTATGTCATGGGTGTGTAACAGCAGCCTTGATCTATACTCACTAGATGCCAACAGCAACCTCTGCACTCCCAAGTGAGACAATGAGAAATGTCCCCAGATATTTGCAAATGTTCCCTGAAGAACCCCCTCTGTTGACAACTGCTGGGCCAGATGACCTCTGCACCAGCTAAATCATAGGCTTGGCTTCATGTTCCTGAGACTGAAAATAACAAAGGCTAATACAAGATAAAAATTAATTTTTCTCAGACTTCCCTGGTGGTCCAGAATCTGCCTGCCAATGCAGGAGACATGGGTTCGACCCCTGGCCTGGGAACAGTGCACATGCCTCAGGGCAATGAAGCCGGTGTGTCACAGATTCTGAGCCTAGACCCTAAAGCCCATGGTCCACAACAAGAGAAATCACTGCAGTGAGAAGAAACAAAGAGTAGCCCTCACTCACCACAGCTAGAAAGCTTACGTGCCGCAACAAAGACCCAGTGCAGCCAAAAATAAATTAAAAAAAAAAAAAGTCAATTCACCCCTAAAAAAAAAGAAATTAATTTTTCTCATAACAAAGTCAGAGCTGGTAAGGCAGCACTGCTCTGCCAAGTTGATAAGAACCCAGACTCCTTTTATCTTGTTGTTTTGCCCTTCACAGGCTGTTTTCCGTGCCTGGTTCAAGTGACATCCACATTCCAATCAGATCAGCAGGGTGAAAGAAGGACAGAGGCAAGGAGGGTTACCTCTCTCTCCTTTAAGAGTTTGGCCTGTAATTTGCATTTGTAATCCCTCTCATCCCACTGGCCAGAAATTAGTCATAGGGCCATATCTAGCGACAAGGGAGCTAAATATAGTTTTCCTTTGCAAACTATTTAACAAATATAGCTTTTCGTATGGGCTGCCATGAGCCAAGGTGAGTTCATTTAAAATCAGATTTATATCTGTTATTTCGCTGTATTTTAGAAAATTTTGGTTAATGGGGAGAGCTTGGGCAATGTGTGCTTGGCTGACTTGGGGAGGTGAGAGCAGACGCCTTCCCCTCGATGCTCTTCAGCTTTTTCATCTCCTCTAACCATCAGAGCCCCCAAAGGCCAGCTATCTGGGTCATATGGATAGAATTCCAGGAGCCCTGAAGATCTGGCCAAAGAGCTCAGAGGTGATTGAGTTCATAGTGAGGAAAATCCTGAGGGTCAACTCTCATTTTCTGAATAGCTATAGAGAGAAGTATGTCACTGCCAAAGGCTCTCACATGTGTCGGAAGCTGCGCTTAAACAAGTCTGTGTGAAAAGAGAGACAGAAGATCAAAGCAGATCAAAGCGAGCCCTGCAGAGTCAGAGATTCTGCCCAGGGCTGCACGACTTCTGACAGGGATGGAGGGAACAGCTTGAAGTAAGTGGGGAACTAGGATCTTTTGCTCACCAATGGGGCATCACTGGCTTTGTCTCTGGAACTGGAATCGCTGCCTGTGGAATGAGTTGATTATTAGTTGTTTTTCTCATCTAGATTGGAAAGTTATATACGATAAAAAGTGCTTCCCCTCTGTTAGTTGATAACAGACAGCACAACAAAGATAATGCATAATATCCCCAGCATTCTACTTCATCCTTCTTATTACAGATAGTTAATTACTTATATACCTAACCAATTCTATAATTACCTAGTGTAATATATACATTACCTATTGTAATATATAATTACCTATTTGTAGACTTATCTAATTAATATCATTTTCCCTTGATACATTAAAAAAAAAACACTCACAGGAGAAAAAAAAAAAAGAGCTAAATTAAATTGCACTTGGTTCCTAGCTCAGGAAAGCCAGGTTGAATGAATAAGGAAATGTTTTTCTCTGTTACACAGCAAAACCGTCCTTCTAAGTTAGTTTGTTGATTCTCAAGCTCTTCATTTCTTATTTCCTGTAGGCTATGGCTACAGTGACTGCAATTTTAAACTTTTTTATTGTGAAGTGTCCTACACAAATAGAAAAATATACAAAACATAGAAGAATGATCATAAAGTGAGCGCTCATCTTTCCATCCAGGACAAGAAGTAGAACACTACCACCTCAAACCCTCACTCTATTCCAGTCACTACTCCATTTCCCCCAAAAATATACATACTGTTCTGACTTAACAGAGTGGCTCTGTTTTGCCTATTTTGAACTTTGTATAAACAGAGCCATGAATTTTCTTAAGATACATGTTTTTAGAAGGAAAAATTTGATACTTATGTCTACCACTGGGTCAGTGAGCTGAGATGAAAATCTACAACATATGGTCAATGTAACTTTGTGTCATAAAGAAAGTTCATCTCTACATTCCATGCTTATTCCTCCAAAAAAAGAATCTGTCCCAGAGACCCAGAAGCATTTCCTGGGAACCAGCAACTTACACCCAAACACAGTAGTTTTGTTACCTTTGGCAATAATCCAAAAAGGTTCTTCAAGCAATCAGACACTGACAGATGGGATTTAGTGAAGAAGGATAAGAAGGAAGAGAAGGAGGAGAAAGACTGAAGACAGAGAGAGGTAAGATTTTGCCTTTTTTCTTAATTGTTTTAGGAGTGGTCATTAGACAGAAGCACCCACAGTAAACTTATATTTTTTATTTGCTTGAAAGAGGAAAGTATTAGTTGCTCAGTTGTGACTGTTTGTGACCCCATGGACTATATAGCCTGCCAGGCTCCTCTGTCCGTGGAATTCTCCAGGCAAAAATACTGGAGTGGGTTGTCATTTCCTTCTGCAGGGGATCTTCCCAACCCAAGGATCGAACCCACGCAGGCTGATTCCTTACCATTTGAGCCACCAGGGAAGCCCCTTTTATTTGTTTATAGATCAATAACTAGCTGAACCAGGAGAGAGAGAGAAAATTGAAAATTAAAGAGAGGGAACAATAGCCAGGTTTCACTGAGTTTTGCTGCATAACAACCAACCTCCAAATATCAATAACTTAAAACAGGAAAGGCTTTTCCTGTACTCATATTACTTTAGCTGGTATAGGCTCCCTTTTCCCTCATTTTTTTTTTTTTTCCTGTAAGGAGCCTTTCTGATCTCGGATATAATATTCTTGAGGCAGAAAAAGCTAAAAAGAGGTGGCAGAGCTACTTGGTGGCTATTAAAACTTCTGCTTGAAATGGACATATGTCGTTTCTGCTAATATTTCATTAACAAAAGCATGTTTCTTGGCGAAGTTGACATTAGTCCTTTCTGGGAAAGCAGGTGATAAGAGAAAAATGATGCAGACTATATCCAGGGGGCATATTAATGAAGATCAACCAGAAATTATATATGAAAATCAGAGGGAATTTCCTCCAAACTCAATAACTCAGTCAGAACCTATCTATTTTGGTGGATCAATTATATCAGGAATTTCACTGAACAACTAAACCTATTTGTGTGAGAAGCCCATACTGTCCCCATATGAACAATGACTTCTCCAGGAAACATCTTTTACTGGGTGCACTAGATTTCCAGTATATTCTTTGTTTTCTTGGAGAATGTGAAGAATTCTAAGGGTACAACTGAAATGAAAGGAAGAGCCATGCCTAATCCGTGCTTTGTACCCAGAAGCCTCCGCTGTAGGCTGATCTTTAGTGTCTTTTCTGCTCTCTAATCCTCCTCTTGATGGACTTCTCTGTGAGGATATAAATTATCCCTCTTCAAGCAAAAGTAGACTATGATGTATTTTCAGAAGTTTCATGATGTCTGATCCTTGCTGACAATGTGAAGCCTGTCTTCATACTGAAAAGACAGGAAAATAATTCCCTGTTTCTTCGGGTTTTGGGGGTAGAGGGAGAGGGGAATAAAATTTCTTAATTCAGACAGCACTTTCTTAGTACTTGTAAAAATTGTTTCCTTGAAGCTCTTTGTTTCTCTTTGAAATCAGCATTTTTTTTAAACTTAATGTTCAGTGATTCACCCTGGTGGATTATCTGCCTTAAAAGGTGAGTTAGGAGACTTTGGGGAGATTATAGCAGTGGCTGGATTTCAGTCTTCAGAAATGCAAGTCTGACACCTTCTGGAAAGCATGTTGCACTCACAAGCACCTCCTTGTCAGCAACAGTGAGATGGGCCCTGGGAACCTCATTTAGAAGCCGAGTTTCTGACCTGAATGGGATTTGGGGCTATATGAAATTGGATGAGACAAAGTTGCATCTCTATATCCATAAGTTGCTTCTTCTGAAAAAATTTAGCAGTTTTTTCAACTATGAATATAGGCAGTGAATTGTTAGTATCATGAGTGATGTCAACAGTAGAAAACATAGTTTCTAATCACATTTTAGTTATTGTGGATATCTCAAAGCATTGTTTATGCTCCATGTTATTTGAAATCACAATAGACCTGCCACCAGATTTTATTTAATATGGTAGCAAATAGACGTGTTAATATCTCACACATTTGATTTTTTATATTTGAATTTAGTATTTCAATATAATTGGTTTCCTTTGAGATTGTGCTTATTTTAATTTACACCCTTATGGGCTATTTTAGGGCTTCCCTGGTGGCTTAGACGGGAAAGCATCTGCCTGTAACTGGGTTCAGTCCCTGGGTCGAGAAGATCCCCTGGAGAAGGAAATGGCAACCCATTCCAGTACTCTTGCCTGGAAAATTCCACAGATGAAGGAGCTGGTAGGCTACAGTCCATGGGGTCACAAAGAGTCGGGTTTATGGTGCTAAGGGTTTATGGCACAGAAGTTACTAAGAATGCTTGCTCTATGAGAGACAGAGAAGGATAAAAGAAAGTATAAGATGACGCCCTTCCGCTAAAATGGTGATCTTCAGTTCTTATATATAGAATTAAACACAAGAGTTTCTTTTTTAACAAAAAAAAGAGATGTTTTGATATCATATTAATCATCGATGTCCAAAACTTGTGCTTTCTTTTTCATGAAACTGGACCCTAAAACTCTGGTTAAAAAAGGACTCCTGTTTCTCCTTATGCTCCCCTTGTTCAACCAACCAACTGCACACGCACACACACAGAGTGATGCGTAAGTATGTTTCGTTCTATAAACATATCTTTTTAAAGCCATGAAATTTGTTTTCAATTTATACATCAGGTGATATTTTCTGAACACCAAAAAGTGACTAAGAAGAGCAGATTGTAGCAAACTGTCAGTTGTACATTGAAATGCTTCTGTGTGGAGAACATTAGAAAAAAAGCTGCCCTCCAGGAAATCAGCAGCTGTTCAACATAGTCAGCTGGTGGGGCTATCATGTAGCCAGAAAGGTCTGGAGAACTGGCTGTCAAGTCTGAGTGGCCTCCAAGTGCTTGGTATACATTCCAAGGGGGCAGGACATGATCCAAGAAAAGAGAAAGTAGAAAAAATGGTGACTTCATTCTGTCTGTGTGTCAAAGGTTGAGTTCATGAGAGGGACATGAGATGCCCCGGGAGGTGAGGACATTCTACAAAACAATGGTGTCGACAGCCACCCCTTCTCCTTTCTCTGCTCTCCAAAGGTGGCTTCACAGATGACACTAGCTTAAACTAAACTAACCCTCACAAAATGGAGTTCCACCTGAACTTCGCATTGAAGATAATGTTTGCAACATGCAAATTCACAAACCTACAAAAATACAATAGCAGAGGTCCAGTCGCTCTTAATGGGGTCCCTTTAGCAACAATACAAAGAGAAAGATGACTATTTCATCATACCTGATAATGAATTGGATCCCCTAAAATTGAAATTATCAATATGACTTAATATATGGATCTGTAAACATCTTTACTGATGGCTTTGCCAGTAGTGTGGATTATGTCTTCAGAAAATAGTTAACAATAGTCCTGTGCGTGCGTGCTCATGCTAAGTCGCTTCAGTCATGTCCGACTCTTTGCAACCCCATAGACTACAGCCCACCAGGCTCCTCTGTCCATGGGATTCTCCAGGCAAGAATACTGGAGTGGGTTGCCATTTCCTCCTCCAGGGGATCTTCCCGACCCAGGGATCAAAACCAGGTCTCCTTGGTCTCCTGCACTGGTAGGTCATTCTTATCACTGTGCCACCTGCATTAATAGCAGTCCTACTTGATAGGGCCCACATGGGGTCACACTGATAAGATGGCTCATTATGTCAACCTTGCAAACAAAGAATAAATCACAGTGATCTGTGAGACTGACCAAATTGCCTAAATGGCATTCTGTTATCTGACTGGTGCCTATATTCTCAAAGCTGCGAGACCACCAGATTCCAGATCTCCAGCTATGTGACCATTCCTTCAAAGAATTTTTCCTTGGTGGGGTATAAGAAGGACTCCATCAGAAAGGGAAAACACTGGTTCTCCTTAAGAGCCAGTCACCCTCTCTTTCCCTCTAATAAATTTCCTTTTCTTGCCTGACTCCCTGGCTCACTTTTTCTCTGCACTCACCTTATACTACTTGTATATAATGTAGATTCAAAATTACTTACTAATAAAAATGTGTGAACCAAACAGTTTGAATATCACTACTTTAAATTTCCAAGTATGAAATTTTTGAATTAAAACTTGAAAAAAATGTCTATTGTGAGTTCAAAGTCGTTAGAGGAGGAGGTGCTGTATTGGCCAAAAATCAGTTTACTATCCAAGGATAAACATGACTATAATGTGGAAAAGTGAGGAGAAGACATTGTTGGTTGAAATGGGTATTGAGGCAACGTGGAATGTATTTAACCATCTCATCCTGTCTCTGCTGACAGACTGTGCACTTCATGTGGTCAAGGACTATGCCTATTAACTCTATGTCCCCAGGTGCCAACCCTCTAACTAGGATTGGGAGAGGCTCCAGAAAGCATTTGCTGGATTAACAGATTCAAAGAAACAAAGACTAAGGAGAATTTGACCTTGGTTTATAGCAAATTTCTCTTTGGCCCTTAGTTATTCCAAGATGGAAAACCACTGCCTGTGTTCACTAGAAATCAAACAGCACCAAAAGAGCCTGGGTTGATAGGAAGCACCAACTCCTGCGGAGAGTCAGAAATTCCTCCCGACCCCGGGCATCCACTGGCCTTTGCCCATCATTGTATATTATGGTAGGTGCAACTTTGCACCATATTTTTATTTCTGGTTGTCTGCTACTGGTAGGCCGCAGTCCATGGGGTCGCGAAGAGTTGGACACGACTGAGCAACTTCCCTTTTACTTTTCACTTTCATGCAATGGAGAAGGAAATGGCAACCCACTCCAGTGTTCTTGCCTGGAGAATCCCAGGGACGGGGGAGCCTGGTGGGCTGCCGTCTATGGGGTCACACAGAGTTGGACACGACTGCAGCGACTTAGCAGCAGCAGCAGCCACTATTGGTTGAGCAATTCCTGGGAAACAAGGATCTTACTCATCTTAGTTTTCCTAATACCTAAAACAGTGATAGACATAGAATAAAGAGGTAGGCAGCAAATATAGATGAGTACCTACTCTGTACCAAGCACTTGATACATTTATCTGCTTTTCACATCCCTGGTGACTCAGTGGTAAAGAATCCACTTGCCAATTCCAGGGACCCAGGTTCCATCCCTGGGTCCAGAAGATCCCCTGGAAAAGGAAATGGCAACCCACTCCAGTATTCTTGCCTGGAAAATCCCATGGACAGAGGAGCCTGGTGGGGCTACAGTACATGGGGTCAAGAAAGAATCAGAAATGACTGAGAGACTGAACAACAAGGTCACACAGCAAGTAAGGGATTTGGGATTCAAATTTAAGCTTGATTCCAAGTCCCAGACTCTTGTTACTCCCTCACAAAGCGTGATAAATGTAGGGCACTTAAGTTAATTGATTAATTAACATAGCCTGTTTGTCTGGACACTCAGGTTGTATAATGCTCACCCAATGCTCACACAATGAAATCCACTGTATTTTAACTTCCTTTTTATTGAACTAAACTCTATTTGCCTACAGCTTGGCTTACTGCTCTGATTCTTCTCTGGAGCCACACAGGAAAACTGCAACCTCCCCTTCCACAAAATCAGCCCTCTGCTTAGTAAGACAACTGCTATGTGTCTCCCCTTCACCAAGCAGTTCTCTTTCCTTGCCAAAATGACCAAGTTGCTTGCAAGAAGCAGAAAGGAAGCCTAACTTTACTCTTGCAGTCATGGATCCTTTGCCTTACCTCTATTGAAGGCTCTAGGACTTCCAACAAGTAGACTCTAATGGGATGTTTCCTTGGCATTCTTTTATGCATCAAAACATGATATTGAAATCCCTTGGCCCTGGATACCCTGTGAATGTCACTTAAGCTAGTAATCCCCACGTAAAGGCCTAGAGGGGCCTCATGACTCACAAGATGCCACCGAGTGAGCTCTGTGGAAAATACCTTTATCAATCTCTCTCAAAGTATGGTCTATCAAACTATCAGAATCACTGGAAGTCCATATTAAAAGGTAGATTCCTAGGCTAACCTAGCCCTACTGTTAGGGCAAACACACTGATTGAAATTGCCCACCCTGGCCAGGCACCATAGTAACCGTTTGCACGAGTTGTTTTATGACAGGAGATCCTAATAAGGAATATGGAACTAATAAGCCACCACCAAGAGTTCGGGAAAGGTCGAAAGGAGACACCGGGTGTCCGTCTACTTCCCAGAATCCCACTCGCTAGCATCCACCTTGGCTGAGCTATCCGTGTGCCACCAGGAAAGACTCTGAATTAGAATGATTGGCCAAAGACCACCCAGAAACTAATCCCATCACCATAAAACCCAAGACTGCGAGCCACGCGGCAGAGCAGTTCTCCTGGGTTCACTTACCCTACTGCTCTCCACCCAGGTGCCCTTTCCCAATGAAATCTCTTGCTTTGTCGGCATAGGTGTCTCCTCAAACAATTCACTTCTGAGTGTTAGACAAGAGCCCAGTGTCAGGCCCTGGAAGGGGTCCCCTTCCTGCAACACTACTAGATTGGAATCCCTGGGATGACACTTGGACTTCATACTTGTTAATAAGCATTCCTTTCCTCAGTGATTCTAATACATACCCAAGCTTGGGAGCGTCAGACGAAAGCAAGGCTGTGTCTAAATCACAAGAAGGTTACCTTTTTGTGCAATCCGTGTTGGTGGCCAGCAGTCAAAGTCTGTCCACTTAAATAAGGAATGTTTTTCTAAATGGGATTGTCAATATTTATGTAAGAAAAACAAAAGCGTCTTTCAAGAGAATTTAGCAGCAGTCATATATTTTGGGCATGCACGCTCAGTCGTGTCTCTTTTCCACCCCATGGACTGTAGCCTGCCAGGCTTCTCTGTCCATGGGATTCTCTAGGCAAGAATACTGGAGTGGGTAGCCATTCCTTTCTCCAGGGCATCTTCCAACCCAGGGATTGAACCCAGGTCTCCTGCATTGTAGACAGATTCTTTACCTCTGAGCTATATATATATAATCAAGATAAAAAGATAGAATCCTACAATTAGTGGGGCCAACCTAGCAACATAAGTGGGCACCTGCACCAGCAGCTGGGTCAAATGGCAGATGGGATCCTAATGTTAGTTCAGACCCAACTGAGTACTGGGTTGACAAAGTAACTAAACTCAGTGTCTCCTGTGGAGTTTTCACTGAGGCTTCATGAGTTGATTGCACTGCTTAAGAATTTCTGAAATATATAACAACTTCCCAAACCCAATCCCAACCTCTTTCTCTAAAAGAAACATATATATATATATATATATATATATATATATATATATATAATCTAAAGTGAATAAATCCTAAAGTTCTTTGAGGCTTATATGATACTTCAGTTCAGTTCAGTTAAGTTTAGTCATTCAGTCATGTCGGACTTTTTGTGACCCCATGAATTGTAGCATGCCAAGCCTNTCTTTCTCTAAAAGAAACATATATATATATATATATATATATATATATATATATATTATCTAAAGTGAATAAATCCTAAAGTTCTTTGAGGCTTATATGATACTTCAGTTCAGTTCAGTTAAGTTTAGTCATTCAGTCATGTCGGACTTTTTGTGACCCCATGAATTGTAGCATGCCAAGCCTCCCTGTCCATCACCAACTCCTGTAGTTCACTCAAACTCATGTCCATCAAGTCGGTGATGCCATCCAGCCATCTCATCCTCGGTCGTCCCCTTCTCCTCCCGCCCCGAATCCCTCCCAGCATCAGGGTCTTTTCCAGTGAGTCAACTCTTCGCATGAGGTGGCCAAAGTACTGGAGTTTCAGCTTTAGCATCAGTACTTCCAATGAACACTCAAGACTGACCTCATTTAGGATGGACTGGTTGGATCTCCTTGCAGTCCAAGGGATGCTCGAGAGTCTTCTCCAACACTACAGTTCAAAAGCTGAGTTAGGTTCTTCCAGTGCTGTGATTTCTTAAGGAGCCAGTGGGATCAGAGGCCAGATGAATTGCCAGTGGGGTGGGCCAAATCCCAGGATTCCAATCTAGGAGAAGACGATCCATCTCTGTCTCTTAATTGCCATTCCCAGCAACAATTGTGCAAAAATACAGATTATGTCTCAGTGCCCTAGAATTTCTTCACCGTAATGACCCTGGATGAGTTATGCATTAAGAAATCCAAATTTATGAAACAGCTAATTATTTCTGAAAAATCTTTCTATTTAGAGAGCTGCCACAAGAATATTCACGAGTGCACTTGAAAAATATGGTTCCGTGCACAAAACTCTGATTTACCCGCACCTTTCTAGAGCATACCTCCTGCAGCACAAGAAACACTGCAAAGAAGCCCACAAGGCCCAGTTGCTGACAGCAGCTGAGAGGCCCACCTGGGAAATGACTCTGGAACCCCTTCAGACAAACTTGCCGTGGTGGGCTGACCTGGCCGTCACTGATTCCCTGCCAGCTTGTTTGCAGCCAGGATTTTTCACAGATGCTCCCTGGTGAGTAGCAATTTCCGGATATTTTTCAAATGATTTTCATTCTGCCAGCTGGGCACAGTTCAGGGTGTGCAGCCTGGAGCACTCAGCCGGATGGACCAGTCAAAGACGCTGGCTAGCCTGATTTGGATTAGACTGGACTATGTGCCTTGCTCTAAGGTTGGCACACGCCCTGCTTTCCTCCCCTGTCGGTTTCCATCCTCCACCCTTCCACTTTCCTAAGCCCCATAGCGCCTGCTATGAGCTCACCAGGCAGCCATCTCCTTGCCTTCTAGCACCTTCTCCCCAGGCCAACACCATGAATGGGCAGGCAATGGGACGGACATGTAAGAACAATATTCTGGGACTAGAAAAGCTTAAATTTAAATCTATTCCCAGTTCTGCCACTAACTAGCTGCATGGCCTCAGTCAAGTTGCTTAACTGTTCAGGGTTTTAGTTTCCTCTAGGTTAAAATGAGAGTCTATTACTAGGCTCACATAAGGACTTGACCAAGTCACCAGAGCCATTCTGTTAAGCTGCACACCTGACCAACAGCCCATGTACACCTCACCACTAAGTAGGTTTATGGAGATATTTCAGGACTAGGGTTTCAGAAGGAAAAATCCAATGATAGCTGTTGAGCCTGTTTCAACGACAGACCCAGGCTGAACATTAAATTTGGAAGAAGACATGAAATCTATTATTAATGCTGCTTAGGGCAAGGAGAGGCTGAAAGAAATGCAGCAGCTATAAAAATCGATGGTGAAATGGAATTTATCACCTCTGTGTCAGTCTGATGCCCCAGAACTTTTCCTCCAGGGTCCCAGGGTCCTCAATAATGAATAGTGAATCACAACATGCTCTCTGTGACCTTCAGGATATGCAAAGACAGAAGGATGAGAAAAGAATAAAAGAAAGCAGAAAAATTCTGGAAAGTTTAACTTGATTATTACACTCTAAATTAAAAATGCTTTCTCAGATTATAAAGACAGAAACTGAAAGACTACTGAAAAATATAAATCATAAAATAAACTCACTTGCAATCGAGATAACTGCTGTCGCCATCTTGACTATCTCCTTTCAACTTTTCTCATCTGATCACTATGAAAACAATTTCCTTCATTATTTTGAAGTGTCAGGCTTCCCGTTAATCATTCTGGCTCATAGAAATCTCTGAATCTCAGAGAACCTAAAGTGAAAAAATAATGCCAGCAAGTGATTATGTGAAGATGTGGCAGAACTGGGGTAAAGTTAGAGGGCTTCTATTGCTTAGCATTTGCAAACAAGCCTTTGAATCTCTGTTTCAGTATGGAGGATCAGGTATTACTTTCCAATATGCACTGTTTGATCCTCCACTTTAAGTGGTTTCTTCAGTGGTTTCCCGTTGCTCTTTTGATAAAATTCACACTCCTTAAGAGGACTCCCTGAGACCCTCATGGTCAGAGCCCTGCCTCTGTCTTTGTCTATCCCCCACCTACTTCCCCCAACACTGTCTGCCCCAACAATATCTGTGCTTTGTCCAGGCTGTCCTGGGTCCTGGAGCACTTTTCCTCTCAAGTTGGCTGGCTAATTTCTAATGTATCTATCTGAACTGATTAGATCGTTTTGCTATACCCTTCCACCCCATAGTCTTCCCATATGAGCACCTACTGTATTTCAGCTATGACTTATTTTTCTGCCTTGACTACGAGACTAAATACCTTGAGAGCAGTGACTTGCTGTTTTGCTCACCACTGTATTCCCATCCCCAAGCATGGACTTTTTGCAAAGTGAGTATTCCATGAACACTTGAATATGTTAGTGAATGGCAGCCTTCGTCCACATTAATCAAGAAAGCTCTTCAAGGGAACATATACTACTGTCTTTCAGAGTGGGAGATTTTATATGTGGTCAGCACTCCGAAGAGAGAAATACAATGTGTCCTTTTTTGAAGTTTTGGAAAATTGTCATTGAGACCTTTATATAGATTTTGTAATGGCTATGGTGACTTTTTAAACTTCCCCAGAGTAGAATAAGAACTAGGGAGATGACCAATACTAGCCCTGCATTCTGTGACCCGAGAGACCACCAGTAACGTTTGCGTTCTACCATCTTGCTCCTCAGAGGATTAGCAGCGGCTATCTCCAGCATTAATACCACAGGGCTCTTTGATACAGGCTTATCATTAGCACTAAAACCTGCTAATGATAAGCCATTTTGTAGTTGTTTTAGTTGCTCTGTCGTTTCCGACTCTGTGACCACGTGGACTGTAACCCGCCAGGCTTCTCTGTCCATGGGGTTTCCCAGGCAAGAATACTGAAGTGGGTTGCTGTTTCCTTCTCCAGGGGATCTTCCCAACCCAGGGATCGAACCTGCATCCCCTGCATTGGCAAACGGATTCTCTGAGCCACATGGGAAGCCTAATGATAAGACAAACAGGCAAGAAATTTCCAGTTATCAGAAAGTAAAGAATTGAGGCTCAATTAAAAGTTGCAGGAAATCCAAAGTCACACAGATTTGATGTATTTCATCTTTACAATGATTGTAAATGGGCTTTCATTCCTTTGGTGAATAGCCCATTACCTTCTGTGAGGGGATCAGAGAAAGACTCAAATAATGGAAGCAAGATATTATCATTATCCAGGCTTCCTTGGTGGCTCAGTGGTAAAGAATTCCGCCTGCAGTGCAGGAGCCCTAGGAGACACGGGTTTGATCCCTGGGTTGGGAAGATCCCCTAGAGGAGGAAATGGCAACCCACTCCAGTATTCTTGCCTGGAGAATCCCATAAACGGAGGAGCCTGGAGGGCTACAGTCCATGGGGTCACAAAGAGTTGGACGCGACTGAAGCGACTTAACACAGACATTATCCATGGGCTCTAGCATCTGCTTTCATCCAACCAACAAATGCAGCAGCCCTCTGTTCCAGCCAGCTTGGGTCTCTCACTGCCTTTCAAAAATGTAGGGGAGAAACGGGAAAGGACATGCTGTGTCCCAACATCCCTGGTGGGGGGCTGTAGGTATCTTAATCATTCTATCATTTTTCTGGTGGTTGCAGTTACACTTATAATGAGCAACATAAACTGTGAAATTAAACCATGGTTTTGTTTGTGCCATAAAAGTGTAAAATCCCCCTTCTTTACCATTATAGAAAATGAAATTAAGAACAAACACATCTTAAGGAGATATTTACCTCTCCAAGCGGGTCCGTGTACGTCCACCACCACTCTTTTTCTATCTTGTTTCTGGTATTCTTAGCCGCGTCATTGTTATATCCAACTCCAAGCCATTTCTCATGTTGACCAGATACCTAGAAGAAATGCCTTTCCCTCTCCCTTTCAGATTTGCAAATCCTGCCTACTCCATGAGGACCAATTTCTCTCTAACACCTTCTGAAAGACCTCTAGTCCACATTATCTGCCATATCCTACACTCCTTTTGCACTTACAACCAACATCACTCATTTTGGTGATTCATTACAAACTTTTTCCTTGCCTTTTGACTATTCTACTGTCTCTCTTGACTCCATAATGGATCCCTAAGTTCCTCGAAGGAGGAAGCTGTGATGTTTTCGGTACAGTTGTGGGCTGCCGTCAGTGGGGTCACACAGAGTCAGACACGACTGAAGTGACTTAGCAGCAGCAGCAAGCACACAAAAGATGTTGAAACGTGATAATTATTGAAGCAATCATTAAACTAACCATGAACAAAATGTAGATCATAGGAGTAGTAGAATGATCGATATTTTGTTCACAGTTAATACCAGACAAAAATGTCCCATCTCACCATTCCCTGTCAATATTGTCCTGTCAGTCACAGCTAATACAATGAGACAAAAATAGGTAATAAAAGGCATATGAATTGGAAAATAAGAAACAAAATTGTCTTTGTTCACAGATGACATGATCATCTATGCAGAAAAGCTGAAAGTGTGACAAAGATACTCTGGAACTAATAAGAAAAGATAGCAAGGTTGCAAGATACAAGGTTAATACGCAAAAATTAATCTCTTTACTATATGCCAGCAATAAATAAGTGAGATTTGAATTTTAAAACACAATATCATTTACATTAGTACTCCAAAAAATAAATACTTAGGTATAAAATTAACAAAATTTGTACAAGATATGTATGAGGAAAACCACAAAATCTGATGAAAGAAATCAAAGATGTTCATAGATAGGAGGCCTTAATATTGTTAAGATGAATACTGGAGTGTGTTGCCATGCCCCTCCAGTGGATCTTCCCAATCCAGGAATCAGACTGGGGTCTGCTGCGTTGCAGGGGGATTCTTTACTAGCTGAGCTATCTGGGAAGCCCCTCCCAATGTGATCTATAGATTCCATGCAATTCTGATCAAAATCCCAATGAGTTAACTGCGGATATTGGCAAACTGTTTCTAAAGTTTATGTGGAGAGGCAGAAGACCCAGAATATTGTTGAAGAATGAAGTCAGCGGATTGCTACTACCCAATCTCAACATTTACTATAAAACTACAGTAATCAAGAGAGTGTGGTATTGACAAGAGAACAGACAAATAGATCAATGGAACAGCGTAGAGAGTCCAGAAATAGATCCACTTAAGTATAGTCAACTCATCTTTGACAAAGGAGCAAAGACAGTACAATGGAAAAAACTACTCTTTGCAACAAATAGTGCTGGAATAAAGTGTACATGCATATGGAAAATAATGGATTTGCACAAAGGCCTTACACTCTTCACAAAAATTAACTCTAAATCATAGATCTAAATGTAAAATGCAAAAGTATAAGACTCTCAGAAGATAACAACAGGTCATCTAGGTTTTCTTCTATGTTAGATACAATGACAAGAGTTATGATCCATGAAAGAGTAATTGATATGCTGGGATTCATTAAAATTAAAAACTTCCAATCTGCAAAAGACATCATGAAGACAATGAGAAGACAAGCCACAGACTGCAAGAAAATATTTGCAAAAGGTTTCTGATAAAAGACCTGTTCAATATTTTCAGTGAAGTCTAAAACCTCAATAATAAGAAAATAAATCATCCAATATTTAAGATGGACAAAAGATCTCAATAGACACCTCACCAAAGAAGATATACAGACAGCAAACAGCGTATGAAAAGATACTGTACATAATGTCATTGGGGAATTGCAAATTAAAATAACCATTCAATACCACCACATACCCATTAGAATTGCCAAAACCAGAACGATGGCAACACTAAATGCTGGTGAAAACGTGGAGCAACAAGAACTCTGATTTGCTCCAGGGAAGCAAAATGATGCAGCTACTTTAAGAGACAGTTAGATGGTTTCTTACAAAACTAAACACACTCTTAATATACGATCCAGCAGCCATGCTCCTTATGCTGTGCTATGCTTACTCGCTCACTCATGACTGACTCTTTGCGACCCCATGGATTGTAGCCCGCCAGGTTCCTCTGTCCATGGGGATTCTCCAGGCAAGAATACTGGAGTGTGAAAAAAAATAAATAAAAAAGAATACTGGAGTGCATTACCATGCCCTCCTTGAGGGGTCTTCCCAACCCAGGGATCAAGCTCAGGCCTCCTGCATTGCGGGCAGATTATTTACTATCTGAGCCACCAGGAAAGTCCAAGAATAGTGGAATGGATTGCCATGCCCTCCTCCAGGGCTTCTTCCCAACCCAGGGATCAAACCCAGGCCTCCCGTACTGCAAGCAGACTCTTTACCATCTGAGCCACCACGAAAGCCCCTCATGCTTCTTGGTATTAGCCAAAGGAGTTGAAAACTTATTTTCACACAGAAAACCTACACACTGATGTTTATAGCATCTTTATCCATAATCGCCAAAGCCTGGAAGCAGCAAACATGCCCCCTCGGTAGGTGAATAGGTAAATAAACTGGTACATCCAAACAATGGAATATTCAGTGCTAAAAAGAAATGAGCTATCAAACCATGAAAAGACCTGAAGGAACCTTAAATTCATATTACTAAGTGAAATAAGACAATGTAAAATGCTACTTACTATATAATTCAAATACATGACATTTTGTAAAACTATAAAATTGTAAAAGAGTCAGTGTTTGGCAAGGGCTCAAGGGGAGGAAAGGATAAATAGCCAGAGCACAGGGGATTTTTAAGGCAATGAAACTGCTCTGTATGATAAATGATACTATAATGGTGAATACATGCCACTATGCATTTGACCAGACCCATAGATTACACAGCATCAAGAGTGAAGCCTCATCTAAACTTTGGAGTGTGGGAGGTCATGACATAGGCTCATCCACTGTAATAAATGTGCCCCTCTGTCTGGTGTGGGATGTTGTACTCATGCAGGAGGGAATAGATGCGAAATCTCTGTACGTTCTGCCTCATTTTTCGAGGAACCTAAAGCCACTCTGAAAACTAAAGTCTATCTCTTTTAAGATCTGGAATTTATAAAAACATAAATTATATATTGATTTTAAGATTATTTTTGCAGGCTTTCATACAGGAAGAGAAGCTGGGTCTCTGTGGCCTAATGAGAATGTTAGATTTCCTTCCTGAAGGTGGCGTTTGTGTGCTATGGTCAAAGAATGCTTCCCTCATTGTTAAGAAAAAAGGAAAAAAACTTTACCAGACAGTAAAACAACTCATAAAACTGTCGTGAGTAATTCCAGCAGCAGAGCTGAAATGCAAGGCTGCTCACTGCCCCTCTGCTTCTCTGTGACAGGGGTGAACGTTTGTAGATGAAGATTATAGACTTACCTGTGGACACTGAGACTCATAACTCAACTTACAGGTGCCTCAGAGCTGAAACAATACTTGCTGAGCTATGCGCTGGGATTTGTTGCAGCACCAAGAACTTGAGCTGTGGAAGGCCACAGATCTGGCTGACACAGTCCAATGGGAAGGGGAGTTCTCCAACCTGCACAATTAACTATGACCAATGTACTCTGAGCAAATGAACAGTTACACTGTGGGAACTATTTGAACTTGAGGGGGAAATGCCCCAGTTAAAAGATTCTAAAACTCAGTTTCTGCGCAAGGAGTCCTTCTTGAGCATGTTAAACACAGAAATTTTTGGACTTCAACTTCAGAAATACTAATGTCAAGAGCATCACTGGAGTCTGGAAATTTTTATCTGAGAAGCTTTCTAGAGTGGAAAATTACTCAGCTCTATAAAGAAAACAAACTAGTGACATAAGAAACAACATGGATGAAATCTCAACAACAATATTCTGATAGTCTAAGCAAAAGAAGCCAAACACAAAAGAGTAAGCACTGTATCATTGTGACAATATATTATATATGATTATACATTGTGTACAAATGTATGAAGTTCTAGAATAAATACAACTTATCTATGGTGATAAAAATGAGGCTGATTGTTGTATAGGACAGAGGATTAAATGATGGATTTGACTGCAATGGTGCATGAGGAAACTTTACAGCATGATACTAATGATCTATGTTTTTATCAGAGTGATTGCTACATGAGGGTATACATTTGTCAAAACTCGTCTAACTGTACACGTTAAGTTGTGTGCACATTAGTGTTGTAATGTTGTGTGATAGTGTCTCAGTCATGTCAGAATTTTGGCAAACCCATTGACAGTAGCCAGCCAGGCTCCTCCGTCCATGGAATTCTCCAGGCAAGAATACTGGAGTAGGTAGCTATTCCCATTTCAGTTCAGTTCGGTCACTCAGTCGTGTCTGACTCTTTGTGACCCCATGGATTGCAGTATGTCAGACTTCCCCATCTTTCACCAACTCTCTTAGCTTGCTCAAACTCATGTCAATCAAGTTGGTGATGCCATCCAACCATCTCATTTTCTGTCTTCCCCTTCTCCACCTGCCTTCAATCTTTCCCAGCATCAGAGTCTTTTCCAATGAGTCAGTTCTTTGCATCAGGTGGCCAAAGTATTGGAGTTCCAGCTTTAACATCAGTTCTTGCAATGAAGATTCAGGACTGATTTCCTTTAGGATGGACTGGTTGGATCTCCTTGCTGTCCAACAGACTCTCAAGAGTCTTTTCCAACACCACAGTTCAAAAGCATCAGTTCTTTGGTGCTCAGCTTTCTTTATGGTTCAACTTTCACATCTATACATGACCACTGTAAAAACCATAGCTTTGACTAGATGAAATTTTGTTGGCAAGATAATGTCTCTGCTTTTTAATATGCTATCTAGGTTAGTCATAGCTTTTCTTCCAAGGAGCAAGCATCTTTTAATTTCATGGCTGCAGTCACTCCCTGCAGTGATTTTGGAGGCCAAGAAAATAAATTCTGTCACTGTTTCCATTGTTTCCCCATCTATTTGCAATGAAATGATGGGACTGGATGCCATGATCTTAGTTTTCTGAATGTTGAGTTTTAAGCCAGTTTTTTCACCCTCCTCTTTCACTTTCATCCTCTTCACTTTCTGCCATAAGGGTAGTGTCATCTGCATATCTGAGGTTATTGATATTTCTCCCTTCAATCTTGATTCCAGCTTGTGTTTCATCCAGTCCATCATTTTGCATGATGTACTCTGCATATAGGTTACATAGCAGGGTGAAAATATACAGCCTTGACGTATATCCTTTCCCAATTTGGAATGACTTTGTTGTTCCATGTCCAGTTCTAACTGTTGCTTCTTGACCAGCATACAGATTTCTCAAGAGGCAGGTAAGGTGGTCTGGTATTCCCATCTCTTGAAGAATTTTCCACAGTTTGTTGTGATCCACACAATCAAAGGCTTTGGCATAGTCAGTAAAGCAGAAGTAGATGTTTTTCTGAAACTCTCTTGCTTTTTCTTGATCCAGCAGATGTTGGCAATTTGATCTCTGCTTCTTCTGCCTTTTCTAAATGCAGCTTGAACATCTGGAAGTTAATGGTTCATATACTGTTGAAGCCTTGCTTGGAGGATTTTGAGCATTATTTTATTAGTGTGTGAGATGAGTGCAATTGTGTGGTAGTTTGAACATTCTTTGGCATTGGTTTTCTTTGGGATTGGAATGAAAATTGACCTTTTCCAGTCCTGTGGCCACTGCTGAGTTTTCCAAATTTTTTGGCCTATTTAATGCAGCACTTTCACAGGATCACATTTTAGGATTTGAAATAGCTCAGCTGGAATTCCATCACCTCCACTAGCTTTGTTTGTAGTGATGTTCCTAAGGCCCACTTGACTTCAGACTCCAGGATGTCTGGCTCTAGGTGAGTGATCACACCATCGTGGTTATTTGAGTCATGAAGATCTTATTTGTATAGTTCTTCTGTGTATTGCTGCCACCTCTTCTTAATACCTTCTGCTTCTGTTAGGTCCATACCATTTCTGTCCCTTATTGTGCCCATCTCTAATTTTCTTGACGAGATCTCTAGTCTTTCCCATTCTATTGTTTTTCTCTATTTCTTTGCATTGATCACTGAGGAAGGCTTTCTTATCTCTTCTTGCTGTTCTTTGGAAATCTGCATTCAGAGTTCCCGAGGAAAGGATGGGCATATCTTTTCTTTTCTCCTTTGCCTTTCACTTCTCTTCTTTTCTCAGCTATTTGTAAGACCTCCTCAGAAAACCATTTTTCCTTTTTGCATTTCTTTTTCTTGGGGATGGTCTTGATCACTGCCTCCTGTAGAATATCACAAAGCTCTGTCCATAGTTCTTCAGGCGCTCTATCAGATCTAATCTCTTTAATCTATTTGTCACTTCCACTGTATAATCATAAGGGATTTGATTTAGGTCATACCTTGGACTTCCCTGGTGGCTCAGATGGTAAAGTGTCTGTCTACAATGCGGGAGACCTGTGCTCAAGCCGTGGGTTGGGAAGATCCCCTAGAGAAGGAAATGGCAATCCACTCCAGTACTCTTGCCTGGAAAATCTCATGGACAGAGGAGCCTGGTAGGCTACAGTCTATGGGGTCGCAAAGATTTGGACACGACTGAGCGACTTCACTTCACTTTGCTTGAATGGTCTAGTGGTTTTCCCTACTTTCTTCAATTTAAGTCTGAATTTTGTAGTAAGGAATTCATGATCTGAGCCACAGTCAGGTCCCAGTCTTGTTTTTGCTGTCTGTATAGAGCTTCTCCATCTTTGGCTGCAAAGAATATAATCAGTCTGATTTCAGTATTGACCATCTGGTGATGTCCATGTTCAAGTCGTCTCTTGTGTTGTTGGAAGAGGGTGTTTGCTATGACCAGTGCATTCACTTGGCAAAACTCTGTTAGCCTTTGCCCTGCTTCATTTCATACTCCAGATGCCTGTTACTCCAGGTATCTCTTGACTTCCTACTTTTGCACAGTCTCCTAAGATGAAAAGGACATCTTTTTTTGGTGTTAGTTCTAGAAGGTCTTGTAGGTCTCATAGAATCGCTCAGCTTTAGCTTCTTTGGCATTAGTGTTGGGGCATAGACTTGTATTACTGTGGTATTGA
Source organism: Neotragus moschatus (assembly GCA_006410615.1). Classification (NCBI taxonomy): domain Eukaryota; kingdom Metazoa; phylum Chordata; class Mammalia; order Artiodactyla; family Bovidae; genus Neotragus; species Neotragus moschatus. The sequence goes on along the minus strand of SJYA01002623.1, from coordinate 1,479,865 downwards.
ATGGTTTGCCTTGGAAATGAACAGAGATTATTCTGTCATTTTTGAGACTGCAGAATACTGGAGTGGGTAGCCATTCCCACTTAGCTGCATATAAATTACACCTTGATAAAGTTGATTTAATCAAATACCTCCTTTTTGGTAATTGAAATGTATGTCCAGGTTTGGGTACCAATGACCCTTCACTAATGAGGGATGATCAGCTCTTAAGTGAATTTGAGCCACATGGGGCTTCTTTTTTGGCATTTATATTTCCACTGAGAGAATTTCTGAGCCCTAGGACACTTTCAAGATCAACTTGTCTGCCTTCTGGGTATTCTATATGAGAAACAGATGTTCCAAAAAGTTGAGAGACTTTTTCAATGCCACACAGTAAGACCTCAGCAGGTATCACATAAGAGTTCCTGGGAGCATTTTTTCTTTTCTCTCAGTAGCACACTGTATCCAAAGGAGTAAGAAAAGGAAGCAGTGAGTAGATGTTCCTCACTTTAATTTAGCTTCACTGCTGTCTATAGGATAGAGCTACTTGGTTGCCTGAGCCAAAAAAATTGAGTTGTTGAAAGATTGTTTTGGAATTTCCCTGGTGGTCCAGTGGTTAACGATCTGCCTTCCAATGCAGGGGACTCAGGTTTGATCTGCAGTGGGGGAACTAAGTTCTCACATACCTTGGAGCAACTAAGCCTGAGTGCCAGAACAAATATCCCACATTCTGCAACTAAGACCTGACTCAACCAAATAAATAAATATTAAAAAAAAAAGAGATTGGTTTCAGGTTTGTTCACTGACTCATTTAACTAATAAATGTCATATGGAGAAGGAAATTTGCCTCACGTTGACCCAGAAAGTAAGATGGGAACCAACATGAGAAGACATGGATGTTGTATTAAGATCGGTTCAGGGAAGAACTTCCAATCAAGTAGAAAAAGAATATTTAGTTGAGGACATTCCATTTCCTGGCTACCTTATTTGTAACATTTTATTTAATTCTTACAAAAACCTCTGGGTGGCAGGTGGAACAATGTCCATTGGAAGGAAAGATATCCCCCTCCCGAGAGGTACAGCACTTAAGTGGAATAGTCGTGGAATTCTGGAGAAGTGATCCTTCACTGAGAACTGCCGAATTCCCAAGCTCTCTTCTAGTTCTAAGCCAATTTAAGTCTGAACTGAATAATCAAGTTTATCAGATGATTATACCCATGGGTTTTAAAGGTTTAGGTGCGCTAAACCTACAGAACTCTATGATCTTTCAGTTAGTCACCAGCACTGGGCACACAGGAGGGACCCCATTTATGCTGACTGAAATGAAATGAGCTCCCTGGCTGAGGTAAAGACAGGTGAGTTGGGGGCTCCCTTAACCTTGTGGCCCCCAACCCCTGCAGGTGTTGTGCTAATTAGACCACGTGTGCTAAGTCTCTTTAGTTGTGTCCAGCTCTTTGCAATCCCATGGACGGCACCCCGCCAGGCTCCTCTGTCCATGGGACTCTCCAGGCAAGAACACAGGAGTAGGTTGCCATGCCCTTCTCCGAGGATCTTCCCAAGCCAGGGATCAAATCTGCACCTCTTGCATCTCCTGCGTTGGCAGGCGAGTCCCTTATCACTAGTGTTACCTGGGAAGCCCCAATTATGCCATAGAAACCAGTGTAAAAAGCAAAAGAGACAAAATACAGATTCCAGATCATGAAAAGTTGCTGAAACTTCTTACTCCATCACAGACAGTTTCCAACTAAGCTTTAACCATAGGTTCTCAGGAAGGCCTTTTGCTGAATATCCTCCTGGAGGAATGCAGCAGAATGGGGCTACAACACTTCTTTCAACGAGAAACCAGCAGCATATGGCCAAGAGCCATTCTCGAGGATTGATAAACAGGAGCAGAAAGGGCAGCAAGCTACTTGTGGTTTAGAGATTCTGCCTGGTTCACTTCCCTTCATTAAGAGAGAATTTGCTTGATTTGCTGCACAACAGTAACTGCATGTCTGAGAAAACAGCCTTGATTGGAAGACTCTTAAACAGGGGCCTCTCCAGAGATACTGGTACATTTCTCCCACTAAAAGCCCTGCCATGAAAAGGGAAGACATGGAGATCTTGGATTATTTGAGCATGACCTTGCAAGACTGGTAGAAGGAATAAATGAGGTGAATTCAGGATTCCTTTTATTCTGTGAGTCACAGCTTTGTCAAAATTACCCACTTCCACATGGAAGACAAAGTTCCAGCTAGAGTACAGGCAACAACAAGATGGGAGTGTAGACTTTGCCAAACACAGAGTCTCTCCGCAGGCCAGGCACACTCCCTTGGCCTCTGGATGCCTGCTCCTCACACTGCAACTCTGTCCTCTGTCTCTCATCTTGTCCTGAATTCTTGTTCTCTGAGCCCATACCCAGCCTCCCTCTCTGTAAGTGTGCTTCTAGCACAGAGCCTAGCAGAGAGAGGGAGAAGGCATTGGATAAGCTGTGATGAACGACTCAAGTTTTCATAATCCTTCCCCTGGACCTCAAAACAGCTAATGCTACTCAAAAACACTTCTGTATGCCAGGCTCCATGTTGAATACTTCACAAATGTTGCCTCATTTAATCCTTGAAAAATCTTATGAAGGAGGTACTATCATCGTCATCATTGTTTTACACATCACTATTTTCATTAGAGGGCTTTCCAGGTGGTTCTAGTGGTAAAGAACTTGCCTACCAGGGCAGGGGACCTAAGAGACATGGGTTCAGTCATTGAGTTGGGAAGATCCTCTGGAGAAGGGCATGGAAACCCACTCCAGTATTCTTGCCTGGAGGATCCCATGGACAGGGAAGCCTGGCGGGCTACAGTCCATAGGGTTGCAGAGTCAGACATGACTGAAGTGACTTGAAACCATCAGCGATGCTGCAGATTGGTTTCAGGTCTGTCGATGTTGTGGGTCCAAGGGCAGGCAGTGTGGGAAAATCTGCGAATTGTTCGTTATAAATCAGAGTCAATGTCCCAGCTTAGACAACAGCATTTTCTTAGCAACCTGGGGAATACTTAGAACTGACATTTCTTAATACAGAGGGAAAAAGTCAACAAGCAGCAATGACTTTTTGTCTCTCCTTTTCCCTTGATCTCCTCTATTGATCTTCCCTTGATCAGCCTTCCAGTGCTGACAGGGCTGTTTAGACGAAAGCCTCCAAATTTAAGTGAATTCATAACTTACAACAGTCGATGTTTTGAGAGAGTTTAGCCACCTAGAGCTTTGATAACCTACTGCAAAAGATGTTTCCCCTCTAATTTGACAATCCATTCTGAAGGAGATCAGCCCTGGGATTTCTTTGGAAGGAATGATGCTAAAGCTGAAACTCCAGTACTTTGGCCACCTCATGCGAAGAGTTGTCTCATTGGAAAAGACTCTGATGCTGGGAAGGATTGGGGGCAGGAGGAGAAGGGGACAACAGAGGATGAGATGGCTGGATGGCATCACTGACTCCATGGGCATGAGTCTGAGTGAACTCCGGGAGTTGGTGATGGACAGGGAGGCCTGGCGTGCTGCGATTGATGGGATTGAAAAGAGTCAGACACGACTGAGCAACTGAACTGAACTGAACTGAACTGAAGGCTTTTAGGACTTTATATATTCATCCAACATCTCAGTTTATTTTTTTTTAAATGATCATTTACTGAGAGGTCACAGCATGAGACAATGTGCTAAGCCCCTTGAATACATTATCTCATTTAATTCTTAGGACAACAAACCCTCCTACTGCTTTAAATTGTTTTCTTTTAGCTTCGATGTAATGTATTGGTTTGAGGGTAGGTGACTAGGTATTGATGACAGCCAAAGGCTGTGTATCATCTACAGGGAAGGAGAAAGGACTACAAAAGCTTTGCCAGATGATTGTTTACCAAACAACGCAGAAAGAACTGCCTCCGTGACAGTGTGCTGTGTCTGTCTTGGTCACCCTGCCATGTCTGTCTTGATCAACCTAACTTGTCTGTCTTGGTCAACCTAACTTGTCTGTCTTGGTCAACCTAACCCGTCTGTCTTGGTCAACGTAACCTGTCTGTTTTGGTCAGCCTAACCTGTCTGTCTTGGTCAGCCCTAAAAGAACCAAGACAGTCCCAGGACGTCAGAGTCCTGTGCTGCCATGTATGTGGAATCTTCTTGGTTTTCTGAGCTAGCAAATCCTTTACCTCACACAGTGCATAAGCCAAGAGGGCAAGGAATCATCTGTTTTATGGTAGAACCAAAAAATAAAACCTGTCTGGGTTTGAATTTCATCTTTAAAAAAAAAAAAAAAATCACTGATCTCTTCTCCATCAGGCAGGGCCATCACTAAACTAAAGACCACTTCGACTTGAATTAGAAAATGGTTCCCCCTTATAGGCAAACCTGGTGACTTTGGTGCAGTCCTAGGTGAATCAGTGGCTCTGTGCCAGGTTCCAGGGCTCCCCGAGAAGGACATTCATTCCACAGCAGATGCCCCAGAACAACTGCATAGCTCTGTGTGGCAGGACCACCATCAGGAGCAACAGAGATGTCCCAAGTGACGGTCCATGGACCCCAGCCCACTCACAGATGGGTTTTATCATCCCGATCATGTCTGAGAGAATTTGAATTGCTTGTCTATCTTGAAAATTAGGAAATTTCACACAAAATCGAGATTTCAAGCTTCTCTTAAAAAATTAGGCGATCTGGGAACACTGGGTCTGCATTCCAGCAAAAGAAATTGAGCTTTGATGTAACATTGATTTGTGGGTAGGTTTTGCCTGCTTTAGGTATTTACTTATTTTACCTTTTTTATTTAACACCATAACTTGAGTTCTATTCCACATTAGCACATAAAGATCCATCTTCTTGTGTTAACTTATTATTTGTGTGAAAAGATAATACTTGTATCAAGTGAACAAACATCCCAAAGATATAAAAGGATTGAACACACTATCCCCCAGCCACCCAGGGCTACTTCCCAAAAGGCAGCCATTGCTACAGTTGTGTCTCCTTCCAGAGAATGGTTACGCACACACAAGTAAATACATATGCCATCCTTTTAAGACACCACCAACTGCAAGATGCACCATGATTTTGTGTTCACTAAATTAAAAAATCCTAAAAAAAACCCATGACACCATGCCTTAATGATGGTCCCACTCAATCCATGAATCAGTCAAGTCAGCCCCTTATTGCTCTGGAATTTGTTTCACCTGTTCCAAAGGACTGGCCATTTCCCCCTGCCCTTCTGTCGCATGAAGTGCGGCAGGCAATCCTTTTAGCATAGCTGGGTAAAAAATAATGTAACACAACTTTATTTATGTATAAATATATATAATTAAAGGCTATTCTCCCAACTTATGTTGGTGAAAAATGAGGTAGGAATGTAAATTTATTTTTCTCCAGTTGCTATGAGTTTACTACAGTTCTTACCATTTCCTATTGCCTGATCTTGGACAGCTTCATTCATGTGGCTTGTTTGACCCCTGTTAACACTGGCACTCTCAACCTGGAGTCTTAGGCAAATGGCTGGACAGTGCAACGAACAGCCTCATTGGCAGCCCATTTACTGTCAGGAGTGGGGTGGCTTCAGAGCAGGCAGCAAAGCCCATGAATAAGAACTATGTGGCTTGGACTTCCCTGGTGGTCCGGTGGCTAAGACTCCACGCTCCCAATGTAGGAGACCCTGTGTTCTATCCCTGGTCAGCGAACTAGATCCCATATGCCACAACTAAGAGTCTGCATGCTGCAACTGAAGATCCTGCTTGCGACAACTAAAAAATTTATATATACAAAAAAAAAAGAACTATTTGGCTGTTCAGCTAGGAAGAGCCTCTTAGGACCCTGTCCCACAGCTAGAGCTGCTTGGGATTGTCTGACCTGGGACTTCTGACCCCTTACTTGATTTGCCTCCCGTTTTCTTGCAGGTTGATGTGTTTAGGTCACTGGTAGAGGATGTAAGGAAAGAAAGTAAGATTTACATCAATGCAAGACAACCCCTGGTGGCTCAGTGGTAAAAGAATCTGCTTGCCAACTCAAGAGACCCAAGAGACATGGGTTCAGTCCCTGGATCGGGAAGCTCCCCTGGAGAAGGAAATGGCAACCCACTCCAGTATTCTTGACTGGGAAATGCCATAGACAGAGGTGCCTGGCAGGCTACCGTCCATGGGGTCACAAAGGGTCGGATATGACTTGGCAACAACAACAAGACAACCTAATGTAAAACAAAGCTGTAATTGAAGTCTGGGAACAGGTTTCTACATTTACGTAAAACATGTAATAGCTTTGGCACAGATTGGCATGGTTGTTTTAAGACAGATGTATCTGTGACCTTAACTATACTTTGCACTTGAAAGATGTTTCTCAGACCAATTTTTAAGGCATGAGTTCTAGTCCTTAAAGGCTTCCCAGGTGGTGCTAGCGGTAAAGAATCTGCCTGCAAGGCTAGAGACACAGGAGACGGGGGTTCAATCCTTGGGTCGGGAAGATGCCCTGGAGGAGGGCATGGCAACCCACTCCAGTATTCTTGCCTGGAGGATCCCATAGACAGAGAAGCCTGGCGGGCTAGAGTCCACAGGATTGCAAAGAGTCGGACTTGACTGAGCGACTAAGTACGTACATACAATACCCCTCCCCTAAGAATCAGCATGAGTCCCATGAATTTAGAAATCTGCAGCCTGCTTTTTTTCTGTGAGCATCATTGCCTGCACAAAGATCCCAGAGTGAGAACTTAATAGGAAACAGGTGTTCCTTCAGGTCTGACGAGAGTGGGAGAACAGTCTCCATAGAGGTGATGAGGCAGAAGGTCTCCTGTAAGAGAGCCTGACCTGAGGCTTAGCTTTCGGGGGGATTAGGGACTGAGGAGACTGGGTGTGAGAGGGGTTGGGGAATGAGGAAATCAGTTCCAAGCAATTCTGTTGCCAGGTCTACGTGAGGTAAAAGGCAGGCATTTGCAGTCACAAGGTGCAATGTTTATAGCCTTGTTTCTGACCGTGACCATATTGAGAGCTTTTCCTGGTGGTTCAAGTAGAACACATCTACAGCATCAGTCCTCACCTGCCTTTCCCTCACCAAATATTGCTTCAATTTTTAAGGAACCATTTTACACTACTGTGAAAAATTGCCCACAAGAAAATAAAATAAACTCTTGGGAACAAAACCTGAGATAAAGGATTCTGCTGAGAGAGGTAAAAAGAAAGTACAACTGCTCAGAAAGCTCAGTTTAAAAACACTGTTTGGAACAGAGAGAACATTTTTTCACAGCAGCCTCCTTATAAATGGTGATTGGGTTCCCAGATGAGCCCACAAAGGACTACTTAGCTCACAATGTTCCTACAAAGTTAATCATGTTGTCTTAGCCTTGTGTAATATTTTCATATCATTTGCTATTTTTTAACAGTATGCTTTCATTTTCTAACATATAAGCTCACTAGAGGAAAATTCAAAAGTAGAGAAAAGTATAAAAAGTAAATTAAAAAAACCTCACAAAGTCTACCACTCAGAGAAATCATCTGAATACATTTCATTCCAGTCATCTACAAAAGTTTTAACAAATTCATTAAGATATAATTGACATACAATAAGCAGCAATGTTTACGGTATAATTTGGTAAATTTAAAACATGCTGCTGCTGCTAAGTCACTTTAGTTGTGTCCGACTCTGTGTGACCCCATAGACGACAGCCCACCAGGCTCCCCCGTCCCTGGGATTCTCCAGGCAAGAACATTGGAGTGGGTTGCCGTTTCCTTCTCCAGTGCCTGCAAGTGAAAAGTGAAAATGAAGTCACTCAGTCGTGTCCGACTCTTAGCAACCCCTTGGACTGCAGCCTACCAGGCTCCTCCATCCATAGGATTTTCCAGGCAAGAGTACCGGAGTGGGGTGCCATTACATTCTCTGTTAAAACATGCATATGGCAGTGAAAGCAACACCAAACTCAATATAATGAACATATCCATCACGTACTCACCCCCCAAAAGAGACCTCATGCCCCTTTATAATCCTCTCCTCTGCTCCCCACAGCCAGGCAAAGATCAATCTGCTTTTTGCCACTGTATATTAGATTTTCTTTTCTATAATTTTATATAAATGGTTTCATATGTGCATGCTAAGTTGCTTCAGTCTTGTCCAACTCCATGTGACCCTACGGACTGCAGCCTGTCAGGCTCCTCTGTCCATGGGATTCTCCAGGCAAGATTACTGCATTGGGTTTCCATGCTCTCCTCAGAGGATCTTCCAGATCCAGGGATCAAACCCATGTCTCTTTCCTCTCCTGCATTAGCAGGCAGGTTCTTTACCACTAGCGCCACCTGGGAAGCCTGTTCGTGAGTTCATAGAGCATGTATTCCTTTCTGTTTGGCTTTTTCAATCAGCATAATTATTTTGAGATTCATACACGTTAGCTTGTACTAATAGTAGTCTGCACTGGTAGTTCGTTTTTTATTGCTGAGTAGTCTTTGGTTGGAGGCTTATACAACAATTTGCTTGTTTGTTCATCTATTGATAGAACTGGGTCTGTGAGTTCTTTTTCCAATATCAATAACCGGTTACCAGCTTTCTGATATCAACCAATTGCCTGACAATTCAATTCAGTTATGACAATAACTACCCAGAGTTTGCACAGACCCCACAGGGTAAGGACTCAGTCCCTTGAGTCCTTTGCTGTCCCCATTTCAGACAGCAGCCACAGTGAAGACCCAAGGCAACCCACACTTCTGCCTGACTGACTACAAATTCAGAACTTTCCACAATCCCTTCCTCGGTCTCCATAATTTACTAGCATGACTCACAGAACACAGGAAAGCAGTTTACCTATGGTCATCAGTTTATGATAAAAGATACAATTCAAAAAGTCAAGTGGTAGAGATGCACAGGGCGTGGGATGGGGGGAAGGGGTGTAGACCTTCCATCTCCTCCCCAGGCATGTCACCTTCTCAGCACACCCATGTGTTCACCAACCAGGCAGCTCTCCAAACTCCATTTTTTTTAAATTTTAATGGAGGTTTCATTATGTAGGCATGAGTAATTAAGTTATTAAGTAAGTAAGTGTTAGTCACACAGTTGTGTCCTACTCCTTGCGATCCCATTCATTGTAGCCTCTGTCCATGGGATTCTCCAGGTAAGAATACTGAAGTGGGTTGCCATTTCTGTCTCCAGGTATCTTCTCAAGCCAAGTACTTTTTTTTCCCAAGCCAAGCATTGAACCTGGGTCTCCCACATTGCAGGCAGATTCTTAACCATCTGAGCCACCAGGAAAGCCCCATCGGCAACTGAACTCAGTCCCTAATCCCATCCCTTGCTGGAGTGGGGCTAATCCTCTAATCATGAGCTTGGACTTTCCAGTGACCAGCTCTTATCCTAAAGCTATCTAGGTGCTCCACCAGGAGATACCTCAGTAGCAAAAAGTCAAGTATAGTCTAAAATATTTGTTACAGATTAAAAATACACTCCTATCACTCAGGGAATTCCAAGAATTTTAGGAGCTTTGTGCCAGGAACCAGGGACAGAGATAAAATACATAATTTCAAAAAATTATGTCACAAGGTTGTTTCCTACTTGGGGTTATTACAAATAAAGCTATTAATTTTCATTACAAATCTTTGTAGAGACATATGTTTTTATTTCTATTGAGAATACACCTAGGAGTGGAATGGCTGAATCTTATGGTGAAAAGCAAAAGTCACTCAGTCGTGTCAGACTCTTTGCGACCCCAAGGCAAATCTCAAGGCAAGAATGCTGGAGTGGGTTGCTGTTCCCTTCTCCAGGAGATTTTCCCAACCCAGGGATCAAACCCAGGTCTCCCGCATTGCAGGTATATTCTTGACCAGCTGAGTCACCAGGGAAGCCTAAATCATATGGTGTCTGTATATTTACCTTTTTAAATTCCAGGTGTGTTTTCCTAAGCTGTTGTAACATTTTACCTTTCCACCAGTGGCATATGGCAGTTTTAACTGCTCTAAATTCTCACCAAATTTTGTTATGATCAGTGTTTTAAATTTTAGATAACCTAATAAATATGCCAGGCCTAGCTCCAAGTGGTTTAATTTGCATTTTTGTAATAATTAGTGATAAAGAGCATTTTCTATGTGCTTATTTGGCAAGTGAATATTTTCTTTGGTGAAGGTAAAATGTCCATTAGAAGATTTTGCCCACTATTTAATTGAGTTGTTTTCTTATGATTGAGTTTTGAGATTTTGGGGTTTTTTAAAATATATTCTAGGTGTAAGACTGTTATCAGATAAGTGATTTGCAAGTATATTCTCTCAGGCCATGGCTTGTCTTTTCATTCTTTTATTTCAAAGAACAGAGGTTCTTAATTCTGACAAAGCTCAATTTACCAATATGAATCATGCCGCCTATTCAATAATACATTTATGTGAAGTCTTTACCTAACCCCAAGTCTGAAGATTTTCTCCTATGTTTTCTCTAGAAGTGTTCTAGTTTTAATTTTACATGTAGGCACAATGAGCTATTTTGAGTTAATTTTTTCATCAGATGTGGTTTACAGATCTAAACTGTGGCTTTTATTATTGTTTGTTTGTCTATAGGTGTCTAAATGTCTCAGCATAATATGTTGAAACAACTTTTCCTTTTGCTCCTAAATTGCCTTTGCCCCTCTATGAAAAATCGGTTCACTATTTCGAGTTTGTTTCTGTAGTTTATTGCACCGGAACATATGTCTGTCTTTACCGTGTTGTCTTGATAACTGTAGCTTTACAAATATTGATATCAATTAATGAGAATTCTGCATGTTTGTTCTTTCTCAAAGTTGCTTTGGCTCTTCTGGTTTCCTTGCATTTCCATAGGAATTTTAGGATCCATTTGTCAATTTCTATAAAGAAATTGATAGGCATTTTGTTAAATTTGTAGATAAATTTGGGAAATATTGTCATTTTAACAATATTAAGCCTGCCAACCCTGAACATGGTATATATCTTCATTTATTTAGATATTCTCAACTTCTTTCAAACATGTTTTGTGGTTTTCAGTGTACAAATCTATCTAGCATTTTCATTATTAAATTTAATCCTAAGTATTTTTGATGCTGTTATATTGAAAAGAAGATACAAATACAATTGATAGTGGGTATTGACCCTTATTTTTAATTTTTATTTTCATATAGGCTATTCATCTTATATCCTGAAACCTCACTGAAGTTGTTCATTAGTTCTAATAAAATTTTCTATATGGATTCCTGGGAATTTCCTATATACAAGATCATGTCATCTGAGAATAAAAGTTGTTTTACTTCTTCCTTCCAATCTGAGTGCTTTTTATTTTATTTCCTTGCCTAATCTCTCTGGCTAGACCCTCTAGTACAACGATGAATAAAAGTACCAAGAGCAAAGAGGGCTGTCTTGTTCCTGACTTTAGGGAGAAGCAGTCTTTCACCTTTAAGAATGATATTGGCTGTGGGTTTTTCATAGATGTCCTTTATCAAGTTGAAGAAGTTCCCTATTTTGTTGAGTATTTGTTAATTCGGAAAATATGTTGGAAGAGTAATTGATTTTTGAAGATTAGATCAACAAAATATTTTATAAATATGGAGAAGCTGATTCTAAAACTTAGAAAGTGAAAGTGAAAGTTGCTCAGTCATGTCCTACTCTTTGTGACCCCATGGACTATACAGTCCACAGAATTCTCTAGGCCAGAATACTGGAACGGGTAGCCTTTCCCTTCTCTAGGGGATCTTCCCAACCCAGGGATCGAACCCAGGTCTCCCACATTGCAGGTGGATTCTTTACCAGCTGAGCCACCTGGAACCCAAAACTTAGAAGAACAAAGTAAATAAAGCAAAGAATAAGATACAATATATAAGAAACACTAGGCTGTGAGCTTTCCATTATCTCCCCAATCCTCCTACCTATATAAGAGAGTAAGTATTATCTTCATTTCATAGATATGGATATGGGGCCATATAGAAGTAATGTAACTTGACACTGATAGTAAGTGGTAAAGGTACTTAAAAGAGTCTGACATATAGGAAGTCCTTAATTCGTGTTCATTCACCCAGGAACACATTACCTCTCTGCCAAGAAATAGAGATGGAAACTTCTCAAGAGGTGAGGACAACTGTTTTTTGTCAGAGAGAAGAGGTCTTTTGAAAGACGGTATACAGACCATGATACTAATGGTCTCAAACTCTTCTTCTACCTTTAAGTCTCCTGCTCTGACTTTTCTGGAGCATTATCTTTGTCATGAGACAGCCCTCTCACTGGTATCTTGTATCTCCAATGGAAAGGGGATAATTGAAACCAGAGATTTCTTATTGTACTGAAATGCCATTGATAAACGTCATTTTTTGCAGTCCCTTACATTGTCCCATATTTAGGGGGAGAGAGACAGAGATAGAGAGAATGAATGAACTATTGTCTTTTTTTTTAATTTAATTTATTTATTTATTTATTTATTTTATTTTATATTAACGCCCCCCCCCCCACCTCCCACTCCACATCAACTCTCTGGATCATCCCCGTGCACCAGTCCCAAGCATCCTGTATCCTGAACCGAATATAGACCGATGATTCGTTTCCCACTCGACAACACACGTTTCAGTGCCATTCTCCCAAACCTTTCCCCCCCTCTCCCTCTCCCTCAAAGTCCAAAAGTCCATTCCATGCATCTGTGTTTCTTTTGCTGTCTCGTTTACAGGGTTATCATCACCATGTTTCTAGATTCCATAAATATGAGTTAGTATACTGTATTGGTGCTTTTCTTTCTGGCTTACTTCACTCTGTATAATTGGTTCCAGTTTCATCCATCTCATTAGAACCGATTCAAATGTATTCTTTTTAATGGCTGAGTAATACTCCATTGTGTATATGTACCACAGCTTTCTTATCCATTCATCTGTTGATGGACATCTAGGTTGTTTCCACGTCCTGGCTATTATAAACCGTGCTGCTATGAACATTGGGGTACAAGGGTCTCTTTCAATTCTGGTTTCCTCGGTGTGTTGTCTTTTGAGTCAAAACACTCTGACTCTGCGTGCTGCTGTGTCCTCTTGCTCAGTGTTACTGTACCACAGGGAGCATCAGAGGAAGACTGCAATGCTGGGGGGGACAGAAGGATTTTTTCATTCCTGTTTGCTTCTTGTTGGGTCTCTCTGGGCTTCCTGGTCCTATCAGGAGCACCCTGGCAACACTTCCTTGCTCCATCAGCACCAACAGAGCAGTGCTCTCTCCTTAGAAGTCCCCTCCTCTAAATGTTTAAGTTCCAGTCATTCCAAACTCTTCCATTGCTCCACAGCCCTAAGGATGGTAGCTGCTTCATGCAACTGTTCTGTGATACTTAGTGTTGTCTGTTTGCCTTTTCAATATTCAAGCTTAGTGATTTATTAAATCATCTCCGATTAAAAAAAAATAATTGGTGTGGTTTCCTAACTGGATTCGGAGTAACTCAGAAGGGACAAGAGGAAGCAGAACTAGAAGGTTATTAAAAACCTTTTAACAATAAATCTCCATGTCCTATCGATGGGGTCCACTGAGTGGAGTAAAGAGCTAGGGTCCATAAATTACAAGGTTTCAAAGGTGCTTAATGAGTTACTTTATTAATAACAAACAAACAATGCTTAGCACACGAAAAGTGATATGAAATTAGTAGCTATTGTTATAATCTGGGTATCATAGACTAAGCAGGGGAGAGATGATATGTATGGAGGAATTATTTTTGGTCAGAAAAACTATACTTTTTTTAAAGATATTTTAAGTTGGAAAAAAAAACACAAATTACTAAAAACAAATGGCTTAAAAGGGAGGAGGTTTATTATCTAAAAACCAAGAAGTTCAGAGTGAGACAGTGTCAACAGCTTTAAGACGTCATCAAGGATTCAACTCATTTTCATATTTCTTTTATGCTGTTCTCAGCAGAATGTCTTTTTCCTGGAGCTTGTCCTCTCCTGCCTTTAAGACAGCTAAAGCAACTCTCAGTATCATAGCTTGCAGACAATATTAAGAAAGGCATTAGGAAGAGCTTTTATTTCTCCATTTAAGATAAAGGATAATCTTCTCCATATGGCTCCCTTCCCCATCTTACTTCTTCATGCTCCTTGGATAGATTTGTTTCACATGCCAGTGCCTAAACCAGTCACTGACAAGGAGAATGGAACTCTCAAGGTCAGTTAGACCAGTGTTGACTCATAGCTGGTGAATGGTGATAGAGACCACTTCCCCTGGAGCACCTGGCTGAGCAGGAGTTCTGTCCAGAGTCAGGGTTCCGTTGGGAAGGAGAGAGGGAGAAAGGACTGATGTGTAGGCTTCCAAGAGTGACTGCTACAACTAGCCTTCCCAATACCCTGCAAATCACACAGCTCTCAGCCTATGCAGCCATACAATCAAAAGATGCTTGCTCCTTGGAAGAAAAGCTATGACCAACCTAGACAGCATATTAAAAACCAGAGACATAACCTTGCCGACAAAGGTCTGTCTAGTCAAAGCTATGGTTTTTCCAGTAGTCATGTATGGATGTGAGAGTTGGACCATAAAGAAAGCTGAGCACCAAAGAGCTGATGCTTTAGAACTGTGGTATTGGAGAAGACTCTTGAGAGTCCCTTGGACTGCGAGGAGATCCAACCAGTCCATCCTAAAGGAAATCAGTCCTGATTACTCATTGAAAGGACTGATGCTGAAGCTGAAATTCCAATAGTTTGGCCATCTGATGTGAAGAACTGACTCATTGAAAAAGACCCTGATGCTGGGAAAGATTGAAGGCAGGAGGAGAAAGGGATGATAGAGGATGAGATGGTTGGATGGCATCATCGACTCTATGGACATGAGTTTGAGTAAGCTCTGGGAGTTGGTGATGGAGAGGGAAGCCTAGAGTGTTGCAGTCCATGGGATTGAAAAGAGTTGGACAGGACTGAGTGACTGAACTGAGTGACAGCCTACGCATAAAATTGATCCTGTATCCATGCTGGCCTCAGTAGCCTTTAGGAAAAGGTGGAAGGAGCTGGGGGGAGGAAGATGCACTTTTCCTCACCTCATCAAGGATATAGGAACAAAGATAGATTGTATTCTTCCAGAGCCTAAACACACACACACAGAATCTGGGGAGTGTTTGTCAGTTAGGAGGAGTGTGAGGAATGGAAAACAGTGAGGAGAGGAAGGGGGAGGCTAGTGCTGAAAAATTGGCATGTCAACAAAGGACGGAGGAGAGAACATTAGCAAGAAAGAAAAAGGATGGGATCTGGAGAGCCCCCAAGCACAGAAGCTGGGGAAACGAAGGGACAAACTCAGGAAGGAATGTTATTTAAACTGTGCGCACATCTGAGGAGCAGAAAAACCAAAGGAGCTGCACAAAAGCTTGAATAAGAGAGGGGAGCCTGGGAGCGGGAGTTAAGAGGAAGGCTCTTTCCGAGCAAGTGTAAAATGGTGTTGTCGTTTCAACAGCAATGACCCAGCAACCAATTCTATTTTTTGCTTAACTTGAAATCTCTGCTGTCCTGAAAATTACATGACTATAAAGCTACTTCTTCTGTGAGGCAGGAAGAAAGTGTGGAAAGGAATCCAATCAAACGGGCTGGGAGCTGGGACAACGTGGCAGCCTCTGGCCAAAGAAACACGGACACCCACGTGAACAGCGCCTGATGGGGAGGAGCGGGGAGCTCTGTTTACTTTTTCATGTCCAGACCTTCAGGGGGCCCTTTGGACAGTGTTTTTGGAGCTCGGACTCATTCTTGGTATCCCACGGCGCTAAGGCTAAGGGCAGAAGGTTTTTAAATACTTGGAATCTCTCTCTCTCTCTCTCTCTCTGTTTGGAATATACTTGCTTTACAATGCTGTGTTAGTTTCTATAGTACAGCAAAATGAATCAGCTATAATTAGTGAGTGGAGTCTGCTCAATGTCCCATTCTTTGCGACCCCATGGACTATAGCCCACCAGGCTCCTCTGCCCATGGAATTCTCTAGGCAAGAATACTGGAGTGGGTAGCCATTCTCTTCTCCAGGGGATCTCCCCCACCCAGGGATCAAACCTGGGTCTCCTGCATTGCGTGCAGATTCCTGACATTTGAGCCACCAGGAACCACCTATACATAAACATATATTCCCTCTTTTCTGGATTTCCTTCCCATTTAGGTCATCACAGTTTATTAAGTAGACTTCCCTGTGCTGTACAGCAGGTTCTCATTAGTAATCTATGATCCCAAGTGACTGACTGCCTTCTCTGATGAACACTTTTAATCGTT
The DNA here is from genome assembly GCA_006410615.1 of Neotragus moschatus. Lineage (NCBI taxonomy): Eukaryota > Metazoa > Chordata > Mammalia > Artiodactyla > Bovidae > Neotragus > Neotragus moschatus. Next base: position 1,463,741 of record SJYA01002623.1, on the reverse strand, counting down.
GAGCCCAGAGATGGCAAACTCAACCCTTCTGAGGACTGATGTTGTGATAATAAAAAGGATTCCCTGGAATTATTCTTGGAGATAATACAGTGTTTGTTTACAACACTTTAATAAGACTCTCACGGTGGAAAGTATGGTTCTAAAGCCATGCTCAACTCATAGACGATGCTCTACAAGCTTCTGTCCAAGGGATGGAGAGCAATTTTTGTCGCTTCTGACAGTAGGTAAGGTAATTGGAATCCCCTGTGTGCCAGTTAGAAGTTACTCATATATCTCTTTTCGTTTTCCCAATAAATTTTAGGCTTTTTTCTTCTTCTGTCCTTCTAGACATCTAGCCATCTGTCCCCAGGAGATGCTTTGGGTCTCCCGTAGTCTTAGCACCCAGAGTCATGAACAGGAACTCTGTGGTCAGTCGTATAATGTAGGAGATGGTGAAATGTTAACTCTGCCATTGTAGCCTTCCTCTCATCCTCAAATGTTTACTAAAAGTCTACCGAGATTCTCAAAACATTTGGCATGAGTAGATATTTTTCTGAAAACTGGAGTAGAGGCTGAATCTTGCTCCTGAGTAGAAGGAGAGGTGAAGCAGTCTGGATGTGAGCATATGAGAGTCAGAGGGACACCACTACTGATGTCTGGGGTCACTTGGGCAAAAACGCTGTCTCGGTGTCTGAACTAGGTGGATTTGGGCAACTATCAATGAATATATGAATCAATCAATAAACCAAACAGTGGGAATGTATTACATTTTTGTTTCCTGCTGGACATGTATGGCTGCGGATGTGACAGATACAAACAAGGAATTGATAATCTAACATCCACACCAAACTTGAGCCCCAAAGGGATGAAAATGTACACTCATAACCATGACTACAACAGAGATCAGAGAAGAGGGAGGCAATGGAATCAGAAGTAGGGACAGTTTTATGCAGGAGGGTGGCTTGAAATCAGAGAGAAATCTAGCCAGAGAGGAAGATGGGAAGGGCAGCACCCAGGCAAGGGACCAGTCAAGGCAATGACGAGGAAGCATGAATGAGCGTGGTGCGCTTGGGCACTCAGTCCTGGAGCGTGAAACTGGCAACCTCTTAAGCTGATGTCAAAGGAGGAGAAAGGGACCATCAGGGCCAACAGAGTCTCCATAACTCAGACAAGGAGGACTCTCACCATAAGCCAGTGAGGTCACACTCTAGACAGGAGTGTTCTCAGAACAGAGGTGTTGAGAGGAGGTCTTTTCTGTGACTCTGGACACTGGCTACTCCAGATGCCAAAATGCCACTTCAGAAAGCAGAGATACGTTTCCTCATAAAAATGTGATTTTACCTTAATGCAAAAGTCAGAAAACTTAAGTCTGGACCAAAAGGAGAATTTCTCACAGAGATCTCTGGTTTCCCCTGGAGGCTCCTGGGGACACCCGCCCTGCATCCAGTACGCAGCCCGGGGATTCGGCCTCTGCCTCGGAGGAGGAAATTACCCATTCTAGTCTCACAGGAGGAATTAAGCTTGGAACAATACAGTATTTTACAATCTAGTACAAGCTGCATTTATCCAAGGCTTTTCATGCATGGCATCTTAAGGTTCTTTATGACCTTTTTTTTTTTTTTTTAATGGGGGAGAAAAGAAAGAAAAGAGAATTTAAAAGAGAAAACCTTCTAAAAACCCAAACCCCCACTGAACTAAATGAGCCATTGAGAGTGAATAGGACTTAACAGTGGCCTTCAGAATGGGAACAGAAGTCCCACTCGGATGGAACAAGAACAACAGAATCAAAGGAAATCACAGCTCACAGAGGGCTGCACAGGGCCTGAAATGTACCCGTCACCCCGGGCGCTGACGGGCAGTGCCGTCTGCCCCAGCTCAGCAAGCTTTGGATAGGGGTCAGCAGACAGGGTACGGCTCCCATGAAAGTGCAGACAGGACCAGAAGGCCACCGCTTGGCCCTGAAGATGGCCAGTGCCAGCCTCAATATTTGCTGTACTCATCCAAGCAACACTCTCCCCAGTAGCCACTGCACAGGAAGTGGTTCTGCCCTGTGCCTTTGGACTCCATCCTAATCGTAACTTCCCTTCCCAAGCTCCCAGGGCCCTCACGCTGAGTGGCTGCACAGCCCTAGCCACGGCTGACCTTCTGGGAAGCCCCTCATGCTTTGAGCATCCTCCCCACATCTCTTGCTCTCTGTCTTTCTGTTCTTCCAACTCCCCCAGCTCTTCCCCTGGGTCCTGGTTCTTGCACGGCCACCTCTCTGCTTGTCACAATCTAATCAATTCATCCCTTTAGGCGTGTTGTGAGATGCTAATCACTTCTAACACGTATAATGTGTCATAATAATGATACTTATCTTGGAAAACATATTTAGGTCTTAAAGAGAGCTCCAGTGTTGTAACCAGAGAGAAGAGACCTGGAATTTCCATGGAGATGGATGTTGCTGACTAGAGATGCCCAGGGTTGCCTTGGTGCTCTAGGGGCACCAAAGGAGTTTATTAGTGAACATGGGAAATGTAAGTAACTCGTCTTGGGAGGTTGACAGAGTAAAATCATTGGCCTCCAGAGTCAGTTTCTAGGCAACTCAGTTACTGTAAATTGAAAACTCTAGGTTATGAGCTTGTTTGCTTTTCTTCCCTGCTGAGTGGGAAAGAAGTTCCAGAACAAGATGAGATCAGTGCTTTTAAAAAAAAGAAATGACTTTGGAGGGATATAGTTTGAGTGTATAGATTCTGGCTGCCCTATGCCATCCACCTTCCAGGGACTGTGAGGAATAACAATATATCTCTAAGTCACAGAGTGTGGGCTTTGGCACATAGTAGGTATTCAGTTATTACTGACTCCCATAATCTCCTTTCTGACCCCAGCCCCTTCCCTCCTGACCACTTGTACTCTGTACTCCCATCCTGTGCTGGTCCAGTTTTCTTTAAGTGGTACCAACAGCTCCTGGGGGTCATTTTCCTAAGCCCCTGGGGATGGTTAGTGTGAGTGGCAGTGTGGCCAGGGGGACAGGCACAGCAGACAGGAGGCCTGTGTCCTGACTCGAACCAGGTCACACATGGCCTTGGATAAGTCGTTTCACTTCTCTGCTCCTTGGTCTCATCATCTATAAAATGAGCTCATTGAATGAAATGATATCTGAGTTCCTCCATGGTTCTACTATGCCAAGTTTGGGGAGAAATGACTTGATAATACCATTAAATATGTTCAACCCCTCTGGATTGTGATTTCTGTTTGTTTTTTTTTTTAACTCTCCAACCCCTTCCATTTTAAACACAAGTATTGTTTCCTCAACCCTAAAAGTTCTAAGACACAGATACTGAGATTTGGAAATGAACTCCAGGAGCACTGCCGGCCACGTGATGCACTGCAAAGTTCCTGTGTGGTTTGCTGAAATGTATATCCATGGTAGCCACACAGCTAAGGCCATAGTAACAAGACAGTGGAGACTATCTGCTCTGCTAGGCTTCAGTGTCTGAAACTTCCTATGACCAGGAGGGTTCTCAGTGCCCTCCTGAGAGCTAACTGTACAGAGGAAGCAGAGGCCGTGGACACCGGAGGACATGGAGTGGCGCTGCAGGTGTCCTCTCCACTTGTGCATCCACCATTCTGACTTTCCACGGCCAGTGCACACCTTGCTTCAAGGTTTTCTTTGGCCCCAGACCTGACTCTGCCTGGGCACCTGGCAGCTGTAATAGACGCGGGCCAGGGAGCTGTCCCTCACCAATGCCCGATGGGAACTGATGGATAATACCTGCATGTTCCAGCTCCTTCACCCTCCAGGTGGGGTTACTCTCAGAGGGGTGTCCATCTCTGGCTCCCCCAGTTCCCCAGCAGGACTGTGCAGCCACTGCCCACAGTGGTGGTCTGCTAAATGAGGCGCCCTCTGCTGGCTGCTTTCCCTTGCCTGCTTCTCTTTAGTCTCTCTTCTTGTAAACAGAAGTAGATGGACAGGGAGGCCTGGCGTGCTGCGATTCAAGGGGTCGCAGAGTCAGACACGACTGACCGACTGAACTGAACTGACCTGATAGGGCGTCCCAGGTGGCGCTAGTGGTAAAGAACCTGCCTGCCAATGCAGGGAAGTAGTAGATGCAAGTTTGATCGCTGAGTCAGGAAGATGTCCCGGAGAAGGAAATGGCAACCCTCCCCAGTATTCTTGCCTGGGAAATACCATGGACAGAGGAGCCTGGAGGGCTATAGTCCGTGGGGTCACAAAAAAGTCAGACTCAACTTAGCAACTCACCAACAAATAATTTATGTACAATAATATATGTAACAGGTATACAATATATTTATTTTCAATTTTTAACTATACTTCATTCATGCGCGTGTGCCAGGCTCAATTGTGTCAGACTCTTTGCGGCCCCATGTCAGGCTCCTCTGTGCTTGGAATTCGCCAGGCAAAAATACTAAAGTGCTTTGCCACGTCCTCCTCCAGGGCATCTTCCCGACCCAGGGATCAAACCTGCATTTCCCGAGTCTCCTGATAGTTATGAAATATTGACTATATTCCCCATGCTGAATAATTTATCCTCGTAGCTTATTTTATACTCAATAGTTTATACCTTTTAATCCCCTTCCCTTTTATTGCCCCTCTCTCTTCTCTCTCCCCACTGGTAACCACTAGTTTATTCTCTACATGTGTGGGTTCGTTTTTGTTGTTGTTGTTGTTATATTCCCTGGATTGTTGCATTTTTAAGATTCCACATATAAGCGATATCATACAATGTTCCTCTTAATGGTGTTTCCGAGGATCCCCTTCCAAATGAACCATTTTCACTCCTGTCCCAGCCAAACTACCACGAATGATTCAGCTCCTAAAGATACCGCTTTAATATAAGATTCCATTCAGTATCTCATTTATTCATCTGACAAACGTTTGTTGTGTTCTTACGGGATCAGGCATTGATCACAGTGCCAACAACTATTCATAAACGTTCCGTGGAAGATCAGCTGATGAGTGCTTGGCTGAAAATCTTCCATTACAGGTATAGTTATCTGTGACTGGGCTGACTGAGTATCTAAAGATGANCATGGGAAATGTAAGTAACTCGTCTTGGGAGGTTGACAGAGTAAAATCATTGGCCTCCAGAGTCAGTTTCTAGGCAACTCAGTTACTGTAAATTGAAAACTCTAGGTTATGAGCTTGTTTGCTTTTCTTCCCTGCTGAGTGGGAAAGAAGTTCCAGAACAAGATGAGATCAGTGCTTTTAAAAAAAAGAAATGACTTTGGAGGGATATAGTTTGAGTGTATAGATTCTGGCTGCCCTATGCCATCCACCTTCCAGGGACTGTGAGGAATAACAATATATCTCTAAGTCACAGAGTGTGGGCTTTGGCACATAGTAGGTATTCAGTTATTACTGACTCCCATAATCTCCTTTCTGACCCCAGCCCCTTCCCTCCTGACCACTTGTACTCTGTACTCCCATCCTGTGCTGGTCCAGTTTTCTTTAAGTGGTACCAACAGCTCCTGGGGGTCATTTTCCTAAGCCCCTGGGGATGGTTAGTGTGAGTGGCAGTGTGGCCAGGGGGACAGGCACAGCAGACAGGAGGCCTGTGTCCTGACTCGAACCAGGTCACACATGGCCTTGGATAAGTCGTTTCACTTCTCTGCTCCTTGGTCTCATCATCTATAAAATGAGCTCATTGAATGAAATGATATCTGAGTTCCTCCATGGTTCTACTATGCCAAGTTTGGGGAGAAATGACTTGATAATACCATTAAATATGTTCAACCCCTCTGGATTGTGATTTCTGTTTGTTTTTTTTTTTAACTCTCCAACCCCTTCCATTTTAAACACAAGTATTGTTTCCTCAACCCTAAAAGTTCTAAGACACAGATACTGAGATTTGGAAATGAACTCCAGGAGCACTGCCGGCCACGTGATGCACTGCAAAGTTCCTGTGTGGTTTGCTGAAATGTATATCCATGGTAGCCACACAGCTAAGGCCATAGTAACAAGACAGTGGAGACTATCTGCTCTGCTAGGCTTCAGTGTCTGAAACTTCCTATGACCAGGAGGGTTCTCAGTGCCCTCCTGAGAGCTAACTGTACAGAGGAAGCAGAGGCCGTGGACACCGGAGGACATGGAGTGGCGCTGCAGGTGTCCTCTCCACTTGTGCATCCACCATTCTGACTTTCCACGGCCAGTGCACACCTTGCTTCAAGGTTTTCTTTGGCCCCAGACCTGACTCTGCCTGGGCACCTGGCAGCTGTAATAGACGCGGGCCAGGGAGCTGTCCTTCACCAATGCCCGATGGGAACTGATGGATAATACCTGCATGTTCCAGCTCCTTCACCCTCCAGGTGGGGTTACTCTCAGAGGGGTGTCCATCTCTGGCTCCCCCAGTTCCCCAGCAGGACTGTGCAGCCACTGCCCACAGTGGTGGTCTGCTAAATGAGGCGCCCTCTGCTGGCTGCTTTCCCTTGCCTGCTTCTCTTTAGTCTCTCTTCTTGTAAACAGAAGTAGATGGACAGGGAGGCCTGGCGTGCTGCGATTCAAGGGGTCGCAGAGTCAGACACGACTGACCGACTGAACTGAACTGACCTGATAGGGCGTCCCAGGTGGCGCTAGTGGTAAAGAACCTGCCTGCCAATGCAGGGAAGTAGTAGATGCAAGTTTGATCGCTGAGTCAGGAAGATGTCCCGGAGAAGGAAATGGCAACCCTCCCCAGTATTCTTGCCTGGGAAATACCATGGACAGAGGAGCCTGGAGGGCTATAGTCCGTGGGGTCACAAAAAAGTCAGACTCAACTTAGCAACTCACCAACAAATAATTTATGTACAATAATATATGTAACAGGTATACAATATATTTATTTTCAATTTTTAACTATACTTCATTCATGCGCGTGTGCCAGGCTCAATTGTGTCAGACTCTTTGCGGCCCCATGTCAGGCTCCTCTGTGCTTGGAATTCGCCAGGCAAAAATACTAAAGTGCTTTGCCACGTCCTCCTCCAGGGCATCTTCCCGACCCAGGGATCAAACCTGCATTTCCCGAGTCTCCTGATAGTTATGAAATATTGACTATATTCCCCATGCTGAATAATTTATCCTCGTAGCTTATTTTATACTCAATAGTTTATACCTTTTAATCCCCTTCCCTTTTATTGCCCCTCTCTCTTCTCTCTCCCCACTGGTAACCACTAGTTTATTCTCTACATGTGTGGGTTCGTTTTTGTTGTTGTTGTTGTTATATTCCCTGGATTGTTGCATTTTTAAGATTCCACATATAAGCGATATCATACAATGTTCCTCTTAATGGTGTTTCCGAGGATCCCCTTCCAAATGAACCATTTTCACTCCTGTCCCAGCCAAACTACCACGAATGATTCAGCTCCTAAAGATACCGCTTTAATATAAGATTCCATTCAGTATCTCATTTATTCATCTGACAAACGTTTGTTGTGTTCTTACGGGATCAGGCATTGATCACAGTGCCAACAACTATTCATAAACGTTCCGTGGAAGATCAGCTGATGAGTGCTTGGCTGAAAATCTTCCATTACAGGTATAGTTATCTGTGACTGGGCTGACTGAGTATCTAAAGATGAAAGACCTAGCTCTGAGAAGCTTCCAGTCCAGCACTGCGCTGCATTTCCCCAGCCTCCGACCACACAAAAGCCTCTTTATGTTAGGAGGCCTGAGAAGGTAGTTCTGGCAAACGTCGCTCAGGGAAATGTGTAGCAGGAATAAAGAACCACGCTGCATCCTTTGTGTTTGTCCAGGTGTCTGTTCATATCAGAGGCACTTCCAGCGCGGGGGGTGGGGAACGACTTGCTACGGGGGCTCATCCGGGCCTTTGAAGCCCGCAGCCCTCTGGCCAGTAATCCTGCCCAGCAGCCTGGGAAATGGATGTTGCTCCCAGAATGAACCCTGAGCATGTCACAGAGGGCAGTTACCCCCGACGGGCAAAGAAAAGAGTGCAGACCTTCCTGTGCCGTTTGGGGTCCTGAGGAGAGCCCAGGCATTTTACAAAGAAACATGAAATAAGAATGACGGGGCTTCATTGCTGAGAGAGTGAGGGTGAGGCAGCTGAATAAGTGCCGGAGGCATATTCGCCTTCTGGAGGCCTCACGTGCTCACGTGCTCACGGGCACCTGCGAGCAGGGCCTCCTGCCCTTCCGTCTTCCATGCCGCAGATGCTGATGGAGGGTCTCTGTGCTCTCGGTGTGGGGAGCTCGCCCCAATCCAGTTCAGAAACTTCTTCTTTTAATTTACCAAAGCCAAAAAGACATGGCCAAACCTCACTTTTGACAAACATCAGTTACTGGAATCACAAGTTGGGCTAAAAGCTAATGAAGTTTAGTATTCAAATCAAACAATAGAAATGCCCATTTAAGCATTCCCTGTAATTCCCTATGTAATAAAAAGAGAGAGAGAACTATAGTTTTCTGTGCTTCTTTTAAGTGGGTCCTTTCCATTGCTTTGGATTCTGCCCCAAAGCCAGACTGTTTTATGCCAGGTGGTGGGCCATGGTGGGGGCCGGTAGAGGGTGGGGTAGCCAGCGAAGCTACAGATTTCCTTTAGTGTGCAGTGGAGCCATGTGGAGGGATGAAGGACAGGTGGAGAGGGAGGCCACTGCCCACCACAAGCATGCATGCTAGTATGCTAAGTCACTTCGACTCATTGCAACTCTATGGACCTCCAGGCCTCCAAGCTCTTCTATCCATGGAATTCTCCAGGCAAGAATACTGGAGTGGGTAGCCATGGCATCTTCCAGGGGATCTTCCTGACCCAGGGATCGAACCCAAGTCTCTTGGACTTCTGTCACCAAATCCACAGTGCCGTAGACCTGGGAGTCTGTCGCTCCACTACTGACCACCATGTGAAAGAGGATCATGGCGTGAGTGTGTTTCTCTTAATGAGAAGATATTAAATATTATGTTCAGATATTAAATATGACCACTTATTAATGGATTTAGTAAGTGGCATTTATTTAAATTCATTTGATTTTTAAAAGTAAAGGTCAAACCTTTAGTTGATATCCACCTATCAACTAATTTTGGGACTGAACTTTAATATGAATAAAGAAATAGCGTGAAGGATTTCCTTGGTGGTTCAGTGGTTCAGAGTCAGCCTTCCAATGCAGTAAATGTGGGTTCGATCCCTGGTCAGGGAATTAAGATCCCACATGTCTCGGGGAAACTAAGCCTGCGTACTGCAACCAGAGAAGTGCGTGCAGAGCCTGTGCACCACAGGGAAGATCCAGGACAGTCCTTTTTTTTTTTAATGGTGTGAGAGGAGTGGGTAAAGGCAAAGGACATGGTCTAGATTCCAGACCATGATTCTCCCAGTAAGAGTACTAACAGTGACTGTGCACTAGACTCGTGGAGTAAGACAAAATGCAATAAGACACACTCCTACTCAGGGAGCTTTCTCTCCAGCTAAGGGACCAGGGCAAATCCCCAAATAAAGTATAATTTAGACTATAGTAAGTAGCGTAAGAGAAGAGCCATCAAAGTGATATGGGAACTTAGAGCAGGCAGGGGCCATCTTGGTGGTGGGAAATGCCTTCATTCATTCTTTTGTTGAAAGAAAGCCACCTACTATGGCCAAGCGTGATACTAGGACATCACGCCAACAGTTCACAGAATAGACCTCCTTGGTAAAGTTTACAGTCTAGTGGGCAGGACAGATAATAATCAGTGTGCATTCCAGATAAGTAACTGTTATTTAGACAAGTTTCACATGCTAAGAGAAAAAGGAACTAGAGCAGGAAAAGGGAAGTAGTGCATCTGGGTAGGTTTCTGCAAAGATCTGGACTTTCACACTGAATGGAAGGGGTTCTGAAAGCAGAGTGGTATGATCTGATTGACGTTTTAATAGGATCTCTGGACTGAGAACAGCTTCAGAAGGTGTTTGATGCACACACTAACACCATCATAGTTAACCTGTGTTGAGCAAATCCTCCATGCCAGACACTTGGATCATTGAGTATCCCAGACATTCTAAAATATCCACCTATCAACACTCTGGGGTAGACACTATTTAATCCCTAATGACGAGGAAACTGAAGCTGAGAAGCTAAACAGCTTGTCTAAAAACCTCACAGCTGACAGGAGGTAGGGCCTCACATGTTCTAAGCCCTAGGCCTGGTTCCAGGCCATCCTGTTACACAGCAGGCTTCCCTACTACCCACTTTCATGATATGCATTTCCTGTTCAAAAGCCTAGTAGGATTCCCAACATTTGAGGCCCTCCTTTGGGAAATCTATTCCCTCCAAACCAAGAAATATTTGACTATGGTCAACAAAGGGCCCTACTAAGAGGGATACAAATGATAAAGCAGATCATGTCAGAGATTCTGTAATGTAATATAGTAGGAGTTACAAGATAAATATCTGTGTTTCAAAAAAATTACAATTCAAGAAAAAGAGTCAGGCAGACAAAAAGTCAATTGATTTTAGAACACTCAGCTCATTGTCCTTCAAGCATGCTGCGCTCAACTGTCAGTTGATGCCTGTGTCTTGCACACTGGCCCTCACACATCTTTTTATCCTCCTAAGAAACTTATAGCTAAGCATTGATGATTATCGTTCTCAACTTAGAGGGGGAGAAGCATACTTAGATATGAGTAAGTGCCAAGGTTACACAGCAAGGTGGCATCTTAGGATCCAAAACTGTTTTCGTTGACTCCAAATTCCATAGGCTTTGTGTGCTATTACACTGTCATTTGAATGAAGGGAGAGTGGAAGGGGTTGGGGGGAAAGAAGCAGAGCAGAGAGGAGAGGAGAGAAGAGGCAGAAGGATCATTTAATACAAGCAACGAATTCACAGCTTCCTAAAAGCACACCCAGCTAGGTGCGGGGTGAGGTGCCTCTTACCCAAAGATGCAGAAGTCAGGGTCAACCACAGCAATAAGCACAACAAGCAGAAGCTGGAAAGGGCCAGATGCCAAGATGGGGGTAGATCCACAAGCAGGGAAGGATTTGCCCAAAGCCTAGAAAAGAAACTGGCGCAACTGGGACATACAGCAGCAGAAGAAATAGGGAGAATCTTGGGAGAGGGAAAGTCAGTAAAAGTGAGTAAAAGAGAAGGACACGTACAAAAGAGAAGACACAGAATGTCACTGAGGGCACTTGATAGCAATCCCTGAGTAGAAGTATTATAGGGGAGGAGCAGAGCCTCTATGAAGGGCTTAGGCCAAATGCAGCTTCTTGCGGTGGAACTGAATGACGTGGGGAATACCAGGCTATGGTTGTAGACGAGCTCTGTGGGAGAGAATCCTTCCCCACGAGCAGACTGGGGGTCAGGATGGCTTCCACAGACCCATGCCGAGACCCTGAGGAGTCTGGGTCCCAGGGATCTGAGGACTGACATTTACTGTCTAGGGTGCCTAACTGTACTTGGCCATATCATGTCATTTTTTGACTCCCCCCCCCCTTAATGTTATGGGGCCCNGAAGTATTATAGGGGAGGAGCAGAGCCTCTATGAAGGGCTTAGGCCAAATGCAGCTTCTTGCGGTGGAACTGAATGACGTGGGGAATACCAGGCTATGGTTGTAGACGAGCTCTGTGGGAGAGAATCCTTCCCCACGAGCAGACTGGGGGTCAGGATGGCTTCCACAGACCCATGCCGAGACCCTGAGGAGTCTGGGTCCCAGGGATCTGAGGACTGACATTTACTGTCTAGGGTGCCTAACTGTACTTGGCCATATCATGTCATTTTTTGACTCCCCCCCCCCTTAATGTTATGGGGCCCTTACAAAGAGATTTATCTAGTAAATTGAAGTGACTTCTCTGTGCGTAATTCGTCTCAAAAAAGATGCTATTATATAGTTTAGATGAAATCTTGTAGTATTATCATCCAAGAATCCTTGAATTTTGTGAGGTTAGAGAATTCAAAGAAATTGCTTCAACATTCTACTATTTTGCTGTATAAATGGGAGCTCTGAGGACGTACAAGGAGCAGTGTATACGCCTGTAAATTCATGTTTCTTGCTATATATATAACTAAATAAATATTTATTATATATATTATATATATAATTTTATTTAGTTAATTTGGGCTATGCTGGGTCTTCATTACCGTGCAGGCTTTTTCTCTAGTTGTGGCGAGCACAGGCTGTTCCCTAGTTGCAGTGCACAGGCTTCTCACTGCGGTAGCTTCTCTTGTTGTGGAGCACAGGCTCGAGAGACTGCAGGCTTCAGGAGTTACAGCCCCCAGGCTCTAGCACACAGGCTCAGTAGTTGTAGCACACAGGCTTAGTTGTTCTGTAGCATGTGGGATCTTCCCAAACCAGAAATCAAGCCCACGTTGCCAGAAGTCAGCGTGAGGAATCCCACTGTGACAAGGTCACGCGGCAGGAGATTTGATGGGCAAGGACAAGTCAAATCTCAGGTTTTCCCCCTGGCATTTCCTGAGCATGTACCCCCCCAAAATAAGAATCTACCTGCTTTTCCACTCTTCTGACATTCTCTGGAAAAAGTCAGCTAAGGGCTTTAGTCTTCTGCATTCGATAGAGTATTTCAATCCAAAAACCCCTCTGATGGCTTTCTAGCCTGCCTGCAAGACTCTTACAGCTGCGCATGTGATTGTTTGAGGCTTCCCGACTGCGGGAGGCACAGGAAGCTTAAAACATCCTAGGAATGTAGGAGCTTCCAAGGAGTCAAAATCATTAGAATAGGACTGATTAAAGGTTTCATTTGTTGAGCCAATACTTGCTGCCAAATTTTCATATCTTTTAATTGATATATAGAAAAACAGGTAGTAGACCTGGTATTAGCAATATTAGATCTTTGAGTTAAGTACTTTCTTTGTTAAAACCCACTGCACCTTTGTTCTATAGGAATGCAAGTTCATTTAGTATTTTGAGGGTAATGCAGAGTAAAGAAAAAACACTTCTAGGGAAAAGGAGTTTTCTGGTTGATAGACAATTGTCCAGGAAGAGAGCCATAAAAATGTTAACAGGCCTCTTGGCCAGAAGATAATGTAAACCACCTGAGACCTTTTGTATATGGNGTAGCTTCTCTTGTTGTGGAGCACAGGCTCGAGAGACTGCAGGCTTCAGGAGTTACAGCCCCCAGGCTCTAGCACACAGGCTCAGTAGTTGTAGCACACAGGCTTAGTTGTTCTGTAGCATGTGGGATCTTCCCAAACCAGAAATCAAGCCCACGTTGCCAGAAGTCAGCGTGAGGAATCCCACTGTGACAAGGTCACGCGGCAGGAGATTTGATGGGCAAGGACAAGTCAAATCTCAGGTTTTCCCCCTGGCATTTCCTGAGCATGTACCCCCCCAAAATAAGAATCTACCTGCTTTTCCACTCTTCTGACATTCTCTGGAAAAAGTCAGCTAAGGGCTTTAGTCTTCTGCATTCGATAGAGTATTTCAATCCAAAAACCCCTCTGATGGCTTTCTAGCCTGCCTGCAAGACTCTTACAGCTGCGCATGTGATTGTTTGAGGCTTCCCGACTGCGGGAGGCACAGGAAGCTTAAAACATCCTAGGAATGTAGGAGCTTCCAAGGAGTCAAAATCATTAGAATAGGACTGATTAAAGGTTTCATTTGTTGAGCCAATACTTGCTGCCAAATTTTCATATCTTTTAATTGATATATAGAAAAACAGGTAGTAGACCTGGTATTAGCAATATTAGATCTTTGAGTTAAGTACTTTCTTTGTTAAAACCCACTGCACCTTTGTTCTATAGGAATGCAAGTTCATTTAGTATTTTGAGGGTAATGCAGAGTAAAGAAAAAACACTTCTAGGGAAAAGGAGTTTTCTGGTTGATAGACAATTGTCCAGGAAGAGAGCCATAAAAATGTTAACAGGCCTCTTGGCCAGAAGATAATGTAAACCACCTGAGACCTTTTGTATATGGGAGGGTATGCAAAAAGAAAGCCTTGTCTCAATGAGGGTCAGGACTGCTGCCCCTGCATAACTCTGCATATTCCATTATGCACAACTTGGGGTATATGAGCTGATTTTGAAAGTTAGTTTTTGGAGTCTTACATTTGGAGTCTTGCACCGATGCTGGGCTTCCCCTGTGTCTCTTCTTTATGCTAATTTCAGGCTGAATTCCCTTCTGGGGCGTGGAGGCTCACCATGTCTACTTATTTGTCCCAGCTGCTAAGATCCGTAAGAGAGGGCGCCCAGGGCGGGGCACTCTCCGATATTCAAACGGACGCCGGTGGCCCAACGTAGATGGTGCAAACCTCTTGTCTCGAGGTTTTATTGTCTTTCCACATAAACCAAGTTATTCAGCCTCTCTTCTCCATCTTAATTTTCCCACTATACTATTATTTTCTAATCTAAATCTTATATCTCTAAATAAATATTTTCCTCGCCAACGCCGTTCACACTTCAAATTCCCTGGATCCACCGGGGCTGGACCCCGGCACCATGTCTCCTGCATTGGTTGGCAGATTCTTTACCACTGAGCCACCAGGGAAGCCCCACGTTTCTTGTTTTAAAACCTTGACATTATTTGAGATACATCTGTGAAAGTCGCTCAGTCATGTCTGACTCTTTGCAACCCCATGGATTATACATCTCCTCAACCCCAAATGATAAAAAGATTTGGCAATTATTTACCTTATTTTACCATAATCAAACTCATGCAGGATCCGGAAGCCTAAAGAAATATGTTTAGAAGAAAATTGCTAGTAAGGACAGATCATTACATTCATCATGGTTGCCCCTGACATTCGAGATTCTCTTCCTTTGTCAACACCCCACTGCTGCTCTTAGCCAGTGTGATCACGTGGCAGCCCTTGAACCAGGCAGGGCAGAGAGCAAAGGGAGGCGACAAGGGGCTGGTTGAAGTCTCTCATTTTTCACTCTCCTCCAAATTGGCTGAGGACCCAATCTTCCATTTAAATGCTAATATAATATGAGCTGAGGTTAGAATTTTCTCCCCTCCTCCAGCTAGGTAGATGAACTTTTCTAAGGAGAAAACTAGAAGGGAAGGTTAAGGCACATTTACGTTTCAATTCCTGAAGACATGAGGACAAGGCGTGACTTGATGGATTGGTATCAGATTTATCTTTAATGACTCTTACCCTACATTCCTATCTTATTACAGGCAGCTGCAGAAGAACCAGCAATCTCGAATGTAACTTAAAGGGCACAAGAGGATTAAATAATGCATGAAGGATTTCCTGGTCTGTCAGACAAATTCTGGAATATGTAGGACATGTCTCAGAGTCTCTGGAATGACAAGCCCAATGAGCAGTATCACTGACATTCTGAATTTAATTTTTTAAGGGGAAATTTATTTTAGCCTTTGAAGACTTTTGGACTTCCCTGATAGCTCAGGCTGGTAAAGAATCGCCTGCAGTGTGGGAGACCTGGGTTTGATCCCTGGGTTGGGAAGATCCCCTGGATAGGGGAACAGCTACCCACTCTAGTAGTCTGGCCTGGAGAATTCTGTGGACTGTATATTCCATCGGGTTGCAAAGAGTCAGACACAACTGAGCAACTTTTACTTCACTTTCTTTTGAAGACTTTTATTTTCATTTTACTATACTTTATAGTCCAGAATTGCACTGTCCAAAATGGAAGCCATTCAGTCGAGGGCCGTTGAACATCTGAAGTGTGGATAGTCTGAGCTGAGATGCTGTATATGTAAATAATACCACAGATCTTGATGAAGTCTCACAAAGAAAAAGTGTAAAGTAGCTTATCAGTAATTTTTATATCAATTACATATTGACATGATGATAATTGGGGCTGTATAAGATTAAAGAAAATATATTGTTCCAGTTAATTTCACCTGATTCTTTTAGCTTTTTAATGAAGCGTCTGTAAAATTTCAAATTATGTATCTAACTCACCTGAGCAGTTTGTGTTACATTTCTTAGGTACAGCAATGGTCTGGAGACCATGTCCCTCTCAAGACTGAATAGTTTGGGGTTTTACTCTACTTGCAAGATAAGAAGTCCCCCAGCTAGAGTTTAACTCATGCTAGTACAAGACACAAGAGCTGTGGCTCAGAGACTAAGGGTAGTTTTTTTCTCACAGCCCCAGCAGTAGCCAGAGTATCAGCATTTTTGCACCAATTTACCAAGCCCCAAAAACACAGTGTGAAATAGGTTTTCCATTTGAGAAGAGGAACTCACAACTTGGAAAACTCAGATCTTTGATACAAATTGCAGCAAGCAAACCTACAACTTACTCTGAAGGAAGACACTATATCTTCCAGGTGATTAATGATATAAACATACTTTTAAAAGATACTCCAGTATAAAGGATAGTTAGTGCCTTGCTTGCAAAACATGCAGAAATGTGAGACACCCATGGAGAGCTGCCTACTGACATTCTCATTTCCTCCGCCTTCTTTTCTTAGACTATACATTTCTCTTTGGGGGTGTTATGTTTCTACAGACTAATTTAATATATATTGCTAAAAAGCCAACGTTAGTCCCTAACTCACTGTAATTTTCCAAAGGGTTGATCATTTCCTTATTGAATTGTACACTATAATAGATTTTTAAGCCTCACTTCCCTTCTCTGAAAAGAACCCGTTTTCCTGAAATCATGACATTCAAAATTTACTTATATGGGCAGTATTTTAGAAAAGTAATGCAGAAGTCAGAAAACTCAACTAAAATAGGCCAATTTTCTGGGCACACACATTTAAGAAACACGTGGAAGCACTGGCACTTTTAAAGAACATTTGTTTAACTAAATAGCGACTGAAAGTCTCCTCAAAGCCTGGACTCTGGAATCTCAGTTCCCATGACAGCACAGGTCCCAGCAGGCTCTGCCTCGCACCCGGGAAGGCTGCACCTTCAAAGCATTTCAGCAACATCAAGTCATGGGTTTTCACAGTGCAGGGGCGAGCCTGATCATTAAGTACTATTATCCAGATTTGACTGGCTTAATTCACTTGCCTCAGGCCCCAGAGTCACAGTCAGAAGCCAGAGATGGGTCCAGAATATTTAATTTCCTTGCTGTATTAGCATCCCTGGACTAGGTCTATTTTTGAATATAAAATCACTCCTGGGCTTCCCTGGCGGCTGACTGGTAAAAAATCCACCCGCCAATGCAGTAGACACGGGCTCTAATCCCTGGTCCGGGGAGGTCCCACATGCTGTGGGGCAACTAAGCCCATGCACTACAACTGAGCCTGTGCTCTAGAGCCCGGGAGCTGCAACTACTGAGCCCCTGTGCCACCGCTGCTGAAGCGCACACGCCCTAGAGCCAGTGCTCCGCAGCAAGGAGTCAACCGCAATAAGAAACCCATGCACTCCAACGATGAGTAGCCCCACAATTAGAGAAAAGTCCACGCAGCAGCAAAGGCCCTGCACAGCCAAAAGTAAACAAATAAATTTATTTAAGAAAAATCACTTCTCCCTGTTCTTTTAAATACAGACAGTAACAGTTTATTGTGGATTACTATATGCTTTTATTCTGTGGCTTAAAGACTATTTTGTTTTAGTTCTTCTTAAATTATCACTTTTTCACTTTTAATTTTTCATTCATTTGAATAGGTAATAGATACACACAGGAAAGCAAAAATAGACGGAGCGGGAAGGCAGTGAGAAGCATTCTGCATTCCTCCTCCGTTACCCAGACTCTCAGGAAGTAACTCTCCTTGTTGATTTCCTGTGAATTCCTCCAGAGATAGACTATGCATTTACAAACATGCCCCTCACATTATGTAATAGATAGGCATGCTATACGTGTCTTTTCTGCATCATGTTTTTCTCAGTTATTAGTCTTGGCAACCATTTCATATCAGTATCTTCACTGCCTCCTTCTTTTACCTGGACCTTATTATATTAAGTCGGTTTCCTACTAGGGGCATGTAGACTGTTTCTAGTCTTTGATATTCTAAGCAGCACTTATACTTATTTAGCCAACACTTAACCCAGTGCTTGCTTTATTCCAGGCTCTGCAGTGAATATCCTTATACGTATGCAATTCCTGGCAGGTTCAAGTAGGTGAGAGGACACAGTGGTTCTGCTGCTTTTCAGTTGTCCTTGGTATATTGTGAAGAAAGCTGAGTGCTGAAGAATTGATGCTTTTGAACTGTGGTGTTGGAGAAGACTCTTGAGAGTCCCTTGGACTGCAAGGAGATCCAACCAGTCCATTCTAAAGGAGATCAGCCCTGGGTGTTCTTTGGAATGATGCTAAAGCTGAAACTCCAGTACTTTGGCCACCTCATGCAAAGAGTTGACTCATTGGAAAAGACTCTGATGCTGAGAGGGATTGGGGGCAGAAGGAGAAGGGGACAACAGAGGATGAGATGGCTGGAGGGCATCACCGACTCGATGGACGTGAGTTTGAGTGAACTCCGGGAGTTGGTGATGGACAGGGAGGCCTGGCGTGCTGCGATTCATGCAGTTGCAAAGAGTCAGACGCGACTGAGCAACTGAACCGAACTGAAATTGCTTAACCTTTCTGACCCTTGGTTTCTTCATTTACAATATGAGGATAATAATAGTACCTACCTCATAGGCTCATTGAGAGGATTAAATGTATTAAATATATTATATAAGATATATGTGTTTATATATAATATATGTAAAGCATGCTGTCTATCATTCTTCATTCATCATTATATTTGCTATAGCTATAATTTGCATTAGATTTGTTTGCATATCTCCCCAGTTGTCTGTTTATATCCTTTGCCTATTTTGTTAGGGTACTGACCAAAAGGTCATATTGATTTGTCAGATTTTTTAAAATGTTATTTATTTATATACATGTATATAATATATATTTACATATTATAATATATGTACAGTAAATTTGTGTGTACAGTAAATAGATGTGTATATACATATTTATATATACAGTAAATATGTTCTCTAAACTGTGCCCAGGTATCTGACCCAGAGAATCCATGAGATAACAAATGACATTTTTTAAGCAATTATGTTTTGGGATAATTTGTTATATAGCAATGAGGAATACCATACACATATACTCTCTCTGTATATATATATAAAGAAGGCTGAGCACTGAAGAATTGATGCTTTCTAACTGTGGTGCTAGAGAAGACTATTGAGAGTCCCTTAGACTGCAAGGAGATCGAATCAGTCAATCCTAAAGGAAATCAACCCTGAGTATTCACTGGAGGGACTGATGCTGAAGCTCCAATACTTTGGCCACCTGACATGAGGAGCCGACTTATTAGAAAAGACCTTGAGCCTGGGAAAGACTGAGGGCAGGAGAAGGGGGCAACAGAGGATGAGATGATTGGATGGCATCACCAGTGGACATTGTCAATGGATATGAGTTTGAACAAACTCCTGGAGATTGTGAAAGACAGGGTAGCCTGGCCTGCTGCAATCCATGGGGTTGCAAAGAGTCGGACATGACTTTCTCTTTCATGTTCATATATATATATATGGGTTTCCCATGTGGATCAGTTGTGAAGAATCTGCCTGCCAGGATTATATGTGTGTGTGTGTGTGTGTGTGTGTGTGTGTGTGTGTGTGTGTGTATTATATATATATATATAATATATATAATATATATATATGTTCAGATGCTCAATTGTGTCCTACTCTTTGTGACCCCATGGACTATACAGTCCATGGAATTCTCAGGGCCAGAATAGTGGAATGGGTAGCCTTTCCTTTCTCCAGGTGATCTTCCCAACCTAAGGATCGAACATAGGTCTCCCACATTGTAGGTGGATTCTTTACCAGCTGAGCCACCAGGGAAACCCAAGAATACTGGAATGGGTAGCCTATTCCTTCTCCAGAGGATCTTCCTGACCCAAGAATTGAACTGGGGTCTCCTGTATTTCAGGCAGGTTCTTTACCAACTGAGTTATCAGGGAAGCCCATATATATATATGTGTGTGTGTGTGTGTGTGTGTGTGTGTGCATATTTATACAAATACATATATATATTCAATTCTATAATATCCTTTGTCTATATATGAATTGAAAATATTTTTCTAGTTTTTAATTTCTCTTTTCATATTTTTCTCACCATGTAGACATTTTTATTATTATAGAATCAAATTTATCCATCTTTTTTTCTGTGAGTTCTGAGTTTTTTTACTTTACTTGGAAAAGTCTCTCCTCTTGTGAGATAAGAAAAATTATTTTCTATNATCCTTTGTCTATATATGAATTGAAAATATTTTTCTAGTTTTTAATTTCTCTTTTCATATTTTTCTCACCATGTAGACATTTTTATTATTATAGAATCAAATTTATCCATCTTTTTTTCTGTGAGTTCTGAGTTTTTTTACTTTACTTGGAAAAGTCTCTCCTCTTGTGAGATAAGAAAAATTATTTTCTATATTTTTCTGGTACTTTATACTTTTATTATTTACTGTTAAATCATTGATCCATATGCAAATTATTTTGGTCTTCGGTGAGACAAGAATTCCACTTTACTTTTCCCAGATATATTTTATAACACTATCCCAATACCATGAAGACAATTTAAGAAAATAAATAGTTTACTTCAGGAAGTCTTATAATTTACTAATAGCACAAATATTGTTCTACCCAGTGTGTGTTCTATAGGAGGTTGAAAGCAAGTATGGCCTTCTCATCCAGCTTACTGTTAGTGATAAGCTCAGTAAGTACAGAGCTCCCCTGGTGGCTCAGATGGTTAAGGGTCAGTCTGCAAATCAGGATACCTGGGTTCAATCCCTGCATTGGAAAGATCTCCTGGAGCAGGGAATAGCTACCCACTTTAGTATTCTTCCTTGGAAAATCCCATGGATGGAGGAGCTTCGTGGGCTACAGTCCATAGGGATCACAGAGTTGGATATGACTGAGTGACTAACCACACACACACTCACAGAAAGTACTCATCCCTTGAGGGCCAGCACACAACTTGTCTATTTACTGATCAAGATATACCAGTACCCCACTACCAAAAGAAGCTGCTAGGAGCCACAAAGCCAGAGGACCCAGCTAAGCTGTGCTGGGGCTCCTGATGCACAGAAATCACGAGAGAATAAGTGACATCGCTTAAACCACTAAGATTTGGGGTAATTTGTTACATAGCAATAGATAGTACCATGAGCATAGATCAAAGTGGGGAGGTCAGTGCAGAGGCGGGAGCCAACAGCAGTTCTTTTATGCTTGCTTCTATTTTCTCAGTGAGGAAGGTCATCAGCTGGAAGTGACGGTGCAGCAAGAGATAACAGAGGTTTGAGGAGAGATGAAAAGGTATAAAATAAAATATTAATGGACCAGGGAAGAATAGTATGATGGACAGATATCATTCAGTCTGCGATAGACAAACATAAATGTAAAGTGAGAACAGTCAGCCCAGCTGTGTTGCCTGCAGCCATGGTCTCTTGAGTGGGTGCAGGTACAGAGCAGCAGAGGTTTGCCTGGAGTTAGAACTAGGGTTTTGTCAGATGAACATGATAAACAAAAAGAAGGGATCTGAAGCAAAGGAATGAGTAATATGACAGACCACAGACTATAGGTTGGGTAAACAGGGAACTGAAGAGAACGAAAGACCGTGTGATCAGTCACTGTAGATCTTAGGGATGGCAGAGAGTTTTAACATTAGAACTAGCAGAAGTGATCTGGAATAATGGAAAGTGATGTACAATTACCTAGAAAACAAAACATCATCATGTACAGTTGGACATTCTTATGCTCTTTGACCCAAACAATTCTGCTTCTAGAAAAATTCTTGCAAATACGCACCAGGAAAAATATTCAAGTTATTCATAACAGCAGTTACTGATATAAAAAAGCTGGAAACAGCCATAGAAGGAATGAGTGAATAAATTTTGGTAAATTCACACCACAAAATATTATACAGCAGTTATACCAAACTACAGCAATGCCCAACAACATAGAAACATCTTATTTATAGAATAATGTGGAAAAGAGCAAGTTCCAACAGACTATATGCAATATATAATTTTCATAAAGTTCAAAAAAGTGACTAAACATCATATCATTTAGCAATACATATATGCGTGTATATATATATATGATAAAGTCATTTTTAAAATCAAGGGAATTAAAAGCACACAATCAGGGATAATGGTTACTTCTGGAGAGGAGGCAAGGAAATAGGGTGAAGAAAGAAGAGGTCGGTAGATGCAAGTAAAATAAATAAGATAAGAAGTAGTGGTCAGATATTGGGATGCTTGGAATTAAGATTCTGGAGGAGACAAAATTCCTGGTGAGGACAAGGTCCAATGATATGACTGTGTGAGTGAATGGCTGAGCTAGAACGGAGTATGAGATATTTGGAGGAAGAAGGTCAAGAAGCTGAACAGACAGAAGATTCATCTTTATGGATACTGAAAGCACCAAGAATATAATGTGCATTATAGTGAAGAAAGTGACCGTGAGCCGGGAACAGGGGATGCAATGCTGGAGCCAGTAGATTTGTCAAAAGGAAAATGTAGTTTGATCCCTGGGTCGAGAAGATCCCCTGGCGAAGGGAATGGCAGCCCACTGCAGTATTTTTGCCTGGGAAATCCCACGGACGGAGGAGCTTGGCTGGCTACAGTCCATGGCAAAAGAGTTGGACACGACTTAAAGACTAAACAACAAGTTAGAACAAGGTGAAAGAGACATTGGGAAGGAGATTTCCTGACTACACATGGACTTCCAGAGACACAGAGGAAGAATTTGGAGAGCTGGAGAAGGAGGAGAGACAGAGTCAGTGAAGCAGCTATACAAATCTTTCAGAAATGAGAATGTGGGGACTGAGGAAGGACCAGGGAATCTTGGGCATCTAGTAGTAACAGAGTTATGCAGAATGATGCTAGTCCAGAGGGCCTCAAGGAAGACACTGCCACTCAGACTGTGCTCATGGATAGGGAAGAGTGGGTGGCTCGCCAGAAACACGGAAGAATGTCGAAAATCTGGGGATTTCTTAAGGACTGTGACAGAGGCAGGGAACCTGAGTAGGGTCCCTACTACTTGAGCTCTTGCTGCAACACTGATCCAAAGAAGTTAGGAGGCTTCCATTCAAACTCTGTTTCTGTATGTCAACCACATCCCTCACTCAAGCTTTTCCAGAATCACAGCCAAAAGCATTCAGAGTCTGCCAGCTGTTACATAACACTCACCATTCTTTTTATTTGTCATTATCCATCAAACCCATTGAAATTATACCCACTGGCCAAAGACCTTGGGCTTATAGTCAAAACCAAAAAACTCTAGAGTAAAATAAGCACAGACCCATATGGAAACTGTTCCTAAGGGTAGGGAGCAAGGAAAGGGGCCAGGAAGGGAGTTACTCTACTCGGGCATGGCTTCAGACTAGGGGTCCGGGGGGAGGAGACCACTATAAAGATCAATCAGATCTTTACTCTCTGGCTGTCCTTAGCACTCCTCATGAGGTGTCTTACAAAACAACTCTGATTATGGCAGGTCATTCAACCCTGAAGGGCCCAGAATAACTGTACCATTCAGTAGTGTGTGCCCAGTGGATCACATTCCTCCTGGATGGTTGATGTTTTAAAAAGTAAATAATAACACTTGGGCAAAGGTTAGAAAACAACCACATAAGTCTAGTCCCTAACACTGAAAATAGCCATTATTAATCATATGTCATGACTCCTTCCAGAAAGAGTAAAACTGTGTGGCTGTACACTGGTATAAACTTAAAATTTGACCATTAACCTTACTTCAACTCAAGGCAAGAAATATTTCTTTGTGGTTCAGACAGTAAAGAATCTGCCTGCAATGCAGGCGACCCAGGTTCAGTCCCTGGGTTGGAAAGACCACCTAGAGAAGGCAATGGAAAGCCACTCCAGTATTCTTGCCTGGAGAATCCCATGGACAGAAGAGCCTGATGGGCTACAGTCCATGGGGTCGAAAAGAGTTGGACATGACTGAGCAAACAACACTAAGAGATTTTAATAGAAAAAAATGGCTACATTTTTCCCTGTCTTCATGAATATTACAAGAGAGTTAGGTTAAGTAAATGGATACCTATAATACAGGGTAGAGTATTGTCCTCCTGGGGGTTCTACCAGAACCAGATTATGATACAAAAGTTCAAGTGCACGTAGTTAACAGGTGAAGGAAACGATGACAGAGGACTGGGAAAGTGAGGAAAGGAAGAGAAGGCAGCCAATAAAGGGGTTATCAAGCCAGCAACCACTGTGGGAGGAAAAGCTGGCAATTACTATTTAACACTCACCTCAGGGTTGTTCCACCCATGGGTCAAGGGAACTGGGATATTTATACACCTTCTGTTAGTCATTGGTTGAGGACTGCTCCTAACCTGTGTGAATTTCTCCATCCTTTCAGGCTACATCACAAGCAAACAAGCTCAAGCTAAGTGGCCAGAAAAAGCCTTCAGGGAAAAATTGCTATCATGGCAGATGGAAGTCAGAACTAGAAGTAAAGATGAAGAGATTTGGGAGGAGTATGAATCACACCTATTACAATTACAATAACTCAGTAAATACGGAAGTATTAGGCTTCAGCAATACGTGAACTGTGAACTTCCAGATGTTCAAGCTGGTTTTAGAAAAGGCAGAGAAAGATCAAATTGCCAACATCCGCTGGATCATTGAAAAAGCAAGAGAGTTCCAGAAAAACATCTATTTCNCTGAGTGCTAAAGAATTGATGCTTTTGAACTGTGGTGTTGGAGAAGACTCTTGAGAGTCCCTTGGACTGCAAGGAGATCCAACCAGTCCATTCTAAAGGAGATCAGCCCTGGGTGTTCTTTGGAAGGGCTGATGCTAAAGCTGAAACTCCAATACTTTGGCCACCTCATACAAAGAGTTGACTCATTGGAAAATACCCTGATGCTGGGAAGGATAGGGGGCAGAAGGAGAAGGGGACGACATAGGATGAGATGACTGGATGTCATCACTGACTCAATGGACATGAGTTTGGGTAAACTCTGGGAGTCGGTGATGGACAGGGAGGCCTGGTGTGCTGCGGTTCATGGGGTCGCAAAGAGTCGGACACGACTGAGCGACTGAACTGAACTGAACTGAATAACATCTAACTGAGAGGCAGAACAAAGATAGCTTAATTCTTGTTGTAGTTTTAGAGAAGGCTTCCCAGTTGAGGAAACTTTTGAGGTGGAACCCAGTGTAATGAAAGTTCATTCTTATTTGGGTCTCTTTAAATACTCTTTTGGTATAGAGGGACTTCTCACTTTGTAAGTCTATGCCTCCCTAAGGTAGAAACCAAAACCTCTTTTTTCTCAGCTTCTCTTGAAGCTGTGGAGTACACATGGGACCTGGGTTCTGCCAGTCCAATATACCTATGGTAAGACTTGACTTGGAGGTTCGTGATGAAAATAAGGCCCCAATCTGGCTAGTCCTTGTGGCTCAGCTGGTAAAGAATCTGCCTGCAATACAGGAGACATGGGTTTGATCCCTAGGTTGGGAAGATCTCCTGGAAAAGGGAACGGCTACCCACTGCAATATTCTAGCCTAGAGATTCCATGGACTATACAGTCCACGGGGTCTCAAAGAGTCAGACACGACTGAGCGACTTTCACTTCACTGGCTAGTTCTGATGAGACAGGGTGGCAGACAACCAGCTTTCAACACAGGGAGGAGAGGAGGTCTAGCTCCCCCTAGTGTCAGAAATGGAAACTGTACTCTGTGTCTGACGGGCAGTTGCTGTCTGCTTGGGCCAGTCCCTGTGGCTCAGACGGTGAAGTATCTTCCTGTAGTACAGAAGACCCGCGTGCCCTGGGTCAGGAAGAAAGAAACTCAGAACTAGTGTTGGATGGCTCACCCGGGTTCCTGGAAGAGAGTAACACTATGGAACTGAAGCCGCGCCTTGAGGCATGGTGGTGTGTGTCAGAACTGGATACTAGCTGTAATGAGAAAGGGCAACGTGGTACGGGTGGCATTTCTGGCTTCTCATTGGGTGTGGTTGTCAGCCAATAATGGAGCAAGCATAAGCTGGAAGATGAACGCAGTGGGCAGCAGGAGTTGGACTTCATCACACTTCTGATCTTGGTTTTAGTTCTATGACCATTTATTGTCTATAACCCCTTGTATACTTTATTTAACCTTCTTGAGCCTCAGTTTCCTTATCTTTTAAAAACAAGAGGGCTTCCCTGGTTGCCCAGTGGTTAAGAATTCACCTGCCAGTGCACAGAACACACATTCCATCTCTGGTCCAGGAAGATCCCACATGCCGTGGGACAACCACTGGGTCACAACCACTGAGCCTGCACGCCCTAGAAACCACCACAATGAGAAGTCTGAACATTGCAACAAAGAGTAGCCTCTGCTCGCCACAACTAGAGAAAACCCTCACACAGCAACGAAGACCCAGTACAGCCAGAAGTAGAAAGTAAAATAAATAAGTAAAAATGAAAAGCAGGAATGATAAAGCTTACTGTCCTAGACTCATCAGCTTAAACATTCCAGGGACAAATCTGTAAACCAGAAGTAGATATATTGATCCATTGCCAAGATGGAGTTCACACCAGAGAACTATAGGATATCTCACTAAACAAGACAAAAGAGATTCATTGCAAGATTTGGGGGAAGGCTAGACCCCCTCCAGTACACTTGCTGGGAAAATCCTATGGATAGAGGAGCCTGTTAGGCTGCAGTCCATGGGGTCACAAAGTCGGACACGACTGAGCGACTTCACTTTCACTTTTCACTTTCATGCATTGGAGAAGGAAATGGCAACCCACTCCAGTGTTCTTGCCTGGAGAATCCCAGGGACGGGGGAGCCTGGTGGGCTACCGTCTATGAGGTCTCACAGAGTCAGACACGACTGAAGTGACTTAGCAGCAGCAGCAGCAGAGTTAAGTAAAATACAATTGAAGCAATATTTTGATAGACTCAAAGAAGTCAACAACAATCCTAGACTGCAAAGTGGACCCAGGATTCTGTTTCCTTGGGAACGACCAAGTTAAGATGGATCTGAAATGCTGAGTTCAGACACCTCTTTTCTCAGGCTCTGCACTTGGGTTGGAAACCAAACCTACTCCTCTGTGTCAAAGTCACTTAACTCCTCTGGGAAAGAGTGATATGTTTTATTCTTAACCAACTTCATTTCAGACAGCAAAGTTTTTCCTTGACTAAGAAAATGGCAGTCACTCAAAGAAAGGAGGTATTATACTTTGTTGTTGAAGAATGTCCTTGGAAGAAACAACTAGTTTTATCTGTGTTTGTTTTTTCCCACCCAGATGAAAGGCAGGACAGAGTCTTATCCTCCAAATTAATTTTAATGCCTCAGTCTCCCCTGTTGGCCAAAGAACGACAAGATCAGCCCATAGGGTATTATTCTGTGAAATCCAGATCTTCACTGTAGTCCAGGTTCCACCAATTAATAGGCTGTTTGGAGAGGTGGATTTAAGTCAATCCTTTATCTTGTTTCATTGTAATATGAGCTGTTGAGCTATTTGATTTTACAATGGCTCCATTGTAGCACTTCAGCCTCTAGAGATCACATATTTGAGCAATATAACAGAGACAAATTAGAAGAGGAAAACTTTTCTTGATCCAAGTTTGTAGTATACTTGAACTCAAGATCATGTGGGCTAACATAATACACAATCACTGTAACAATGACAGTCATACAAAGTTTGCCATAAGGATTTTGTTAATATTGGAATGTTCACTTTCAAGTATACTTATAATTCAAGATATAACTTGGAGTATAACTGTCCTTGTGTGCATTGTTTATTGAAATTTATATTAACCAGTTGAGATTTGAACGTATAGTCATTTTTCCAAGGATAAAATGCAACAATAATTAAAGTGATTACATAGATGTATATAACAATTCACCAAGAGGTATACTTAAGATTAATTTTATGTTTGCCACATCTCAATTAAAAGTTGGGTTTTTTAAGGAAAAAAAAAGAGGATGAAAGAGTATCATTGAGGATAAAAGTTTCTTGTCCAAGATTATTCAGAACTGCAATAAAATTATTGTGACTAATTGTGAAGTGTTCTGAGTTTTGAACGTTCTGTACTATATACATGAAAGTAATAACATGAAGATAAGAAGCCAAGATAAGAAAATGAGGGAAAAGGGCGGCAGTACATTCAAACTTTAAGAGAGAGTATGGTAGCTTGGGGGTTCGCCTGGTGGCTCAGTGGTAAAGAACCTGCCTGCAATGCTGGAGCCACAGGAGAGGCAGGTTCGATCATTACGTTGGGAAGATTCCCTGGAGGAAGGCATGGCAACCCACTCCAGTATTCTTGCCTGGAGAATCCTGTGGACAGAGAAACCTGGCAAACTATGGTCCATAGGGTTAGCATGCATGCACCGATCTTAGCTTAGTGGTTGAGTTATGATCTGAATTCCAGTTGTCTAGCAGTTTGTCTAAATCCATAGACTACACTGTCAACCAAGAAGTTACATTAAATGGATACAAAATACGTAATTAAGTGCTTAAGCGTGCGTGCTCAGTCACTTCAATCCTGTCCAACTCTTTGAGATCCCATTTCCCAGAGTATGCCCAAGTTCGTGTCCATTGAATCAGTGATGCCATCCAAATCAGTGTCCCATCCATCAGGGGGACATCTCATCTTCGGTCCCCCTTTTCTCCTTCTGCCTTCAATCTTTCCCAGCATCAGGGTATTTTCCAGTGAGTCAGCTCTTCACATCATATTGCCAAAGCAGTGGAACTTCAGCTTGTATCAGTTCTTCCAAAGATTATTCAGGGTTGATTTCCTTGAAGACTGACTGATTTAAACTTCTTGCTGTCCAATGGGCATAAGATGATAACCCATGCTCATTAGAAGGGCTTAAAAAAAAAATGAGGTCTTGCATTCAAAGAAGAAAATATAAAAGGGAAGCTTGACATTTCTCAAGGTTTTTATGATCCCCAAAGGAAGAAGAAATTGAGGGGAGAGATGAGTGGCCTTAAATATTTGAAGTGTCCTCAAATGCAAGTCAGGAAATATTACATCCTACCCTGTAGCTCACAGATCACAAAATACCACGGTTCCTGTGGGGGCACATTCTTGTGGCCAGGAAGAGGCAGCATTTTGATCTATTAAGTGCCTTTTTTGCTGAATCTGAAATTGAGGAAGTACATTTTTCCTTAGTGGCATTCTTTATAATCTACCAAAAAGTTAAGAGTCAGTCAAGACCATGTTCATCATAGTCCAGCCTTCTCCAGCACACTTCCAAGGCTTAAAGCTCCTGAAGCTGATCTCATCACGGAGTAGAAGCAAGTTCTCACCAGCAATGGGATAAATACAGTATGCTACCGTTTGTGCATCTCATAAGACATCTCCAAATCATCATTTTGGGAACTAAGGCTCCACTGTACACAGCTCTTCTCAGCATCACTCACCACTCCATCAGGTGGCTCGTGGGGCTACGCCAGGTCTGCTACAGAGTGTTAGTTGTTCAGTTGTGTCCAGCTGTTTGCAACTCCATAGAGTGTAGCCTGCCAGGCTCCTCTGTCCATGGAATTCTCCAGGCAAGAATACTGGAGTGAGTTACCATTCCGTTCTCCAAGGGATCTTCCTGACCCAGGGATCAAACCCAGGTCTCCCACACTGCAGGCAAATTCTTTACCATCTGAGCCACTAAAGAAGTCCTCTCTCTTCTATAAAGGAGCTCCCTATATATGGGTCCTGTCTCCTAGGCCAGGTGCCACAGTCTCTCAAGGTGGCACCTTGACTTGTCTTTCACCTGGAGTGTGGAGGGGTCAGGGTATGCACAGAGGACAAGTTGAACCCTGAATACTCATCCTCCACTTCAGGACACTGCAGAATGAGGTAGCAACTGTCCTGTGCAAGCAAGGGTCTAAGACAGACCTCGAAGAAGCACATGCTCTGATAACAAACTTCAGAGCAGAAAGAAGGGGCACAGTGAATACAGCCTCACCACTATCATTGCAGGCTCTGTGCGTGAGGACAAATGGAGGCTTGCGTGTGTTCTGGGTTTTTTAACCAAGAGCATGTAATTGCAAGATTTGATTTCACCTACCTGAGTTGTGCTGTGGCCTTCCCTGGTGGTTCAGCAGTAAAGAATCTGCCTGCGATGCGGGAGACCACTTGTAGTGCAGGAGACACGAGTCTGACCCCTGGGTTGGGAAGAGCCTCCGGAGGATGAAATGGCAACCCACTCCAGTATTCTTATTCAGGAAATCCCACGGACAGAGGAACCTGATGGGCTGTAGACATGACTTAGCGACTAAAACCACCACCAAAGCACTGATGAGAATTTTCTAGCTCAGTTTAATTTTTTGATTAGTAATTAGAGAATTTCTCACCTACTAAAGTGACTGAACTGAAAGAAAGAAATGACCCCCTAAACACTATACCAAGTGCACAGCATCCTTGCTAGCACACGGTGCTGGTGGATTTCTGCAAGACGGTATGGTCACTTTGGAAACACTTTGGCAATTTCTTAAACAGTTAAAAATACACTTACCAGATGACCCAGCAATCCGTTCCTAGGTATTTACACAACAGAAATGAAAACATAGCCACACAAAGACCTATAGAAGAAGGTTTAGAGCAGCTTTATTTGTAATCTCCCCAAACTGGAAGCAACCCAAATGTCCGTCAACTGGTGAATGGATAAACAAATTGTGTAGTGACTGCATATAATAGAATAATATTCAGCAAATACAGGAAAGATCTATTGATACTTGCAACAACATGAATGACTCTCAAAAGGATTAGACTGAGTACACAAAGCCAGACACAAAAGATTATATACTGTATGAATTCGATTTACATGACAGCCTAAAAAAAAAGACAAAATGATAGGGAAAGAAATCAGATCAAAGATTGCCAGGAGCTGGTAAGCTGGGAAAGAAGTGGGAAGGGAGTTGACTATGAAGGGGGAACTACTCTATATTCTGATTAGGGTCATGATTACATAGTAGCATGCCTTTTGTCAAAACACATAAATTTAAACACCTGGAAAGGGTTTTACATATTTACCATATGTAAATAATACCTCAAAAATCTGACTTAAAAAGAATTTGTAATGTCCTATTTGCAAATTTTTACGTGGTTCATACCCAACAGAAGTCTGCCAGCTTTCCTTTGTAATAGTTTTTAAAAAATTTAAGTGGACTGCTGACAGCTTACAGTGAATGACGTCAGATTCATGATCTCCGAAGCAGAAGATTTAGATTTGGGACAAGGGACCAGGCCTCATCACCCAAGAGCTGTTGTGTAACAAAGTTTTATTAAAGTGAAAGAGGACAGAGAAAGTTTCTGACACAGACAGCAGAAGAGGGATGGAGAGTAACCCCCTCTCTAGTCTTACCAAGGCTTTATGTATATTTTTTTATACTTACATACCTACCTTATATACTTATATAATTCCTTTCACTTTTATGACTGAATTTGTGGGATTACCTGGTAACTCAAATGGTAGAGTCTGCCTGCAATGTGGGAGACCCAGGTTTGATCCCTGGGTCAGGAAGATGCCCTGTAGAAAGAAATGGCAACCCGCTGCAGTATTCTTGCCTAGAAAATCCCATGGGTGGAGGAGCCTGGCAGGCTAACATCCATGGGGTCACAAAGAGTGGGACACTACTGAGTGACTTCACTTTCACTTTTTCACTATACACTTTTATCAGATCCACTCTCACAACATACATCTTATCCGATAGAGTGCCTGAAGAACTATGGACAGAGCTTCATGACACTATACAGGAGGCAGTGATCATGACTATCCCCAAGGAAAAGAATGCAGAAAGGAACAATGGTTGTCTGAGGAGGCCTTACAAATAGTTGAGAAAAGAAAGAAGCTAAAGACAAAGGAGAAAAGGAAAGCTATACCCATTTGAATACAGATTTCCAAAGAATAGCAAGGAGAGATAAGAAAGCCTTCCTCAGTGATCAATGCAAAGAAATAGAGAAAACAATAAAATGGGAAAGACTGGAGATCTCTACAAGAAAATGCAAGATACCAAGGGAACATATCATACAAAGATGGGCACAATAAAGGACAGAAAAGCTATGGACCTAACAGAAGCAGAAGGTATTAAGAAGAGGTGGCAACAATACACAGAAGAGCTATACATAAAAGATCTTCATGACCCAGATAAACATGATGGTGTGATCACTCACCTAGAGCCAGAAATCCTGGAATGTGAAGTCAAGTGGGCCTTAGGAACATCACTACAAACAAAGCTAGTGGAGGTGATGGAATTCCAGTTGAGCTATTTCAAATCCTAAAAGATGATGCTGTGAAAGTGCTGCACTCAATATGTCAGCAAATTTGGAAAACTCAGCAGTGGCCACAGGGCTGGAAGAGGTCAGTTTTCATTCCAATCCTAAAGAATAACAATGCCAAAGAATGTTCAAACTACTGCATAATTGCACTCATTTCACACGCTAGCAAAGCAATGATCAAAGTTCTCCAAGTGAAGTTTCAACAGTATGTGAAATGAGAATTTCCAGAGGTTCAAGCTGGATTTAGAAAAAAAAAAAAAAAAGAGGAAGCAGAGATCAAATTACCAACATCAGTTGGATCATAGAAAAAGCAAGAGAATTCCAGAAAAATATCTACTTGTGCTTCATTTACTATGCTTAATCCTTTGTGTGGATCACAACAAACTGTGGAAAATTCTTCAAGAGATGGGAATACCATATCACCTTATCTGCCTCCTGAGAAACCTGTAAGCAGGTCAAGAAGCAACAGTTAGAACTGGACACTGAACAACAGATTGGTTCCAAATTGGAAAAGGAGTATGTCAAGGCTGTACCTTGTCACCCTGCTTATGTAACTTATATGCAGAGTACATCATGTGAAACGCTGGGCTGGAGGAAGCACAAGCTGGAATCAAGATTGCCAGGAGAAATATCAGTAACCTCAGATATACAGATGACACCACCCTTATGGCAGAAAGCAAGAAGGAACTAAAGAGCCTGTTGATGAAAGTGAAAGAGGAGAGTGGAAAAGTTGGTTTAAAACTCAACATTCAAATAATGAAGATCATGGCATCCAGTCCCATCACTTCATGGCAGATAGATGGGGAAACAATGAAAATAGTGAGAGATTTTATTTTGAGGGGCTCCAAAAGCATTGCATCCTTACCATATAACTCTGGGAAAGAATTTTTCTGCAACGCAGGAGGCCCGGGTTCAATTGCTGGGTCAGGAAGATGCCCTGGAGAAGGAAATGGCAACCCACTCCAATGTTCTTGCCTGGCGAATCTTATGGACAGAAGAGCCTGGTGGGCTACAGTCCATGGTGTCGCAAGAATCAGACATGACTTTGTGACTAAATCACCACCACCAAAATCACTGCAGATGGTGACTGCAGCCATGAAATTAAAAGATGCTTGCTCTTTTAATTTAAGCGTGGAAGAAAAGCTATGACCAACCTAGACAACAGAGTAAAAAGCAGAGATATTACTTTGCTAACGAAGGTCCATCTAGTCAAAGCTATGGTTTTTCTAGCAGTCATGTATGGATCTGAGAGTTGGACTATAAATAAAGCTGAGCACTGAAGAATTGATGCTTTCGAACTGTGGTGTTGGAGAAGATTCTTGAGAATCCCTTGGATTGCAAGGAGATCAGACCAATCAATCCTAATGGAAACCAGTCCTGAATATTCATTGGAAGGACTGATGCTGAAGCTGAAGCTCCAATATTTTGGCCACCTGATACAAAGAACTGACTCATTGGAAAAGACCCTGATGCTGGGAAAGATTGAAGGCAGGAGGAGAAGGGGATGACAGAGGATGAGATGGTTGGATGGCATCACAGATTTGATGGATATGAGTTTGAGTAAGCTCTGGGTGTCAGTGATGGACAAGGAAGCCTGGCGTGCTGCAGCCCATGGGATTGCAAAGAGTCAGGCAGGACTGAGGGACTAAACTGATATCTAACAATAGAAAGGTCTCCCACAACAAGTCTTAAAATAACAAGATTAGTCAGAAGGTTCTTGTTAAGAAGGAGAAACATCTCCTTGAGGTTTCTCCTCAATGGGGAGGGAACACACCTCCATCCATCAACAGAAAATTGGATTAAAGATTTATTGAGCATGTCCCCACCCATCAGAACAAGACCCAGTTTACCCCACAGTTAGTCTCTTCCATCAGGAAGCTTCCATAATTCTCTTGTCCTTATCCTCAGAGGGCATACAGAATGAAAACCACAATCACAGAAAAGTAACCAAACTGATCACATGAACCACAGCCTTGTCTAACTCAAGGAAACTCAGCCATGCCGTGGAGAGCCACCCAAGACAGATGGCTCATGGTGGAGAGTTCTGACAAAACATGGTCCACTGGAGGAGGGAATGGCACACCACTTCAGTATTCTTGCCTTGAGAATGTAAGAATGTGTTTTTTAGTATAAGAGACTTTCCAAACTGCCCCAGGGTTATCTCTGACTCATGGAAACGTGGCCTGTTTATCTCTGATTACATTTCTCAGCCCCATACAACCTGCAGGTGGCAAAACGAGGGGGCAACCCTCGTTTACCCTCTCAGCTGTAACTGGGAAAGTACTATGCATAGGCACCCCATCCCGAGCTCACGCATATCTCTGTAACCTATGAAATTTCCTCGGGACTTTTCCAGAAGAGCTGTTGTTCCGAGAAACTGCCCGCCACAGGGGTGCCACCTGGTCAACAGTTGTAACCTGTTATCAATGAACCAATCATTGAAAAGGTCAACACCTGTAACCAATCAAACTCTTTCCACTTGCTTGTGCTTAAAAGCTACCGTGTAACAACACTCAAGGTTCTCGTTCCTTGCTTAAGGAGACGGAACCCCGGCGCGCCGGTACAATAAAATCCTCTTGCTGTTTGCATCAAAACCTGGTCTCGGTGGTCTTTGGGGCGATGGATTCACAGCGAGGAACCGTTGGGTTCAACAAGAACCCCATGAACAGTATGAAAAGACAAAAAGATATGACATTGAAAGATTATCGACCTGCTCCCCAGGTCGATAGGTGCCCAATATGCTACTAGAGGAGACTGGAGAAGTAACTCCAGAATGAATAAAGAGGCAGAGCCAAAGCAAAAACAGTGCCCAGTTGTGGATGTGACTGATGATGGAAGTAAAGTCCAATGCTGTAAAGAACAATATTGCATAAGAATCTGGAATGTTAGGTCCATGAATCAAGGTAAATTAGAAGTGGCCAAACAGGAGATGGCAAGAGCGAACATCAGCATTTTAAGAACCAGTGAACTAAAATGGACTGGCATAGGAGATTTTAATTCAGATAAACATTATATCTATCACTGTGGGCAAGAGTCCCTTAGAAGGAATGAAGTAGCCTTCATAGTCAAAAAAAGAGTTCAAAATGCAATGTTAGATGCAATCTCCAAAATGACAGAAAGATCTCTGCTCATTTCCAAAGCAAACGGTTCAATATTAAGTAATCCCAGTCTATATCCCAAACACTAATGCTGAAGAAGCTGAAGCTGAATGGTTCTGTGAAGACCTACAAGACCTTCTAGAACTAATAGCCAAAAAAAGATGTTCTTTTCATTACAGGGGCCTGGAATGCAAAGGTAGGAACCACAAGCTGGAATCAAGATTGCCAGGAGAAATATCAATCATCTCAGATATGCAGATGACACCACCCTTATGGCAGAAAGTGAAGAGGAACTAAAGAGCCTCTTGATGAAAGTGAAAGAGGAGAATGAAAAAGTTGGCTCAAAAGTTAACATTCAGAAAACTAAGATCATGGCATCCAGTCCCATCATTTCATGGCAAATAGATGGGGAAACAATAGAAACAGTGAAAGACTATTTTCTTGGGCTCCAAAATCATTGCAGCTGGTGACTGCAGCCATGAAATTAAAACACGCTTGCTCCTTGGAAGAAAAGTTATGGCAAACCTAGACAGCATATTAAAAAGCAGAGACATTACTTCACCAACAAAGGTCCATCTAGTCAAAGCTATGGTTTTTCCAGTAGTCATGTGTGGATGTGAGAGTGGGACTATAAAGAAAGCTGAGCCCCAAAGAATTGATGCTTTCAATCTGTGGTGTTGGAGAAGACTCTTGAGAGTCCCTTGGACTGCAAGGATATAGAATCAGTCAATCCTAAAGGAAATCAGTCCTGACTATTCGTTGGAAGGACTGAGGCTGAAGCTGAAACTCCAATCCTTTAGCCACCTGATGAAAAGAACTGCCTCACTGGAAAAGATCCTGATGCTGGGAAAGTTTGAAGGCAGGAGGAGAAGGGTACAACAGAGGATGAGATGGTTGGATAGCATCACCAACTCGATGGACATCAGTTTGAGCAACCTCTGGGAGTTGGTGATGAACAGGGAAGCCTGGCATGCTGCAGTCCATGGGGTCACAAACAGTCAGACACAACTGAGCAACTAAGCTGACAGAGTTTAAGGAAAAATAGATCCTTGAGCAAGATGACTTGTCTTGTTGTGTAATCATTAGCTCTGGGCTTAAAGACAGTTAGCCTTAAAGACTGCTGTCATAACAAATCAGAGTTTAAGAAAAAAACCCATGTGACTAAGAGGAAGCAATGCAGAAAAAAAAGAGTTTGTCCTGTTCTCCTCCTTGAGAGCCTGGGACTCCTTTCTCCTTCTCAAGGGCCCCAGACTTCTTATCAACCTCCCTAAGAATGAACTCTCCCTGCTTCTTTGATGATTTACTTATTTTTCCTTTATAGCTCTTTCTCTCTTCTAAACTCCAGGTTTGTATTTTCAATTTCTATCACAATTGCATATTGGACTCATTCTCAGTTATCTAAAAGATTGACGTTTTTAAAAATAATATTCAAAGTGTACATATTTTCATTGTATTCTATAAATTCAGGTCAAATTTTTTTTAACGGAAAATTGGGGAGTTCCCTGGTGGTCTAGTGACTAGGACTCCACACTCTCAATACCTGATCAGGGAACCAAGATCCCACAAGCCATGTGGTATGGCCAAAAAGAAGAAAAGTAAAAATGATTTTTTGTAAGTTTTCCAAGGAAGCTATTTTTCTTCAGATGTATTCAAAGTTATCTATTAAAATTTAAAGATAAAATATAAAATATAGTTGAACTATCAACAATTATAGTTAAAACTGTTATTTAAATAAAACTGAAATTATTGAATTCTTAAATCATTCAGTACTTTTATAAAAGCAAGTCTTTGTTATTCTGGAGTTCAACATTTATCTAGTTAACAAAGCCAATCTCTATCATGCTTCGTGTATGCCATGTCTGCGGCTGCTGCTGCGGCTAAGTTGCTTCAGTCGTGTCCGACTCTGTGCGACCCCATAGATGGCCTCCTACCAGGCTCCTCTGTCCCTGGGATTCTCCAGGCAAGAACACTGGAGTGGGTTGCCATTTCCTTCTCCAATGCATGAAAGCGAAAAGTGAAAGTGAAGTTGCTCAGTCGTGTCCGACTCTTAGCAACCTCATGGGCTGCAGCCCACCAGGCTCCCCCATCCATGGGATTTTCCAGGCAAGAGTACTGGAGTGGGGTGCCATTGCCTTCTTCAATGCCATGTCCATACTGACATAAATACAGCTTTGTGTGCTTAGTCACTCAGTCATGTCCAACTCTTCTGTGATCGCATGGACTGTAGCCCACCAGGTTCCTCTGTCAATGAGGATTATCTAGGGAAGAATACTGGAGTAGGTTGCCATGCCATCCTCCAGATAATCTTCCCAACCTAGGGATTGAACCCAGGTCCCCTGCATTGCAGGCAGATTCTTTACCATCTGAGCCACCAGAAAGCAAATACATCTGTGAGTTACATGAATTGTTGGATGTTACAAACTATTCTCAGTTGCCATTTGCAAGTGCTGCAAATATCATGCTAATGTATGAGTACCTCCAGAAGCACTCATTGAAGCATAGAGAAGAGCCAGAAAATGCCAGCACTACTGGAAAACAATGCCTCGCTTGATCTCATGCTTTGGGAAATGGGAGGCTCACAAAATAAGCTCCAGGACTGTAGAAGGTTGACTGTCCTGAAAACCCTCACATGTGTCCCAGGCTATGGGTGTTCTCTGAAGCAGAGATGTATAGAGAGTGTAGGTGTGGAGACTTATGTATAAAACATAGGATAGAATCACAACATTTAACCAAAACCCAGTGGTTCACATAGAATTAGAGGATATTGCATGTTTGGGGTTGAGAGATGAATAAATATGTAACCTATATTTTTCAGATATTTAAAAGCATTTTAAAATGTCCATTCACTTAAAATTTTTAATGCATTGGGATACATTCTGTTTTGAGGGAGATTCCTTGAAATATAAATTCAATCCTATTACTCTCAATGACAGACTGTATCATGACCTCAAGAGCCCTGAATGATTGAGGTGCACACTTCCATCCACCCTTCCACTCATCTTATGAGCACTATGAGTCAGCCATGGGATCTCCTTTCAGTTCTTTAGCAAGTTGCTTCCTGCAACTGAGCCATTGACTACCCCATCACGTGCTTGTGTGCTAAGTTGCTTCAGTGGCATCAGACTTTGTGTCCATGGAGACTGTAGCCTGCCAGATTCTTCTGTCCATGGAATTCACAAAAGGGCAAAGAAGAATGCTTGTTATAGGCAGATTACACTATTCATTCTTCCTAAAACAAGCATTCTTCTTCACCCTTTTGTCACAGCTGGCGCGTTATCCTCACATCTCAATTTAAATATGCCAGCCTCAGTGCATTCTTCCCTCCCGATCTCCTAAAGTAGAAAACACCCTCACATAATCCTATTCTCCATCCCAGCTTCTCCTCTCTTCCTTTAACACCCTTGGCTCCACATTTATTATTTGGTGTATTTGCTTGAAGTCTCTGGCTATCCTAGGACGTCAGCTCCATGGGATCTTGCCCTGTCTTGTTCCCCCTGGTATCTTTATTGTGTCTAAAGAAATTCTTGCATTAAGTGGGAAGATATGCTTAAGAAGTACTTCATTAATATATATATATTTTAATTCAGAAGAACTACAGTGTCATGGAGAACATATCATTGATACAATGGATACCCTATAAGTGCATTTCCTTCCAAAGATAAGCTTTCAGAGTACTGAGCAGGGTTCTGCTGCTGCTGCTGCTGCTGCTGCTAAGTCGCCTCAGTTGTGTCTGACTCTGTGCGACCCCATAAACGGCAGCCCAGCAGGCTCCCCTGTCCCTGGGATTCTCCAGGCAAAAACACTGGAGTGGGTTGCCATTTCCTTTTCCAGTGCATGAAAGTGAAAAGTGAAAGTGAAGTCACTCAGTCGTGTCTGACTCTTCACAACCCCATGGATTGCAGCCTACCAGGCTCCTCCATCCATGGGATTCTCCAGGCAAGAGTACTGGAGTGGATCGCCATTGCCTTCTCCAGTGACAAAATAAAATGCACATCCATTTTGTGAGATCTGTGGGAAATGAAAGTTTAAAAGCTGAAGATCATGGTCTTTTAACTGTTGCCTGGACTTTGCCTATTCTAATAAGTTACTATTAAACAGACCACCCATCCTTTATTTATTTTTAAGCTGTGTGACTCCTCAGAGACTGTAACGTGCTAATATGTAATCAGAACCACAAAAACCTTGTTCTTTTTTGAGTACAGATTAACATTTCTTGGAACTACTGTTCCCAGCACATAGTTTGGGAATGCTGTGGGGTCATCATTTTCCTTTCAAGAGGTTGCAAGACCAAATTACATCCTGCTGAAGAAAATACTACAAAGTCGGGTGGCAAAACAACAGCATGGGTCAGATTTGCCTGCTATGAACCGGACTCTGTTTCCCGCCCTCCATTTACTACTTCTCCACAGGTCTTTGAAACAGAAACAGCATTCCTAGATTATTAAAGCATGCAAAGAGATTATACAAATATCTTACAGGTGGTCATGATCCAGGGGGAAGGTAAGGAATCCACATAGACTCTCCAACAGGGCTCATTTTACGAAGTGTATATGGAAAAATATCCAGAAATGTAAGTTCCCATCCTTTTTTCTGATTGTGAAATTGAAACAGTCTCATTCATTCATTCAACAAATATTTATATGTCGAATAGTATTTCAAGATATTATTCAACAAGGGCCTCAGTTCAGTTCAGTTCAGTCACTCCTTTGTATCCAACTCTTTGTGACCCCATGGACTGAAGCATGCCAGGCTTCCCTGTCCTTCACCAACTCCCAGAGCTTGCTCAAACTCACATCTGTTGAGTCAGTGAAGCCATCCAATCATCTCAGCTGTGGCATGTCAAACTATGTTCTGTGCACTGGGGATCCATCAGGTAATACAACAGACAAAAGCTCTTGCTCTGATGGAGTTTGTAATCTACTGGGGAAAGGCAAATATTAACCAAAACATATATCACCCACATAGTATATTGGGAGGTTAGACTGTGCTTAGTCGCTTAGTTGTTTCTGACTCTTTATGACTCCATGGACTGGAGCCCGCCAGCCTCCTCTGTCCATGGGGATTCTCCAGGCAAGAATACTGGAGTGAGTTGCCAGGCTCTTCTCCAGGGGATCTTCTCAACCCAGGGACTGAACTCAGCTGTCCCAAATTGCAGGCGGATTCTTTACCATTTGAGCCACCAGGGAAACCCAAGAACTGGAGCGGATAGCCTATCCCTTCTCGGGAACTTCTTGACCCAGGAATCAAACCGAGGTCTCCTGCTTTGCAGGCAGATTCTTATAACTAGGGGAGGTTATAAGTGCTATGTAAAAATATAAAACAGGAAGAATGGCTAAGGAGCTCATTCAGCTATGACAGAATGGCCAAAAAGACCTCAATGAAAAGCAAAGACTTGAAGGAAGTGAAAAAGTGAGCCATGTAGATACTTTATCAGCAGAGTAAACTGTAAAGTCTTGGGGACAAGCTTGAACTGGGAGGTATGAAAGCTTGCAGAAAATTTCATGTCTGAGCAAGAATGAGCAGGAGGAGAATAGTCGGAATTGAAGTCAGAGTGATGGTGGAAAGTTGAGAGGGCAGAGAGAGAAATAGGACCCTGGGCATGGAGAAGAAACACATGGACATGATATTTTCACAGGATCCTGGCTGCCACATAGAAAATGGACCAGAGGCAGCTGAGGGTGGAACCTGGGAAATCAGATCAACAAATAGCAGACTAGAAAAAGAACAAACACACATAAAAACCCTAGTTGTGATGATTTCACATGTTCTATGTTTAATGAAATGGTTATATACATTATCTTATTTGATTTTCATGACTCCATATGCTCCTTCATAATGCGTTGTTATGACTGTCTTGCAGCTGAGAAATTTGTACCAGAAAAAGGTTAAGGATCTTGCCCAATAACAGACAACTCTTAAATGAAAGCCCCAAGAACCAATTCCAGAATCAAGGACAGTAACTGCGCATTGAGAACCCTGGTCACTACACTACAGTTTGCCAGTTTCAGAGACCAAAGCAAAGACTTCTGAAGTGTTCAATGTCTGGGGAAATGCTTTAAAAAAAATGTCAGTGGTGAAGGCTATGTTAGAAAAAGTCAGACTTTAGTAGATTTATTTTTTTTTTACTTTTTAGAGTAAGATAGTCATTGAAGTGTAGCATATATATAGAAAAATATACAAGCCCAGGCAGAGCTTTTAAAGAAAACTCTGAAGTTTCCAATCTGACCACCAACTAACTTGACGAGCATAAGAGCACATGCCAAATCGAAGAGTAAATTCTTGGAAAGATGTTCTTTCCGATACACACGAAACCTCTCATTAATTCTGTGCACTGCCTTCCAGAGTTAGAGATCATACATGCCACAAAAATGACCGCCTTGAGACAGTCCTTGCAGTTCAACAGTAAGTTCCACCTCAACCTTGCTATTACTGTCACCATTGAATCACCAAGTGATGGAATGTTTGGGCTGCACTGCAAAGAAATACCAAGTGTTAATTTTCCCCAAAAGTGACTTTTTAGAGCCCTGAAGCTCAGGCCCTTTGCTGGTTTTGGGGATAGTAACTTTACTCTGTCTGAGATGTCCATATTGTAAACTGGGAGGCAGGGCACCCATTCTTGGCTGGAGATGTGTATAAGAGACAGAGCCTCCTCTGTCCATGGGGATTCTCCAGGCAAGAATACTGGAGTGAGTTGCCAGGCTCTTCTCCAGGGGATCTTCTCAACCCAGGGACTGAACTCAGCTGTCCCAAATTGCAGGCGGATTCTTTACCATTTGAGCCACCAGGGAAACCCAAGAACTGGAGCGGATAGCCTATCCCTTCTCGGGAACTTCTTGACCCAGGAATCAAACCGAGGTCTCCTGCTTTGCAGGCAGATTCTTATAACTAGGGGAGGTTATAAGTGCTATGTAAAAATATAAAACAGGAAGAATGGCTAAGGAGCTCATTCAGCTATGACAGAATGGCCAAAAAGACCTCAATGAAAAGCAAAGACTTGAAGGAAGTGAAAAAGTGAGCCATGTAGATACTTTATCAGCAGAGTAAACTGTAAAGTCTTGGGGACAAGCTTGAACTGGGAGGTATGAAAGCTTGCAGAAAATTTCATGTCTGAGCAAGAATGAGCAGGAGGAGAATAGTCGGAATTGAAGTCAGAGTGATGGTGGAAAGTTGAGAGGGCAGAGAGAGAAATAGGACCCTGGGCATGGAGAAGAAACACATGGACATGATATTTTCACAGGATCCTGGCTGCCACATAGAAAATGGACCAGAGGCAGCTGAGGGTGGAACCTGGGAAATCAGATCAACAAATAGCAGACTAGAAAAAGAACAAACACACATAAAAACCCTAGTTGTGATGATTTCACATGTTCTATGTTTAATGAAATGGTTATATACATTATCTTATTTGATTTTCATGACTCCATATGCTCCTTCATAATGCGTTGTTATGACTGTCTTGCAGCTGAGAAATTTGTACCAGAAAAAGGTTAAGGATCTTGCCCAATAACAGACAACTCTTAAATGAAAGCCCCAAGAACCAATTCCAGAATCAAGGACAGTAACTGCGCATTGAGAACCCTGGTCACTACACTACAGTTTGCCAGTTTCAGAGACCAAAGCAAAGACTTCTGAAGTGTTCAATGTC
This sequence comes from Neotragus moschatus, assembly GCA_006410615.1. Taxonomy (NCBI): domain Eukaryota; kingdom Metazoa; phylum Chordata; class Mammalia; order Artiodactyla; family Bovidae; genus Neotragus; species Neotragus moschatus. Next base: position 1,421,012 of record SJYA01002623.1, on the reverse strand, counting down.
TGGGGAAATGCTTTAAAAAAAATGTCAGTGGTGAAGGCTATGTTAGAAAAAGTCAGACTTTAGTAGATTTATTTTTTTTTTACTTTTTAGAGTAAGATAGTCATTGAAGTGTAGCATATATATAGAAAAATATACAAGCCCAGGCAGAGCTTTTAAAGAAAACTCTGAAGTTTCCAATCTGACCACCAACTAACTTGACGAGCATAAGAGCACATGCCAAATCGAAGAGTAAATTCTTGGAAAGATGTTCTTTCCGATACACACGAAACCTCTCATTAATTCTGTGCACTGCCTTCCAGAGTTAGAGATCATACATGCCACAAAAATGACCGCCTTGAGACAGTCCTTGCAGTTCAACAGTAAGTTCCACCTCAACCTTGCTATTACTGTCACCATTGAATCACCAAGTGATGGAATGTTTGGGCTGCACTGCAAAGAAATACCAAGTGTTAATTTTCCCCAAAAGTGACTTTTTAGAGCCCTGAAGCTCAGGCCCTTTGCTGGTTTTGGGGATAGTAACTTTACTCTGTCTGAGATGTCCATATTGTAAACTGGGAGGCAGGGCACCCATTCTTGGCTGGAGATGTGTATAAGAGACAGAGCCTCCTCTGTCCATGGGGATTCTCCAGGCAAGAATACTGGAGTGGGCTTTC
>SJYA01002623.1:1401741-1420271 GCA_006410615.1 Neotragus moschatus | reverse complement strand
GGGAAGCACTCTATCATCAAGAAACTGGAGAGAGAAATGGCTAAATTTCTTCTAATTCACCTTCTCCTCTCCATCCCCATCTGTGTCTACTTCTCTCTCCCCAGCTTCATCTCTATCTCTAACCCCACCTCCATCTCCATTTCTCTCCATCTCCAACCCCATCTTCATCTCTGTCTATAACCCCATCACCATCTCCTATTTCTACCTCTCTCTCTCTATCTTCCCTCTATCCTTTCAGGACTGAGAATCTTGATGTGGTATTTGTGTAGGACAATGTCTTTATTTTTAAGAAAAGCATGCTTCAGTATTTAGGGGCGACATCATAATTTTCATAACTCACTTATAGGTGTTAGACACCTATACAGAGTCAACCTAGTACGACAGAGTGTTAGGATATTCTTGATTCAAAGTGGTAGGTATAGGAGTGTACACTGTACTGTTCATTCAACTTTCCACTGTGTTTGAATATGGTTATAATTAAAAGATGGAAAGAATATGTAGAGACCAACTAACATACAATTTGTAAGAACAAATACCTATAGAGCAAGAAGAATGGGAGTGGGGAGAGAAAACATATGGGAAAAACAACCTCCAAACCACGGGAAAAGCCTTGAACTATGCACCGACAATGATAGTGGGCATGAGCAGAAGATTAAAATGGACTCAGCTCTACACACCTGCAAAAAGGGAGGGAAAAAGGGACAGTCATCAGATGAGCCAAGTGAGTCTCTCCCCTCGCAGCTGGCAGAACAGAGCTGCATCCATGAGTACATGAGTGGACCCACATGCGTGCAGCAACAGGCTGACAACCTAGAGCTCCTTGCATTGCAAGTGGAGTCTGAATGCTTTCAAATCCATTGGCAACATGGAGTAATCTCTCTTATGCAATGAAGGCCTTATGCTATTTGATTTACAGCTCCTCTCACGATGCGAGATTTGTTCAGTAATCCCTGGGATTGTAACTAAATACCCAAGGACATATTTACTCGCTTGGCTTAGTCAAGGCCCCAACCCCAACATCTTCCTCCCTTCCAGCTGTGAAAGGGTGATTTCTTTCATTTGTTTAAGGTGGCTCATCATCTTCCAAGCGTTCTCGGGGAGCTCTTCTGTGTGGCCTCCCTGTGAGTCAGGTGAAAGAGATGGCAAAGATCCCTCAGGCCTCATCTCTGGTGGAGAAAGGGAGATGCTAACGTGCATTGCCTCTGGTCCTTAGGAAAATGGCCAGAATAAAAGTCTGAACCAAGAAATGCCCCTGCCAAGTTGTGACAACAAAAAATCAAATGAATGTTGTCTTTTAGGAGGCCTATACAGGGAGCCCGAGAGGAATATGTGAGAATTCCAATAGAGTGGAAGCTTCCAGAGAGCAGGAAATCCATCTTCTTATATCCCGGTGCCCCTCCCAGTTCTGAGAATATGAAGGGAATTCAACACACATTTGTCAACTGAGTAAATGAATCAGTGAATGACTGAACAATGCATAAATGATTCTAACTGGAAAGGAAAGGCAAATTGGGTAAGAAAACCATGATGTTTTTTTCTTAAACTGAATAAGGGAATGATTTGAATAGCAAACAAGAAAAATAAAGCATTGCGGAATATAAATTTAGTTACCCATTTGCTTTTGAGATCTAAAGCAATGTTTAAGTAAACATATTAAATGGAAAGAATTTTGCCTATGCAAGTGAGGTATAAGTTAAATGACTAGAAACAAATTGTTCATTTGCACTAGAAACCAAAATGTTACCTTATAAAGGTCCAAGGCTGAAGACTCTTAAAATCTCCTTAGATCTTTCTCTGATACTTCCAGTCTAAGAGTAGGAATCCTGGTTCTATCAACCACAAGGGTTTCCATTTCACCCCCAGAAGCATCAGAAAATTCTTCCCTAACTTCTCAAAACAAACTATTATTTTAATTTTAATTCACTAAATTGTTATAAAAATAAGATGGTAGTGGAAAAGAGAGTATTATGAAATCAAAGAAGCAATGATAGATCTCCCAAAAAGTTCAATCTTCTCTCTAGACAGACAGTTGTTCTCTCTCTCTAGACAGTTGTTTCTCAGAAAACTACATTCTCAAAGCTAGAAATACAAAGCAGAAAGCTTTTTCAATTCTCCCTGTTTTTTGTACCATTCTTGTAAGGCTTTTACTGGGATTATTTTTTTTCTCTTCTCCATAGCACAAAGAAGTGAATCTTGCTAAATGATAAAAGCCAAGCTTGTTGAAGCTGGCATAAAGCAACATTTTTACCTTGCCTGAATTGCTTTAATTAATTGAAAACATCACTCTGATAGCCAATGCCATGAGGCATCATGTAATGAACTCAGGAGAAGTCAAGTGTTGTGACCTGAAATTCAAACCTGGCTTAAGAAGCTGATAATAGTATTTCAACATTCCAACTTGGAGACAGTTACTAGTTTTCAAAGTAAAAATTAGAGATTCTAAGTTTGCTCCCATTCTATTTTACCCATCTCTTGAAGTTAACCCCCTTTTATGCTAACAAAGGATCCATCTGCCTGCCTCCGATTCTCCTGGGACCTTTTCTTTAGGCTTCCCCAGAGGATCAGCCAGTCTCATTTCTGCTAAATACAGACCCCACTGCACCCTAGTTCCTTCCTAAGCATCCTCTGAGCAGAGCCCCAATCCTGGCCTCTGGTCATGATTGTGTTGGTCTAGTTCGAGCTCTGAGTAAACCCCCAGGACTGTGATGGCTTCCAACTCTGAGTTAGGAAGAGTGCTGGAAACCATCTGCTCTTTTGTCAGGATCAGACACTTGTGGACATTTGTCCAGTGTCACCATCTTAAGAATCATATTAGAAGACAGTTTGCTTTGTACTTTTCCCGTACCTTTTTTTAAAAATGCACTTTATCTTGCTCTGAACAGTATTTCTTCTTCCTGCTCTTCCAGGGTAAAGCCAAGAAATCTCCAACATCTGTCAGTCATCCAAGAATAAAACAGGCTGAAGTCCATTTGGATTCACAGTTCCATTTCCTAGGGTTTTTAATCCAAATTCTCAAACTCAAATTCCTCTCATAACTGAAGAACTAACCATCATTTGTTGGACAAAGAAGCTGAGACGTAGAGAAATAATTCTGATGCTGAAGAATTAATAATGCAGAATCCTAGGTCTCGGCCTCAGAGATGTCAATGAAATAGATTTATTAAAAGACAAAGAAATGGAACTTTAACATTCTAAGCAATCTCCAGATAGCTCAGTGGTAAAGAATCCACCTGCCAAGGCAGAAGATGCCAAAGATGTGGGTTTGATCCCTGAGTTGGGAAGATCCCCTGGAGGAGGAAATGGCAACCCACTCCAGTATTCTTGCCTGGACAATTCCATGGACAGAGGAGGCTAGGGGCTATGGTCCATGGGGTCACAAAGCTCTGGACACTACTGAGTACCTGAAGAAGCATGCACACCAGGTAATTCTAGGGAGGTGGACTACTTTTTTAGAAAAGAGATCAGTGTAGCAAGAGCTGAAAATGGCTGGAGCTGGGGAAGGAAGTCCCAGGGACTTGTTGATGTGTAGCCACCTGGAGAGGGGAGGGCAGGGGGAAGGTTCTGCATGAAGGACAGGGCTGCAGGGTATAATGTATAAACTGTTACCCCACTTTTCAGCTGCTGTTTCCCACTAGACCCCAGGCAGTAAGGAAGGGGCAAGAAGTAGCCACTGTGTCAAACGTTTAGCAGTAACCTGATTTCCCAAACCCTGCCGCTCTCATCCCACACCCTTGGGTGATTTCATGCCTCACCTGTAAGCCCAGCCCCGCTCTGGATGCCAACACTAGCAAATGGGATGAAAGCAACTTTGGTCAGGCTGAAACCTCAGGTGACTCAGTGGTAAAGAATTTACCTGCTGAGCATGAGATGTGGGGATTTGATCCCTGGGTTGGGAAGATCCCTTGGAGAAGGAAATGGCAACCCATGCCAGTATTCTTGCCTGGAAAATGCCATGGACAGAGGAGCCTGGTGGGCCACAGTCCATGGGGTCACAAAGAGGTGGAACCACACCTCTGAGTGACTAACACAACAATAGGACAGTAATACTCAACCTTTCCCCCTTGATAGCTCTCAAAGCAATTTTTAAAGCAATCTCACTCATTTCTGAGTTGGCATCTAAATTTCTCATCTTGAGTTTAAATTGGTGCAAAGCATTACTTTATGGCATGTTGTATATTTTGACACTGTAAAATTGAACTGTCATTTAAAAATAAAATAAAAAACTGAACTGTCATGTGACTCTTAAACAAGCTAAGCAAAATCTAGAAGTTATGGTGTCTACCACTATTCATCAGGGCTTCCCTGGTGGCTTAGTGGTAAAGAGTCCACTTGCCAATGCCAGGGACACGAATTTGATCCCTGGGTCTGGAAGATTCCTCAGAGGAGGAAATGGCAACCTACTCTGGTATTCTTACCTGGAAAATCCCATGGACAGAGGAGCCTGGCAGGCTACAGTCCATAGGGTTACAAAGAGTCAGACATGACTGAATGACAAAGCAACTATTCATTGATCTATTTAAAATATACATGAGCAAGGAATTCTCTGGTGGTCCAGTGGTTACCAGGACTTGGTGTTTTCACTGCCAAGTTGGATCCTTGGTCTGCAAACTAAGATCCTGCAAGGTGTGTGGTGAGGCCAAAATAAATAAAATAAAATATACATGAACAAGTCCTTCTTTAATAATGATAAATTTTGTAGCAATTTTTTCCTCTTGAAATCATATTTCCATCTGACTTCCTCCATATAATTTCATCCTAATACATTTTTCTTTTATTGATCATTCTATCATACTTTCTCTATTATAATATACATTTATATATATATGCTGCTAAGTCACTTCAGTTGTGTCTGACTCTGTGTGACCCCACAAACAGCACCTGGCTCCGCTGTCCCTGGGATTCTCCAGGCAAGAACACTGGAGTGGATTGCCATTTCCTTCTCCAATACATGAAAGTGAAATGTGAAAGTCAAGTCACTCAGTCGTGTCCGACTCTTAGCGACCCCATGGACTGCAGCCCACCAGGGTCCTCCATCCATGGGATTTTCCAGGCAAGAGTACTGGAGTAGGGTGCCATTGCCTTCTCCGTTATACATATATAGATAGATTTATATTCACATGCACATATAATTTGGTATTTAAAGTTTTTTAAATTTTCAATGACCAAAAGGATCTGAGTTGAAAAATGTCCTCTGAGTCTGATTATCACTATAGTTTTGGTAAGACCAACATAAATATATTGTAAATCATTGAACACAGAAAGTGAGTCCTACTGGAAATGCATCTCTAAATGAATAGAATTTATTCTAGTTTTTCTACAGATAAATACCATTTTATATTAGAATGAGCCAGAGTTCAGTCAGTTATAAAATTTTCTATTTTTATATATGAAAGTCCTGAGAAATCTTTTTCATGTAAATAATTATATGGAAATAGAAGGGGCTTGTTATAGCAATGCAATTCAGTTCTTTGAATCTTTCTGACCCAATTTTAATCATTTATCAACTGACAACTTGATCATACTCTTGAATTTTCTTAAAGCAAAGAAAGAAGAAATCATATGAGTTGCAAAAGGTTTACTGTGCAATCATAAAATCATTTCATTTCTTCCACCAGCACCAGTATTTCAAATAATACCTTAGTGTCCTATAGGTTATTACATTCTAGGGCATGTTTTCTTGAAGGGGACAAAAATGGGTTCTTGAATAATGAGAGAAAACAATTATTACTCTTCCTGCACATAAAGAATAGATATGCATACAGAACCTGAACAAAAATACAGGGTATGCATATGGTATTACATTTTTATGATGGGGATGATAAGGGAAAAATGACTGAAAATCTCCTTAAAAGGCCATGATGGGGAAAATAAAGGCTGAGAAACACTGTTCAAAGGCAAAATCTCACTATCAGATTTGGAATGAGGAGAGTTACACCTTTTCCTTAAAGCAGGAAAGAGGCATTCATGAGAGAGAATGAGAAAGGGAGCCAGCTTTAGCCACAGGTTAATTTTAGGAAAGAATTCATAACAAATTATGTTAAATAAATTAGTATATGTAAAGTACTGGAACAAAGGTAATTGCTAAATATTAGTTATCATTGTTGTTTTGGACCATTATGAGCATCTGGAAATTGAGTCCCTTAAACTGTCTTTATATCCCATAGAGGATAGTTATCCCCCAGGGAACCTTATATCTCACTTTCAAAACCACTGAGTTAGATTAGAATCAGATGCTTATAATGGAGACAGAAGGTAATAATGGTTACACTAGATAGAAATTTGTTTCTTAGTTCCACAGAAGTTGGAACTGATTTGGTGACTCCTGGTCAGGATCCCAAAGTTCTGGTATCTTGTTTCTCGAGGATTTCATACTTGTATGCAGGGTCACTCTCACCTTCCCTTCTAGTCCCTGGCAAACACCATTCTACCCTCTTCTTTTATGAATTTAACTTTTTTAGATTTTACATAAAAGTGAGATCATGCGTATTTGTCTTTCTCTGTCTTGTTTCACTTGGCATGTGTCCTCTAGGTTCATTATGATGTCACAAATAGCAAAATTTCCTTCTTTTTTGAAAGCTGAACGTTACCCCATTGTGTACAAGGTAACCCATAACCTTTTTCTACACCTTCTTGTCCTCAGTCTGTCCAACTCTTTGTTACCCCCATGGACTGTAGCCCACCAGACTCCTCTATCCATTGGATTCTCTAGGCAAGAATACTGGAATGGGGTGCTATTCCCTTCTCCGGGAGATCTTCCTGACCCAGGGATCGAACTTGCGTCTCTTTTGTCTCCTGCACTGAAGGTGGATTCTTTACCCGCTGAGCCATTGGGGAACTCACACCTTCTTATACTACATAATTAAAAATCAATTGTACACAGAAATCTGAAGGTACTGATTAACTGCTCACCTAATGTCTTAAGACCTGGAAGAGAAGCCAAGCACTGGTATTCAATAACTCTCAAGAGTGTATTACATGGAGGCTGTAAAAGGCACTGTAAACAAGTACCTAACTGTATAACTGCCTATGTGTTCTAAAAGGCCATGGTGAGCTCTAACACAAGCTGAATGTATGATATATTATTTGATGAGAAACCTGTGTAGACCCATGTTATCACTCTTGCCAATTAGCGTGAGAGTCTGATTTTTGTGACCATATTTGTACCTAAGTAGAGGTTAATGATGATCAGGTGAAAGGGACAGTTTAAATTCAGTTGACAGCACACAAAACAAATTATTAAAAATATTAAGTAAAAATTATTTACTAGTTGATAGTAAGTAAGTTAAATAAAGGCAGGGGTCCATCAGGATGAGTTAGACTATGCTGAAAAAATAAATAACCCTTGTTCACAATCTTAAACAACTACAAACACATAAATATCCTTGAAAAGCTCTAATCATGACCATATAAAAGTATAGGAGACTCTGGACTTTCCTGATGGTGCAGTGGTTAAGACTCTGTGATTCAATGCAGGGACTGTGGGTTCCATCCCTGGTTGGGAAACTAAGCTCCTACATGCCATGTGGTCAAAAACAAATAGATAAATTAATAGATATATCAATCAATCCTATAGGAAATCAGCCCTGCCTATTCAGAAGGACTCATGCTAAAACTGAAGCTCCAATACTTTGGCCACTTGATGCAAAGAGCTGGGTCTCTGGAAAAGACCCTGATGCTGGGAAAGATTGAGGGCAGGAGAAGGAGACAGCAGACGATGAGATGGTGGGATAATATCACCAACTCAATGGACATGAGTTTGAACAAACTGGTAGATAGTGAAAGAAAAACCTGGCGTGCTGCAGTCCACGGGGTCACAAAGTGTCAGACATGACTGAACTACTGAATGGCATAGATTCCCTGGTGGCTCAGATGGTAAAAAATCTGCCTACAATATGGGAGATTTGATCCCTGGGTTGGGAAGATTCCCCTGGAGAAGAGAATGGCAACCCACTCCAGTATTCTTGCCTGGAGAACTCCATGGACAGAGAAGCCTGACCTGTTGAAGTCCATGGGGTCACAAAGACACGACTGAGTGACTAACACTTTCTTCACAGACATAGACATAGACATAGATACAGATACCACACTTGCTTGATTTTTGTGTTTGAAACAGTAGAGTATCAACCCCTAAACAAAAATTTCTATGCTAAATTTATAGGGAAGGACAGGGAGTGAGGAAGGGGAGTTCCAGTCTCAGCACAACAGGCTTTCCTGGTGGAAATGGTATAAATCCAAAGCCTTGATCTTCTCTGGGCTGAGATTATGGAATTCTCCCCTTGCCTCCCCAGCCCAGCTCTCAGCCTCTGGCACTGCCACACATCCAACAAGATCCCACTCAGCAGAACCGACAAACGGAGAGAATCAGTCTTGCAGTGGGGGTCCTGCAGATTGCAGCCTGTCACGGCCTCCCATGAGTCTGTTGGATCTCCAAGCCTTTCCTTGTCCCAGAGCCACTTGGTGTGTGTTCCTCCTGTCACACTCACACTCGCAGATGTCCCTAGAAGACCCCTTCTCTTCTCCTCCAGGAAGGATCCACCCCTCTCTAGAATGTGATTCCTTTCAGTTTATTTGTGCTCAATTTTTCTTTTTGCTTTGTTTTGGTTTTTAAGAGTTTAGGAATAGGCTATTTCCTTTTTTTCCTTTTTTTAGCAGCACCCCCACAGCATGCGGGATCTTAATTCCCCCACCAGGTATTGAACCCATGACTGCTGCATTGGAAGCACAGAGTTAACTACCGGACCACTAGGAAAGTCCCCTTCAATGTTTTCTTTCATGCACTTTTTGAAAAGTTTATCCATTTTTGTCTCAGTGTTATAGAGAAAGCAATGGTCTCGATCTCTGCGAGGCAGCAGTGAGCAGTGGCGTAAAGCGGGATCTTAATTCTCTGCCCAGGAACTGACATTGGGAAGCCTGGATGAGAACCAGGGATCCTAGCCACCAGACCAGCAAGGGCTAGCGGCTACAAGCTATTTTCTCCTGGATCCTCAGTGAAAAATGTATTTATCAAGGAGGCAGACACTGTAAATGCAGGTCCAAAGTTTATTACTAGAGACATAGCACAACAATAAATGGGAGAGCAGGCAGAGAAACAACGTGTTTAGTTAGGACAGAAGCAAGGCAGAGATACATCCCTGGAGAGAAGGGGTGTGGGCGTCCTCCACAGTAAGGAAAAGTGCAAAAAAGAGGCAGTTAAGTCATTCACAGAGACCAGTTCTTCTGGATCTTTGTCTCCCTTCACGCCAGGTATCTGGTTCTTTTTCCACATCTGACCTACCCTGATACACCCCACTGATGCACATGCACCCCCCAGCCAAGATGGATCTTGAAGTGAAGGCTTCTGGGAGGAGCAAGACTCATTATGGCCTGGCATTATCCTCTGACTTTTGACCCACAAGGAGTCTTTCTGTGCATGTGTAGTGTCTCCCTTGTCCCAAAAGGGGAAAACAGAGATCTCTTAAGCCTTTATTCAAACAGAGCTTTGCCCCCTCTTTGTCCTTGCCATGCCTATTTCCTTAAGGTGTTTACAAGAGATGAACCCTGGCTATTTATCCTGTTTCTGTTGTTACTCCCACTTTGGAGGGCGAACAGGAGGCTGATTGCAAATGCCTTAACTGGAGCCCACCTATCTGTTTCAGAATATGCTAACAGTTGTAAGTGTCCAGCATGAAATCCACTTCTTCATGCCCCATTAAATGCAAACAGGCCAGCTGTAAATGATCAACCTGGAGCCCATCTATCTCCTACCTTAGTCTATACCAACTATCTGCAGGAAGTTGGAAGAATCAATTTGAAAAAGCAGATTTCGTCCTCCCTGTCTAGGTTCATACAGTGGAAATTACACTGGCTGTGATTCCATATCCTCTAGTGATTTCGTTTGGACATCATGTGGAATAATCTTCTTTCTCTCATGTGCTTTAGCTGAAAATCCAAATTCCCTGAACATGATTATCACTGCAGAAGGCCCAAATTGGTGGATATTTTCTGCAGATATATTTTCTTTAGTTTGTACGTGTGTGTGTGTTCACACATTTAATTTTAGTTTATTTGCAATATTTAAAAATTGAGGGTTTTCACATGAACATTTCTACGTCCACATTTTCATTTGTCAAGAGTGACCTCTGAAAGCACTGGTTGGTCTTGCCCTCCTGCATGGCCATGATGAGCTGAAGTAGAACAGTGACCCCCACCCACAGGACCTGCACTCTCCCTACCTGCTATAGGCATTTGAAGTTGCAACTCCTGATCTGAGTGAATTGGAACGGACATGAGGGAAGGCTCCACAGCGGCATCCCATTGTACTTGGAATGAATCCAAGAATACATCCAGGTCCATTCCATGACCTAAAAAACCCCGCACCATCTGGTCCCTGCCCGCTCCTCCCCCAACTCATTCCACTGTCTTTTCGCTGCCCTTCAGACCTGTCAGACACACCCCAGCTCAGGCCTTGGCTATTTCCTCTGCACCTCTGTTTCCCCTCAGAGAATCACATGGCTCAATTCCTAACTTTATTCACGTCTCAGCTCAAACATCACCCCTCAGAGAGGATTTTCCTGGCTGTCCCAACTAAAGTAGCACTTCTTACAACTCTATTTGGGTTTTCCAGGTGGTGATAGTGGTAAAGAACCTGACAGCTAATGTAGGAGACGTAAGAGGTGTGGGTCTGATCCCTGCATCAGGAATATCCCCTGAAGGAGAGCATGGCAACCCACTCCAGTGTTCTTGGCTGGAGAATCCCACGGACAGGAGTCTGGTGGGCTACAGTCCACATAGTCCCAAAGAGTTAGACACAACTGAAGCAACTAAGCATGCCCATGACTCTATTTGGGTAGAACATGTCTATCTGAAATTTTATCTATTCGTTTGATTGCTGTCTGTCTTACAGCAATAAATAAATAAATCATCCACACTATTTATTCCATTTTATTTGTGTCTATAGCTCTCCAGTGTTTTTTAAATGCTCTTTTCATCCATGTTTGTCTCAGTGTTATAGAGAAAGAATGGTCTATTCCAACCATCTATAGCCTAACGGAGAATCACTCTGTAAAAGTAGATTCTGTCTTCCCTGATTAGACTCATACAGTGGAAACTGTACTGGCTGATATTCCACATCCTCTACTAACTTTGTTTGGATATCATGCGGAATTTTCTTTCTCTCAGAACCCAGATATGAGTTCTGTGAGGACAAATATTCTTTTTCTTTTTCACTTCTGTACCCCAGCAGCTGCATCACTGCCTGGCACTTATAGGTGGCTTTTTTTTTTTTTTTTAACTCAAATAATTGGTCTCATGGACCAATTATTCCAAAAGGAATAATTTTCCTTTTCAGAGAAAGGAGGGAGTTGAATTCATCAACTCTAACATCACTTCTAATTTGAATCTTTTGTTCTTCTCACCATCATCCTCATAGCAATTTGTAGGTTTCAATCTAGCCTCCCTGTCCTTTTAGGAAACACCCCAAAATGACCATTTTACAGACATAGAGAGAAATGTGAATTATGTCATTCCCAGTGGTAAAAAGGAAGACAGGCAGCCTCACACGCAAAGGAGGAAATCCGAGGCTGACATGTCCCCAGAGAGGTGAGATGGAGGTAGAACGAGAAAGTCGTCAGCATCCGCATCAAGACACAGACAAGCTCCCATGGTCTGTCGGGGAGTATAACAGGCGAACTAGAGATGAGCTGCCTGACTCCATTCTAGAAGCCCCGGTGGCTACAGGCTACTAGAACCTCTATAGGTCCAGACATGCCAGAGGAATTAATGGAGGGAAAAATGGATAACAGTAGATTTTACCTCAAGCCAAAACTGTTTAAGGGTGTGGGCCAGTGCTGACTTGTTCTTGCCCCAAGTTCAGATCTGACCTATTCAGTGTGGGAGCTACCAGCTAGATGTAGTTAAATTAATCAAAATTAAAGTGTAGAAACTGGTTCCTCAACTGCACTAGCTACATTTCAAGTGCCAATAGCCACATGGAGCTATTGGCTACCCATTAGGCAGAACTAATCATAGAACATTGCATTTAAGTGCTCTTGAGCAGTTCTTACTAGAAGCAGCCAAGCACCTGGCTTCCCACTGTCTGATCTTACATCCCAGTTGCTTTTCACTGGAATTTCCACATTCTCCCTTTCTTGCTGAAAGCATTCACAATCTATGAGAACATGACCATTAAACAAAATGGAGTTAGTGAAGTTCTGAGAAATAGCCCAAGACTGGCTGCAACTTTTCCCAGTTTTTGAAATGGCTGCTCAGCACCCCAGTTCCATCTCAGACTCACTTCTTTGGAACTACTATGGACTCCAGGGCACCAATGTGTCAGGGGAGCCCAGGTCTTTCCCTGTGGCTTCCCACTGTTCCCAAGGGCCTGGACATTACTCAACCATGTCCCGCTGAGCATCACAAATCACCCTCTATCTTTAAAAAACAAAAACAAAAAAGCAGACTCATTGGAGTTACTCCAATTCACTTTTTTTCTTTGAATTCATGACTTCTTTTGATGTTTATCAACACATCACGACCTAGCGTGCTTGCCAAGATCGTGTCTAGGCTTTGGTGATGTATCATCTCCCCATAGCTTATTGCAGGAACTTCCCACCTCTTTGGGAGTCCAAAAGATCCTTGAGCAGCCCAAGTTGGCAAGATGCCAGGAAACAAGGCCCCTGCTCTCAGCTCAACATCTTACTCATGAGCCTTTGAGAGTTAGTGCATCTTGGGGAAGGATTCCAGGAAGATGTTTGGCTTTGGAATAACTACAAAGGTCAGCTAAGTAAGTTAAATAAGCCAGGAAATCGCATTTATGGCCAACACGAGACAAGGTGATGAAGCTGAGGTTTATCATTGGCTTCTCTTGAAGCTCCCCTGAGAAACTTCTCTTTTATTTTTCCCTTTTGTCCCCTTGCTTCACGCTTGTCCAGGACTCTATCCTGCCTGCTCACTCCTTCAGGGCAGTAACTTTGGGGCTGTTTATCTGTTTTTCTCTCCCATGGAAATTTAATTGGTTAAGACCAACCAGCTTAAACAAGTTAATTTGCTTAAAGATAGGAATCCTTTTCCTGGTTCCAAAGATGAGCTTCAGAGGGCAGTGAAGACTACGATACTACAATTTTGTGTGTGTGTTTTTATGGAACAGTGAATGATAGTGTTAGTCATTCAGTCGTGTCCAACTCTTTGCAACCCCATGGACTGTAGCCCACTAGGCTCCTCTGTCCATGGAATTCTCCAGGCAAGAATATTGAAGTGGGTAGTCATTCCCTTCTCCAGGGGATCTTCTCAACCCAGAGACTGAATCCCGGTCTGCATTGCAGGCAGATTCTTTACCATCTGAGCCACCAGGAAAGCCCTTGAAGTATGGGAGTGAAAGCCACTAAGTCATGTCTGACTCTCTGAGACCCTTTTGTCACCCAACAAAGAGCCTTGGATTTCATCAGGTTCTAAAAATATGTCCACGATCTTAAAAAAGGTTGAAGCCACTGCTGGTGAATATTATTAGTTGATCATTGCCGGGGATTTTCTTCTCAGGTAATGTTTGCTTTTAACCACAGTGTGAAGGAGAAACCATCCTCTGATAAATATTTCTGCCTCAGGAAATAATAATAGGGAAGTTTTAGGGCCAGAGGCAAGAGAGGTCAGAAAGCCCCTTCAGAGCAGGAAGCAACCTCTTACTACCTTTGGGGTCATGTGCAACCATCTCCACTTAGGGTCAAGGGAAGCTTCTCCAGGTTGCATTGCTTTTCTTGGAATACAAAACCCTTCCACTCTCCATAAAGAAAATGTATGTTTTCTCCCATGATAAGCAGGAGTAGGAATAAATTGAAAGATTGGGATTGACACACACACACACTATTATATATAAAATAGATAACTAATAAGGACCTACTTACTGTATAGCACAAGGAACTCTGCTCAATACTCTGTAATAGCCTATATGGGAAAAGGATCTTAAAACGAGTGGATAGATGTATAACTGATTCACTGTGCTGTACACCTGAAACTAACACAACATTGTAAATCAGTTATTCTCCAATTTTTTAAATATATGTTTGCCTTAGAAATTTTTAAAAAACTGAATCAGGCTTAAGAGGTCACAGGTGAATTCTGTGAGGTGGGTGGCGGGCGTGCGGAGGGACTAGGAGACAGTTTTTGTCCCTACTCTATCATTTGTTTGCTGAGCAAACTGCTGAGACTGCTTAGCCTCTCTCAGCCTCAGTTTTCTCATTTCTAAAAAAAATCTGCGCAACCCTCTCCAGTCCTGTGATTCTAAGAAAGATGCCAAAAGTCTACTTTCAATAAAAAATTTTGTGCTGCCCTTTATTGAGATGGAGCAGTTGTTTTTAATAGCTGGATGTGGGGGGCGGGGAGGGGTGAGAGGGGAAGTCCAACCAAACACTAAGTTGTTTTCTTCCTTTTTAGTATGTTAGCATCTTGTCCGAAGGAGCAAAACCTGCTCTTGAAAGCTTCAAAACAGTTTGTGGTGGGATTGCGATTTTTGTCTCCGAAAGATTAATTGGAAACAAACTCTAAGGAAGAAAATTCAAAGCCCAGTTCTATGCTTCCTGCCTTTCAGATCTTCTAACATGTAAATGGACCATTACAAAGAGGATTAGTCATTAGAATGGTCTGCGTGAACACCAGCATTCAGCGTTCCTTTCCTTCTCGCCAGAGTCCTGAGTGACCAGCATCCTAATGGCTTTCTTTTCAGTTTGCAGGTGGACGAGCCGCATACTAACTCCAGATCCTGTGTCCTCAACTTTAATTAACAACAGTCTTAACACACCAGAGGCTCTTCCCCACCCTCAGATTGTGCCTTAAGTCAGAACAAAAAGTGGCAGCAATGGGCACTCCAGATATCCACACTCAGGAAATATAATGATTGTTTTTTTTAATTTAAGGATGCTGCTTTTGAACCCTGGATTTTTGTTGGCCCTTCCCATATTTGTTTCTGTTCTATTTCTTATCTGGTTCACCTTTTTATGCTTAAGTACTAGGCTTGAGGGTTTTGTTTTCCTGGCAGATTTCCCTAGATGACTGCAGTTTTCTGATTGCTTAATTCTCCCCATCACTGGTCTTTTTCCCTTCTTTTCTTATTCTGATACAGAGACACCCCCTTACTTAGCAATCTCAGGTTTTCTAGCATGACTGAGAACCAGGAGGCAAGCCAGCAGCACCGTTGAATACACAAGGTCTTAATACCAAAGCTGTGATATGCTAACCTTCACTCAAACCAGTTTCTTTTCACATTACACATAATTCTATCAGGTGGGGGTGGGGTGGCGGGGAAGCAATGTCAAGCGTTTAAGTGTGTGGTGGAGAGGAAGGGCCGGGCAGGCATGGGAGAGAAGTCTCCAACTACTAGCCTATCAGGCAATGAGATAGGAAAGAGAAGGCAGTGAAAAAGAAATCAAAGGAGTATCAAAGGATCTTTGCAATCTAGAATATTCAGTAGTGAGGTAAAAGAATCGTTTACCCCAGTGGTAACTAATCTGAACAGCAGCCTATCTGGAATAGGAGTGCAATTCAGTCACTCAGTAGTGTCAGACTCTGTCTGACCCCATGGACTGCAGCACACACGGCTTCCATGTCCATCACCAACTCCTGGAGCTTGTTCAAATTCATGTCCGTCAAGTCAGTGATGCCATCCAACCATCTCATCCTCTGTTGTCCCCTTCTCCTCCCACCTTCAGTCTTTCCCAGAATAAGGGTCTTTTCCAATGAGTCAGTTCTTTGCATCAGGTGGCCAAAGTATTGGAGCTTCAGCTTCAGCATCAGTCCTTCCAGTGAATATTCAGGACTGATTTCCTTTAGGTTTGACTGGTTGCATCTCCTTGCAGTCCAAGGGACTCTCAAGAGTCTTCTCCAACACCACAGTTCAAAAGCATCAATTCTTTGGCGCTCAGCTTTCTTTATAGTCCAACTCTCACATCCATACATGACTACTGGAAAAACCATAGCCTTGACTAGACGGACCTTTGTTGGCAAAGTAATGTCTCTGCTTTTTAATATGCTGTCTAGGTTGGTCATAACTTTNAGTTCAAAAGCATCAATTCTTTGGCGCTCAGCTTTCTTTATAGTCCAACTCTCACATCCATACATGACTACCGGAAAAACCATAGCTTTGACTAGGCAGACCTTTGTTGGCAAAGTAATGTCTCTGCTTTTAAATAAGCTGTCTAGGTTGGTCACAGCTTTCCTTCCAAGGAGTAAGCGTCTTTTAATTTCATGGCTACAGTCACTATCTGCAATGATTTTTGGAGCCCCCCAAAATAAAGTCTCTCACTGTTTCCATTGTTTCCCCATCTATTTGCCATGAAGTGATGGGACCAGATGCCATGATCTTAGTTTTTTCAATGTTGAGTTTCAAGCCAGTTTTTTCACTCTCCTCTTTCACTTTCATTAAAAGGCTCTTTAGTTCTTCACTTTTTACCATAAGGGTGGTGTCATATGCATATCTGAGGTTATTAACATTTCTCCCAGCAATCTTGATTCCAGCTTGGGCTTCACCTAGCCCAGCATTTTGCATGATGTACTGTGCATATAACTTAAATAAGCAGGATGACAATACACAGCCTTGAAGTACTCCTTTTCCAATTTGGAACCAGTCTGTTGTTCCATGTCCACTTCTTGACCTGCATACAGGTTTCTTAGGAGGCAGATAAGGTGGTCTGGTATTCACATCTTTTTAAGAATTGTCCACAGTTTGTTGTGATCCACACAGTCAAAGATTTTGACATAGTCAATAAATTCATAATTCAATAAATAATAATTCAAGAAAAGTAGAGATAGCAAGGGAACATTTCATGCAAGGATGGGCACAATAAAGGACAGAAATGATATCTTAAAAGAAGCAGAAGATATTAAGAAAAGGTGGTAAGAATACACAGAAGAACTATACAAAGATCTTCATGACCCAGGTAACCATAATCATTCACCTAGAGTCAGACATCCTGGAATTCAAAGTCAAGTAGGCCTTAGGAAGCATCACTATGAACAAAGCTAGTGGAGGTGATGGAATTCCAGTTGAGCGATTTCAAATCCTAAAAGATGATGCTGTGAGAGTGCTGCACTCAATATGCCAAAAAGTTTGGAAAACTCAGCAGTGACCACAGGACTGGAAAAGGTCAGTTTTCATTCCAATCCCAAAGAAAGGAAATGCCAAAGAATGCCCAAACTACTGCACAATTGCACTCATCTCACATGCTAGCAAAATAACACTCAAAATTCTCCAAGCCAGGCTTCAACAGTACGTGAACTGTGAACTTCTAGATGTTCAAGCTAGATTTAGAAAAACAGAGGAACCAGAGATCAAATTGCCAACATCTGTTGCATCATAGAAAAAGCAAGAGAGTTGCAGAAAAACATCTATTCCTGCTTTATTGACTATGCCAAAGCCTTTGACTATGTGGAATGCGACTAGAATGGATTATCAACTTAGCTTGGAAATGGGACAAATAACAAACTGATTGAGAAGACCTATTTCACTTAAGTCGCCCATAACCACTCTTCCTTTTAAACTTTGATGTAATAGCTGAGCGAATGACTACTAAGTGTATTTTTGCCATTCTCTTGTAGTTGGGTGTGGCCACTGAGACATGCGTAGCCGTGATATGGATAACACCCAGGTCATGCCCTTCTTTGAAAGGAAGACTCATGCTTACATTTTCCTCATCAGCTGGCTTGGATTGGAAGCTGTACCCAGAGTTGGGACAGTCACATAGTAAGGATGGCAGAGCAACAAGAAAGAGTCTGGGTCGCTGACACAGTAGAGCACCACATCATCTTATACTGCTTGTGTTTGCTCAGTTTGGGGATTTTTATTTGTGGCTATTTTTGTGTTTGCTTGGTTTGGTTTAAAATCCCTTGAAGGCTTTTCTAAAAATATTTATTTTTATTTATTTATTTATTTGGCTACGCCTCGTCTCAGTTGCAGCGCTCCTGTCTTCCAGCTTCGCACGGCATGCAGTATCTTTAGCTGCAGCTTGTGGGGTCTGAATGTTGGGTTTTAATCCAACTTTTTCACTCTCCTCTTTCACTTTTATCAAGAAGCTCTTTAGTTCTTCGCTTTCTGCCATAAGAGTGGTGTCATCTGCATATCTGAGATTATTGATATTTCTCCCAGCAATCTTGATTCCAGCTTGGGCTTCATCCAGCCTGGAATTTTGCATGATGTTAAATAAGCAGGGTGACAATATACAGCCTTGATGTACTCCTTTCCCAATTTGGAACCAGTCTGTTGTTCCGTGTCCACTTCTTGACCTGCATACAGATTTCTCAGGAGGCAGATAAAGAGGTCTGTTATTTCCCATCTCTTTAAGAATTTTCCATAGTTTGTTGCAATCCACACAGTTAAAGGCTTTGGTGTAGTCAATAAAGCAGAAGTAGATTTTTTCTCATGCTTTTTTGATGATCCAGCGGATGGTGATAATTTGATCTCTGATTCATCATAGGTTCATGGCATTTGGTCCTATCACTTCACGGCAAATAGTTGGGGACATAATGGAAACAATGAGAGACTTTATTTTGGGGGGGCTCCAAAATCACTG
>SJYA01002623.1:1210331-1401357 GCA_006410615.1 Neotragus moschatus | reverse complement strand
CAAGGGAACATTTCATGCAAGGATGGGCACAATAAAGGACAGAAATGATATCTTAAAAGAAGCAGAAGATATTAAGAAAAGGTGGTAAGAATACACAGAAGAACTATACAAAGATCTTCATGACCCAGGTAACCATAATCATTCACCTAGAGTCAGACATCCTGGAATTCAAAGTCAAGTAGGCCTTAGGAAGCATCACTATGAACAAAGCTAGTGGAGGTGATGGAATTCCAGTTGAGCGATTTCAAATCCTAAAAGATGATGCTGTGAGAGTGCTGCACTCAATATGCCAAAAAGTTTGGAAAACTCAGCAGTGACCACAGGACTGGAAAAGGTCAGTTTTCATTCCAATCCCAAAGAAAGGAAATGCCAAAGAATGCCCAAACTACTGCACAATTGCACTCATCTCACATGCTAGCAAAATAACACTCAAAATTCTCCAAGCCAGGCTTCAACAGTACGTGAACTGTGAACTTCTAGATGTTCAAGCTAGATTTAGAAAAACAGAGGAACCAGAGATCAAATTGCCAACATCTGTTGCATCATAGAAAAAGCAAGAGAGTTGCAGAAAAACATCTATTCCTGCTTTATTGACTATGCCAAAGCCTTTGACTATGTGGAATGCGACTAGAATGGATTATCAACTTAGCTTGGAAATGGGACAAATAACAAACTGATTGAGAAGACCTATTTCACTTAAGTC
Source organism: Neotragus moschatus (assembly GCA_006410615.1). NCBI lineage: Eukaryota > Metazoa > Chordata > Mammalia > Artiodactyla > Bovidae > Neotragus > Neotragus moschatus. The sequence goes on along the minus strand of SJYA01002623.1, from coordinate 1,400,654 downwards.
GCCCATAACCACTCTTCCTTTTAAACTTTGATGTAATAGCTGAGCGAATGACTACTAAGTGTATTTTTGCCATTCTCTTGTAGTTGGGTGTGGCCACTGAGACATGCGTAGCCGTGATATGGATAACACCCAGGTCATGCCCTTCTTTGAAAGGAAGACTCATGCTTACATTTTCCTCATCAGCTGGCTTGGATTGGAAGCTGTACCCAGAGTTGGGACAGTCACATAGTAAGGATGGCAGAGCAACAAGAAAGAGTCTGGGTCGCTGACACAGTAGAGCACCACATCATCTTATACTGCTTGTGTTTGCTCAGTTTGGGGATTTTTATTTGTGGCTATTTTTGTGTTTGCTTGGTTTGGTTTAAAATCCCTTGAAGGCTTTTCTAAAAATATTTATTTTTATTTATTTATTTATTTGGCTACGCCTCGTCTCAGTTGCAGCGCTCCTGTCTTCCAGCTTCGCACGGCATGCAGTATCTTTAGCTGCAGCTTGTGGGGTCTGAATGTTGGGTTTTAATCCAACTTTTTCACTCTCCTCTTTCACTTTTATCAAGAAGCTCTTTAGTTCTTCGCTTTCTGCCATAAGAGTGGTGTCATCTGCATATCTGAGATTATTGATATTTCTCCCAGCAATCTTGATTCCAGCTTGGGCTTCATCCAGCCTGGAATTTTGCATGATGTTAAATAAGCAGGGTGACAATATACAGCCTTGATGTACTCCTTTCCCAATTTGGAACCAGTCTGTTGTTCCGTGTCCACTTCTTGACCTGCATACAGATTTCTCAGGAGGCAGATAAAGAGGTCTGTTATTTCCCATCTCTTTAAGAATTTTCCATAGTTTGTTGCAATCCACACAGTTAAAGGCTTTGGTGTAGTCAATAAAGCAGAAGTAGATTTTTTCTCATGCTTTTTTGATGATCCAGCGGATGGTGATAATTTGATCTCTGATTCATCATAGGTTCATGGCATTTGGTCCTATCACTTCACGGCAAATAGTTGGGGACATAATGGAAACAATGAGAGACTTTATTTTGGGGGGGCTCCAAAATCACTGCAGATGTTGAAATTAAAAAATGTTTGCTCCTTGAAAGAAAAGCTATGACCAACCTAGACAGCGCATTAAAAAGCAGAGACAAAAATAAAACTCCATCTAGTCAAAACCATGATTTTTCCAGTAATCATGTATGGATGTGAGAGTTGGACTATGAAGAAAGCTGAGCACCAAAGAATTGATGCTTTTGAACTGTGGTGTTGGAGAAGACTCTTAAGAGACCCTTGGACTGCAAGGAGATCAAACCAATCCCTCCTAAAGGAAATCAGTCCTGAATATTCATTGGAAGGACTGATGCTGAAGCTGAAGCTCCAACCCTTTGGCCACCTGATGTGAAGAACTGACTCATCAGGAAAAACCCTGATGCTGGGAAAGATTGAAGGCAGGAGGAAAAGGGAACAACAGAGGACGAGATGGTTGGATGGCATCACCAACTCAATGGACATGGTTGAGTAAGCTCCAGGAGTTGGTGATGGACAGGGAAGTCTGGTGTTGCTGCAGTCCATGGAGTTAGAAAGAGTCAGACATGACTGAGTGACTGAATTGAACTGAATTGTGGGGTCTAATTCCCTGACCAGAAATTGAATCCCAGCCCCCTGAGTTGGAAGTGTGGAGTCTTAGCCACGTTACCACCAGAAAAGTTCTGTTTGCTCAACTTTTTGATCAGGATATAAGTTTGCTTTGTTTATGCTACTAATATTTTGTGTTTTTTAGCAGCAAAATCTACTTCCTAACTAATCAGCTAACAAAACTTCTAACTAGGGATATGATTTGGGGGTCCCATTGATTACACCCCCAAATTTCACTTTTCCTTCTCTCCTTTGGCAGTGGCCATGTGATGAAATGATAAAAGTAGGATTTGAAGCTCAACCTTGGCTCCACTAATTCCTAAATTTTCATTACAAAATGAGATTCTAAGTCACTCAGTCATGTCTGACTCTTCGCAATCCCGTGGACTGCAGCCTGCCAGGCTCCTCCATCCATGGGATTTTCCAGCCAAGAGTACTGCAGTGGGGTGCCATCGCCTTCTCCAAGAATTCTAAGAGTTAATATTTAATAATGCTTCTGCACCATGCTTGTTTATGTGCATTATCTCATTTAACTCTCACAACAACCTTATGAGGTAGGTAGGTACTGATACTATTCTAATCTTGGAGATCCAGAAAGCTTTCAGATGATGACATGCAAAGCAGGGATTTGGATCAAAAGTGTCATGAGGGCCAGCAACGCTTAAGCACCTCCCCTTCCACCAGACTTTCTGCCTTGGTGAGAGTTTCAAGGTTGAAATACAGCACCAAGAACATAGCTGTCTCTTTACAAACAGGTTACTCCTGACGGAGTCTGCCTCTTAGAGCTGAAACAATGCATTACCTGTTGACCTCATCCTTTTGATTGAAACAATCTTCCTTTAGTCAAGATAGCTAAAAGTCTTTGATTAAATTACAATAAACCACTTCTAGTTAACCAAGAAAATTTCCTTTCTCCTCCTTTTCCAAATTTATTTTTAGTCAAAATCTCAGTCCTACATCTCTCGAAGGCCACCGTCCATTAATGATTACCCTGAGTCATCGGGAAAAGTTGATGTTCTGTTCAAAATGCTTTGGAAGGCAGGGAAGGTACGCCAACAACAAACCCACATGCTGAGAGAGGGCTCCCCGCACCCCAATGTGGGAAAGAGACAAAAGCCAGCCCTCTGTCCTTTCCTTTCTCACACAGGCAGGAAAAAGAAGAAATAAACCCTGCTTGGTGCCAAACATGAGACTCTGGAACTTGAGCCCTATCAAAGCTCAGAAAGGGAAAATTTTTAAAAGAAACACAAGTGTGAGAGGAAGAAGGAGAAAGAGGAGAGAAAGGAGGAAGGAAAGTAGGTGATCCACAAGGACAGTCTTCCAAACCGGGTGAAGGGAGAACCAGGCTCTGCTTTACTCTTTCCGACTCATTCTGCTCCCAGCTCACGCTGTGAATGGGCTAAAGGTGAGGCAACGCCATGCAGGAGCCCCCTGAAAACCACCAGATTCCGGCCCTTCTCTACCTGACCTAGACAGCAGCAATCTTCATCCCACGGTAGGAGGAAAATGCATTGTCCTATCTCACAGACAAAGAAGTAGAATCCTGAAGATGACAACTTATTCAAGAGATACAGGTATTAAGTGAGATTTTCTTTTAAAAAATTTTTTGGAGTATAGTTATAGACCTGAGATTTTAAACTCAAGGTTTTCAGATGCCAGAATGGACGGAAAAAAGACAAAAATACATAGTATTAATCTGATATGGAGCTCCAGCATTCTCCTTAGATTACTTCCTCTGTTAGCTGTCTAACAGAGCATCTTTCTTTTTCCCATTCAACATCTCTTAAGCACCAACTATGTCCAGCCGTTAAGACATAAGAACATGATTCTTCCTAACATCAGATTCACAGACTGGTGGAGAAGGCAAAGATGAGCCATATAAGGGTAGTAAAGTGTAAGAATGTTATAAGCACTACAACAAGACTACCTGCAGGATAAAGTAACAAAGACGGTTACCAGTCATGGAGTGCTGGCTTTGAGCTAGGCACAGTGATGAGAGCTTTGTCTGTGGTATTAGAGAAGCGAGACCAAAGAAAGGGGAAACGGTTTTACCGAGGGTCGAGTTAGCATGCCAGATTTAGCAAATGAAAATACAGAATCTGCAGTTAAATTTGAATTTCAGACAAACAACAAACACTTTTCTGGTATAAGTGTGTCTCATGTGATATTTGAGATATACTAACACATTACTGATCATTTACCTGAAATTCAAATTTAATTGGGAGTCCTGTATTTTATCTGGCAATTTTAGGTAAGGAGACTAAGAGAGCCGTAGAGTATGTTTCACAGAGAAGGTGAGTCTTGAAGATAAGTAGTTTTTCTCCAGATAAAGAGTAGAATGGAGGGAAGGAAAGAGAGGAACAGAACTATTTAATCTCTAACCTTAGTTGAAGTTAGCCATGAGAAAAAAGAAAGACCAATAGCATTTCACAGGGATGTGTTAAGCCAATATCATTTCAAAATCACTCCTTTTTTGGAAATAAGTGGGAAATATATTAAAACATAGTTACTTTGTAATGATGAGATCTCCCATTGAGTTAGGTGGAAGTGAAAGTGAAAGTTGCTCAGTCGTATCCGACTCTTTGCAACCCCATGGACTATACAGTCCATGGAATTCTCCAGGCCAGAATACTGGTGTGGGTAGGTAGCCTTCCCCTTTTCCAGGGGATCTTTCCCAAACCAGGGATCAAACCCAGGTCTCTTGTATTACAGGCGGATTCTTTACCAGCTGAACCACAAGGGAATAGGCAGAGGTGGAAATAAATAGGTCAGGTGAAAAGCTCACGGTTACCAAGCAATTAATTCAAGATGTATGCTTCTCTTCTTCAAGGGTAATGGGGGTGCTGTGCTTTAAAGGAATACCTTCTACCCCCTCAAAGAAAAGATCAGAGTGGAAAAGAGTAGGTAAAATAGTGGAATAGCAGTTTTCTCACTCTCCCATGCCTGGCCAGGTGACATGAGCTGAAGTGTTTCCCCCTGTCAGTTTCAGCTTCCTCCTCTATGAAATCATAACCCTCCTCCCCCAGTTGACATCTAAGGCCACCTCCAGAGCTCACAATGATCCAGTTTTAAGTAGTGAGGCTAAGTCATGTCAGCTCTCAGTACAACCACATGAGGAGGCAGCTTGGTTCTCCAGCCTTCCTGACAATTCTACAAGCTCCCAATATTCCTCCAGAAAATAAACTCTTGCTCTTTTTAGCTAGAGTTGGTCTCTGCTGCTTTCAATCAAAGAATCAAGGAACTTCAGATCACTGCAGGGTTGGGGAAGAGAGGTAGGAAGGTCAACTACATTTTTGAAACTCAGGGTTAAACAAAGCCACACTATATTCTTTACTGGAGTACTTCTCAGAGCCTTTAACATGGTTGTGTCTTTGTGACCCTCCAAAAGAGAATATAGTAAATATTTGGAGCTGCAAAAACTGTCTTTATCATAGACTCCTTTTGCTGTTTGGTTAGAGCTATTTGGAAGACCAGTAGCCTGTGGTTCCTGACCCCTGAGGCTTTTTCACTTTTATCATTGTGTTAAACGTATGTAAAGTCTGACCTACCAGCCAATTTTAGGATCTTGAGTGAAGAAACTAAATCTCTCAGTTCTTCTTCACTCCCATGAAATACCAGGCACAAACAGATGACTACAGTAAAGCAAAATTGTACTTTACACTCATTGCAAACCAGCCATCCCATAACTGCAGATCACAGAACGCTCATTTTGAGGCGGAGGGAGCTGACCCATGTCACTTTGCCAAAAACCAATTTTCCTGATTACTTTCTGCCTGCCAGGGATTCCTGTGGTTTCCACTGGTAAGGTGATCCCTCACTTCCTTACACTGTTACTCTCCCACTGCCATTGCCTCCGCTGTGTCACGGGACCGGGAAGGGCTGCCTGTCTAGAAGACAGAGGACGCGTGCTCCAGGCTTGGCCAAATGTTGATTATTCAGAGCTGGTTCAGCAGCAACTCCGTCAGCAAATTCTGTCATCAGTGATTCGGCTGCCAGCACGAAGGGCCTCTGTTCAACCCAAAGTTTACTTGAGTCAAAGTTTTTATCCAATATGTCCCAAAGCCATACCAACTGCTAGGCTTTTTCACATCATCTCAAGCTTTCTGTTTAAATTCTTACCCAAATAATTGTGGTTTAAGTCTTTATGAACTTCTGGGGTATACAAGCTCCTCTAGTATATTGTCTATAAAACAGGGACACTGAAGAACTGTGGATTCTTACTCATCCAAGTGACTCCTGGGTATCTCTGGCAGGAACTCCTCAACATTCTGTGTTTGAACAACAAAAACAGATGTGAAAAAATGCAGGCCACAAAGGCTTCAGCTTACAAGAAAAACTAGAAAAAAAAATATTTATAATAAAAATTGATCTAAAGTTTGGGCTGGAAGTTATTATTAATTCCTAAAGACTTTCTTCAATAAAGAAAATTCATTTAATGCAAAATTTCTGTTGACTAAAAAGAGAATGCATTCTACTCTGTGGCGTTAATGACTAAGCAGCTTGCTAAGGGTGTTACATGTGTACATTACATACACATTTTGGGGGTGGGGCACGCCACACAGCACGTGAAATCTTAGTTCCTGGACCAGGGATCGAACCCTCATCCCCTGCATTGGAAGGCAGATTCTCAAACACAGGACCACCGGGGAAATTACGTGTACATTTTTATTTGTAAAATAGGCATTATAAGAGAACTACTTTTATTATTATCCTCATTTTACAGAGGAAGAAACTAAGACAGAAGAGCTTACAAAGCTTGCCCAAGGTCATACAGTTAGCAAGAAGCAAAGCTAGGATTTAATGCAGGACTGTCTGACTCCAAAGCTTACTATGCCCATGACTATTGCACTATATCCCTAATAGTGTGGCTGAGACGATGACACGAGACCTCCCAGGGCAGGTGGAGCTCCCAAGTTCAGGTGCCTCTGGCCAAGAGCAGCTGCATCTGTTCAACCCTCTTCTGTCCACCTCTGCCCACAACCCTGAGCTGTACACATTACCATCATTTTCCAAATGCTCCTGACATGGAAAATGATGGGAAGCATTCACTTAGTCACTTAGGGAGTCACTTTCTGATTAAAAGGTCAAAGTCCAGACTTCTCTGGTTGTCCAGCGGCTAAGACTCTGAAATCCCAATGCAGGGAGCCAGGATTCGATCCTTGCTCAGGGAGCTAGATTCCACAAGCTGCACCTAAAAGTTCTGCATGCTGCAACAAAGGTCAGAGATCCTAATTGCCACAGCTAAGACCCAGTGCAACCAAATAAATAAATATTCAAAAGATCCTGTGACTATGAAAAGCTGTATACAGACATGTTTCCAAAAGGGGACATGAGATATCTTAATCGTAGGAATGAAAGAAACCAATTATTTAATGTCTATAACATACCACGAACTTGCACATCAACTGAATCAAAAATCTATGCCCTCTTCTCTTCCATTTTATAGAAAACACACTGGATCTCAAAAGAGCTAAGTGACTTGTCCAAGGTCAAACAGCTGGTAAGTGGCAAACATGAGCTGCAAGTCTCTATTTTCTGATTCCAAATCCAGTGCTCCTTTTTCTACACTTGGTTCCTGATAGTGAATTTGAACTTGCTCCAGACAGAGAATCCCAAATCCAGAATCCAGAGTCCCAGTGGGGCCCTGCTTACTGATTAATGAGCATATGAAAACTAGAGGATTGCAAGGTCCCTCCTGGCTCCATCCTTCTGTGATTGTTTCTGAGAAATGATGCAAATGAAGTAGAAGGAAACTCAGGTAGACAACTTTATGCTCCTGGCTTGTCCAGGTTCCTTGGGGTATGAGGTCAGAGGGAGTTGACCAGATTAATTTAAGCAAGAAGTGCAAGACAAAATACGAGCACGAAAGGTTTTCAGTGCTGACACCACAGCAGCCTGACTTAACAAAGGTTCTCTCCCATTGCAAATGCATATAAATACACATTTTACAACTTTAAAACTCATAGCCTCAAAGAAAGCCAACACACTTGCAGAAACAAAAAGGAAATTCAAAACCAGAGATGCAAGCTTCAGCTGACACACGAGGGACCAGGAAAGAACCAGACCTGGATACAGGCTCCACAGTAAATTTGGCCTGAAGGCAGTTTGAGCTGGAACTGAGATTTCTGCTTGAAACTAAGCTCTTGAAAATCCTTCCTGAATGTGAAAGGAGAACTAAAAGAAATCAGTCTATTGCCCAGAGAAACAACAAGAAAGTAATAGCTATCTTTTCTAGGCTCTGGGTAGGGGAAAAAAACACATTCTCTGAATAGTCCCAAACCCAGTCTAGGTATGGGGCATGGGAATTTAAGCTAGCTATGTATTAAAAGAATCTTAAGTAAGAAATTAATATAATTGCTAGTCTGTGACCTATGGGAAACCACAGGAACTTGGAAAGAAGAAAATCCAAGACAGTTTTACAGGGAATTATCCACAATCCAGGAGACATGGGACCCTCACAAGAAGAAAAGTAAAAGCTGACAGTAAAATGATTACCAACTGTGTTATGAAAAAGTACCTGGGAAGAACATTAGCTGATATAACACATGGAAAAATAATCAGTCCAAGAACTAGAAATAATGAAATAATAATCTGAAAGACACAACCAAATAAGTATGTTTAAATTGAAGGGATTAAGGGAGATATAGTAAAAGTTAAGCAGGTAGGACTTCTAAAAATTTAAGTGAACAACTCCAATAATCAAAAGGAACTTCCAGAATTGAAAAGCATAATCATTAAAAATTTTAAATCAAATAGAAAGTCAGATACACTTAAAAAGACTAGTCAACTAGTAGACTGACTTGAGAAAATCATCTAGAATGACACGCAAAAAGATAATATAGAAAATATAAATGATAGTTTAAGAGACATGGTGGAAAATAAAGTTGACTGATATATTTAGAATTTTAAATCTAAATCAAATATAAAGTCCAGAAGAGAATGGAGGGGAGAGAGTTAGAAGAAACTCAAATAATGGCTGAGAATTTTCCAGAATTTAAGAAGCATGAACAAATGATCAAGAGAGAAATAAGTAAGCATTTATTTAAAACCACAATAAAAGAGTTAATATGGAAGAGCTAAAACAAGTTAAATTATAATACTGAAGAACAATAACCTGAATAACAGGGGAGGTATTTTATGCTTTTGTATTTGAGGGAGGGAAAACAAATAAATATTAAAAAGCTAATGAAATATACGTGATAAAAAATTTACTATAATCAATAAAATCATCTGAAACGTAGGGAATACTTTCAAGTCAATAGAGGAAAAGTGGAGGAATAGTTAATAAAAACAGTATAATAAAAGGAAGACAAAAAGAAAATAGAAAGAGGGAAAGAGGAAAGCAGAATAAGGAGGAGGAGAGGCACAAGGGCAAGAAGTTGTGGGTCCCCTTCAGTTCAGTTCAGTTCAGTCCAGTCGCTCAGTCGTATCCGACTCTTTGTGTCCCCGTGAATTGCAGAACGCCAGGCCTCCCTGTCCATCATCAATTCCCGGAGTTCACTCAAACTCATGCCATTCAGCCATTTCATCCTCTGTTATCCCCTTCTCCTCCTGCCCCCAATCCCTCCCAGCATCAGAGTCTTTTCCAATAAGTCAGCTCTTTGCATGAGGTGGCCAAAGTACTGGAGTTTCAGCTTTAGCATCATTCCTTCCAAAGAGCATCCAGGGCTAATCTCCTTTAGAATGGACTGGTTGGATCTCCTTGCAGTCCAAGGGACTCTCAAGAGTCTTCACCAACACCACAGTTCAAAAGCATCAATTCTTCGGCACTCAGCCTTCTTCACAGTCCAACTCTCACATCCATACATGACTACTGGAAAAACCATAGCCTTGACTAGACAGACCTTTGTTGGCAAAGTAATGTCTCTGCTTTTCAATATGCTATCTATGTTGGTCATAACTTTCCTTCCAAGGAGTAAACGTCTTTTAATTTCATGACTGCAATCATCATCTGCAGTGATTTTGGAGCCCCTTTCAGAACCCAATTCTGAATTCTCAGTCCTTGTTGCGGTTTGGCGCCACCTGCTGGTGGTTGTCTGCGAGAGATTTCTGGGTCGAGTGGCTGAGAACTCAACTCCTGCTGCTGCTGCTGCTGCTGCTAAGTCGCTTCAGACGTGTCAGACTCTCTGCGACCCTAGAGACGGCAGGCCACCAGGATCCCCTGTCCCTGGGATTCTCCAGGCAAGAACACTGGAGTGGGCTGCCATTTCCTTCTCCAATGCATGAAAGTGGAAAGTGAAAGTGAAGTCGCTCAGTCATGTCTGACTCTTCGCGACCCCATGGACTGCAGCCCACCAGGCTCCTCTGTCCATGGGATTTTCCAGGCAAGAGTACTCGAGTGGGGTGACATGGCCCTCTCCGGAACCCACCTCCATTACCGTCAATTCATCTCTGCCCAGCCCCCTTCTCACCTACACAAAAGTTGAGAAGTTTAATCCACCTCCTTTAAAAAAAGTACTGGTTAGACAATGGAACTCCATACCAACATTAGGCCAAAATTCATGTTTTTACCAGGATTTATTTGCTTGGAGAAGGCAATGGCACCTCACCCCAGTACTCTTGCCTGGAAAATCCCATGGACAGAGGAGCCTGGTAGGCTGCAGTCCATGGGGTCGCTGCATCAGACATGACAGCGACTTCACTTTCACATTTCACTTCCATGCATTGGAGAAGAAAACGGCAACCCACTCCAGTGTTCTTCCCTGGAGAATCCCGGAGATGGCAGAGCCTTGTAGGCTGCCATCTACGGGGTCACACAGAGTCGGACACGACTGAGGGTCACACAGAGTCGGACACGACTGACGCGACTTAGCAGCAGCAGCATTGCTTTCAAAAAGAATGAAAATTGAAAAGTAATATTGAGCATTCAACTCAAAGAGTTAGAAAGTGAACAAACTACCCCAAATAAAGTAGAAGGAAGGAAATGACAAAGATAAGTGAGGATTTAGTGGATTAGAAAATCAACAATAAAGAATATCAACAAAATCCAAGTTTTTTCTCAAGGTAGGTAAAATCAACATCTGACACAGAAAAAATATATATATAATATTAAATTTTTTTGAATGATGTATAAAGAGACAAGTTTTAAAAATATAACTAATATTATGCCAATAAAGTTTGAAATATTAAATGGATAATTTTATTGCTTTTTATATATTGAATCATTTATTTGGTTTTACATATATGAAAACATATAGAGATCTATGCATGTAAATGATTTGATGGAAACAGTGACCAGCTTTATTTTCTTGGGCTCCAAAATCACTTTGGACGTTGACTACAGCCACAAAATTAAAAGATGCTTGCTCCTTGAAAGTAAAGCTATGACAAAACTAGACAGTGTATTAAAAAGCAGAGACCTTACTTTGCCAACAAAGGTCCAGTCAAAACCATGGTTTTTCCATTAGTCATGTACAGATGTGAGAGCTGGACCGTAATGAAGGCTGAGGACCAAGAATTGATGCTTTTAAACTGGTGTTGGGGTAGGCTCTTGAGAGTCCCCTGGACTTCAAGGAGACCAAACCAGTCAATCCTAAAAGAAATCAATCCTGAGTATTCATTGGAAGGACTGATGCTGAAGCTGAAGCTCCAATACTTTGGCCACCTGATGTGATGAGCTGACTCATTAGAAAAGACCCTGAAGTCGGGAAAGATTGAAGGCAGGAGGAGAAGGGGACGACAGAGGATGAGATGGTTGGATGGCACCGACTCAATGGGCATGATTTTGGGCAAACTCCAAGAGATAATGAAGGACAGGGAAGCCTGGTGTGCTGCAGTCCATGGGGTCACAAAGAGTCAGACACAACTGAGTGACTGAACAAAAATAAATATGATAACTATGATAAAATGGTAAGTATGATAACATTTGAGAAATCGGCACAACTTATGAACCAGTATTTCCCAGATCACAAATGCATGATGTAACAGAATTATACACGTTAAGAGATACATTAAAAATGCATGATAGGGGACATTCCTGATGGTCCAGTGGCTAAGACTCTACTCTCCCAATGCAGGGGGTCTGGGTTCCATCCCTGGTAAGGGAATGAGATCCCACAACAGCAATGAAGATCCTGAGTGCTGCAGCTCAGATCTGGGACAGCCAAATACATAAATAAATATAGATTTTTTTAAAGTGGGTGCTAGAACAATAGATCTTAGTATAAAATATATGAAAAGTTTATTGATACAGTTTCAGATCCCACATTGCAACTAAACTTCAATAAACATGTTTTTAAAGTTTTATGTATCATCAAAGAAAATATTCACAATTACCTGAAAAGACTATGAAAATTCTCCTTTATTTTCAAATTAAATACCTGAGTGAGACCAGATTTTCATCATATACATTAACCAAAACAACATATTGTGGCAGGTGGAATTCAGAAGCTGGGGTGAAAATGTAGCTGTTGTCTGGTAAGCCAGACACAAAAGGCATTCGCAAAAATGTTAAATAATGTCACACTTTCTACTAATTATGTTTTGTTTTGGGAAACATGCTAATTTAAAAAATATATGTTAAATTAATACGTAACGGTTTAATGGTTGTTATATTTATGTAAATCAATGTTTTAATGTCCTTATCTTTAATTTCTAGTATAGCAGACATTGATAGATTTACACACAGAAAAAATTATTCATGGTGGCAGGGTCCTTATTAATTTAATTTTATTTTTTGCATATTTTGGCCATTCTGCACACTATGGGGAATCCTAGATCCCTGAACAGGGATCGAACCCATGCCACCTGCAGGGGAGGTAGGGAATTTCAGCCGCTGGACCACCAGGGAAAGCCCCTCAATTTTAAGAATGCAAAGAAGGCAGAAGATCAAAGAGTTTGAGAACTGCTAACTTACAACCCCACAAGGCTTGAACTTTGTAATCGTCCCCATTCTACAGATGAGGAAACTAAAATTTAGAGAGGATAAATCAGAGTTATACAGAACGGGGCAAGCTCTTGCAAGGCAAGATTCAACCCAAGATCCTGGCTTCACGGTCCAGATTCTTTGCCTCTATGCCCTGTTTTGGGGATTCTTCCAGACAATATAGCTCCGAGGTTTGGTTTCAGGATCACCCTCAATTTTGCCCATATTCAGTGGTACAAAGACTCGTACTTACTATCCCAGGATTACTGGAAAAGGCAGCATAATCCTCCCAGTTTGTTATTCAGTCATTTAGTCATGTCCAACTTTTTGTGACCCCATGGATTGCAGCACGCCAGGCTTCCCTGTCCTTCAACACCCACTGGAGTTCACTCAAACTCCATCCACTGAGTTGGTGATGCCATACAACCATCTCCTCTTCTCCTCCTGCTTTCAGTCTTTCCCAGCATCAGGGTCTTTTCTCATGAGTCGACTCTTCACATCAGATAGCCAAAGTATTAAAGCTTCAGCTTCAGCATCAGTCCTTCCAATGAGTATTCAGGACTGATTTCCTATAAGATTGACTGGTTGGATCTCCTTGCCATCAAAGGGACTTCTCCAAGACCATACTTCAAAAACATCAATTCTTCGGCACTCGGCCTTCTTTATGGTCCAACTCTCACATCCATACATGACTACTGGAAAAACTATAACTTTAATTATAAGGACCTTTATTGGTAAAGTAATGTCTCTGCTTTTTAATATGCTGCCTAGGTTTTTCATAGCTTTTCTTCCAAGGAGTAAGCGTCTTTTAATTCCATGGCCACGGTCATCATCTGCAGTGATTTTGGAGCCTGAGAAAATAAAGTCTGTCACTGTTTCCATTGTTTCCCCATCTATTTCCCATGAAGTGATGGGACCAGATGCCATGATCTTAGTTTTTTGAATGTTGAATTTTAAGCCAGCTTTTTCACTCTCCACTTTCACTTTCAAGAAGCTCTTTAGTTCGTCTTCACTTTCTGTCATTCAGGTAGTGTCATCTGCATGTTTGAGGTTATTGATATTTTCCCTGCAATCTTGATTCCAGCTTGGGCTTCATCCAGCCCAAGATTTTACATAATGTACTCTGCATATAAGTTAAATAAGCAGGGTGACAATATACAGCCTTGACATACTCCTTCCCCAATTTGGAACCAATATGTTGTTCCATGTCCAGTTCTAGCCATTGCTTCTTGACCTGTATACAGATGTCTCAGAAGGCAGATAAGGTAGTCAGGTATTCCTGTCTCTTTAAGAATTTTCCACAGTTTGTTGTGGTCCACATAGTCAAAGGCCTTAGCGTAGTTGATGAAGCATAATTAGATGTTTTTCTGGAATTCTCTTGCTTTTTCTTTTTTTTAATATAAATTTATTTATTTTAATTGGAGGCTAATTACTTTACAATATTGTATTAGTTTTGCCATACATTGACATGAATCAGCCATTGGTGTACATGTGTTCTCCATCCTGAAACCCCCTCCCAACCCCCTCCCCATCCCATCCCTCTGGGTCATCCCAGTGTGCCAGCCCTGAGCACCCTGTTTCATGAATCAAACCTGGACTGGCGATCCATTTCACATAAGATAATATACATGTTTCAATGCCATTCTCCGAAACCATCCCACCTTGCCCTCTCCCACAGAGTCCAAAAGACTGTTCTATACATCTGTATCTCTTTTGCTATCTCACATATTCTGGTGTCTTGTAGAGGATGGGGCCTCTATAAGTGGAAAGCAAATTGCCAACATCTGTGCCTCTTTTGCTGTCTCGCATATGATCCAAAGGATGTTGGCAATTTGTTTTCCACTTATAGAGGCCCCAGCCTCTACAAGACACCAGAATTCCCAAGGCCAGGATGGGGCCTCTGTAAGTGGAAGCATGTTGTGACTGTAGAGTCTGGTACCATGTGGGTACAGGCATGGGTGGGAGAGGTGGCCAATTCTTGAACTGTCCAGGTGAATTATCCAAGTTGTTCTAGGCATACGTCCAGATTCTCCCAGGTCTTCGACTTGGCGTTTTCCAATAGGGTTGATGAAAGGTGATCTGATTTGAGATCAGGAGCTGATCAGGTTTTTTCTTGGCCTAGTTCTGCCTTACTCAGCACATAGACACTGAACTCATGTAGCTATTTAAATTGAAATTCAGGGACTTCCTTGGTGGTCCAGTGGCTAAGACTCTGTGTTCACAATGCAGGGGGCCCAGGTTCAGTCCCCAGTCAGGAAACTAGATCCCACATGCCACAACTAAAGATCTCACATGTCACAACCAAGATCAAAGATCATGAGTGTTGCAACAAAGAACTGGCATAGCCAAATAAATAGATGTATTTTTTTTTAAAAAAAGAAATTCAAATTAGTTGCAATACGACAAAAAGAAATTTTCAGTTATTTAGTCTCATTACCCTGTTTCAGGTGTTCAAGAGTCACATACTGTACATATACTTTGCCATCACTGGGGTCTTTGACTGATGTGATCTAGTGAAAAACATGCTGCCATCACAGTGAATTGAACCTGGACCACTAGACATGAAATAGTCTTCAAATGGGGGTGATGATGAAAGTCACCAGAGGGCTCAGTCAAAATGAGTACACTACCCAAGGTAATCTACAGATTCGGTGCAATTCCCATCAAATTGCCAAGGGCATTTTTCACAGAATTAGGACAACAACAACAAAATAACTCCAAATTTGTATGGTGACATAGAAGACCCCAAATAGCCAAAGCAATCTTGAAAAAGAAAAATGGAGCTGGAGAAATCAATTTCCCTGACTTCAGACTATACTACAAAGCTACAGTCTTCAAAACAGTATGGTACTGGCACAAAAATAGAAATAAAGATCAATGGAACATGATTAAAAACCGAGAAATAATCCCATGCCCCTATTGTCAATTAATCTATGATAAAGGAGACAAGACTACACAACGCTGGAAAGACAGTCTTTTTAGCAAATGGTGCTGGGAAAACTGGACACCTACATGTTAAAAAATGATATTATATCATGCTTTAACTCCATACACAAAAATAAGCTTAAAATGGATTAAAGATGTAAATGTGAGACCGGACACTATAAAACTCCTAGAGGAAAACATAGGCAGAACAGTCTCTGACATAAATCACAACAATATCTTTTTTGTACCATCTCCCAGAATAATGGAAATAAAAACAAAAATAAACAAATGAGACCTACTTAAACTTATAAGCTTTTGCACAGCAAAGGAACAATAAACAAAACAAGACAACCTACAGATTGGGAAAAAATAGTTGCAAATGATAAGACTGATAAAGGATTAGTCTCCAAAACTTACAAGCAGCTCATGATGTTTAACAGCATCAAAACAAAAACTTATTCAAAAAATGGGGAAAAGACTTAAATAGACATTTCTCCAAAGAAGACATACAGATGGCCAATAGGTGCATGAAAAGATGCTTAACGTCACTAATTATTAGAGAAATGCAAATCAAAACTACAATGAGATATCACCCCACACCAGTCAGAATGGCTATCACCAAAAAAACCCACAAACAATAAATGCTGGAGAGGGTATGGAGAGAAGGGAACCCTCCTACACTGTTGGTGGGAATATAAATTGGTACAGCCACTGTGGAGAACCATATGGAATTCCTTTAAAAACTAAAGCTAGAGCTACCATATCACCCTGCAATGCCACTCCTGGATATTTATCCAGAGTAAAACATTGTCTGAAAGGATATATGCACCNGGAACCCTCCTACACTGTTGGTGGGAATATAAATTGGTACAGCCACTGTGGAGAACCATATGGAATTCCTTTAAAAACTAAAGCTAGAGCTACCATATCACCCTGCAATGCCACTCCTGGATATTTATCCAGAGTAAAACATTGTCTGAAAGGATATATGCACCCCTATGTTCATTTCACAGTGTTTACAATAACCAAGACACAGAAGCTTCCTAACTGTCTATTGACAGAGGAATGGATAGAGAAGATGTGGTGCATATATACAACAGAACATTATTCAACCATTAAAGAGAATGAAACAGTGCCATTTACAGCAACAGGGATGGACCTGGAGAGTGTCATACTGAGAGAAATAAGACAGAGAAGGAGAAGTATATGGCATCCCTTATGTGTGGAATCTAAAAAGAAATAACACAAATGAACTTACTTGCAAGACAGAGTGAGACTCAGACTTAAGAGAACTAGCTTATGGTTGCTGGGAAAAGGGATAGTTAGGGAGTTTGGGATGGACATGTACACACTGCTATATTTAGAATGAATGGCCAACAAGGACCTACCGTGTAGCACATAGAACTCTGCCCAATGTTATATGGCAGCCTGGATCGGAAGGGCATTTGGGGGAGAGTGGATATATGTATATGTATAGCTGAGTCCTTTCGCTATTCACCTGAAACTATGCCAACATTGTTAATCATCCTTTATTGACTACACCAAAGCCTTTGACTGTGTGGATTACAATAAACTGTGGAAAATTCTGAAAGAGATNAGGAATGATGCTAAAGCTGAAACTCCAGTACTTTGGCCACCTCATGCGAAGAGTTGACTCATTGGAAAAGACTCCGATGCTGGGAGGGATTGGGGGCAGGAGGAGAAGGGGACGACAGGGGATGAGATGGCTGGATGGCATCACCGACTCGATGGACGTGAGTTTGAGTAAACTCCAGGA
Organism: Neotragus moschatus; assembly: GCA_006410615.1. Taxonomy (NCBI): domain Eukaryota; kingdom Metazoa; phylum Chordata; class Mammalia; order Artiodactyla; family Bovidae; genus Neotragus; species Neotragus moschatus. The sequence continues at coordinate 1,383,468 of SJYA01002623.1, read as the reverse complement.
GTTAGTGATGGACAAGGAGGCCTGGCATGCTGCAGTTCATGAGATCACAAAGAGTCAGACACAACTGAGCGACTGAACTGAACTAAACTGATGAAAGTGAATTAGTTCCTCAGTCATATGTGACTCTGTACCCCAATGCAAAATAAAAAGTTCCAAAAAAGATTAAATGCAATAAAAAGATATTTTCAGTTCCTTAGTCTCACTACCATATTTCAAAGTGTTCAAGAGTCACACATTGTACATATGTTTTGCCATCGCTGGGGTCCTTGGCTGATGTTATCTAGTGAGAAACATGCTGGCATCACAATGAGTTGAACCTGGACCACTAGACACCAAATATTCACCTCGGAAGGGGTCTGGTGAGGGTGGTGAGGCTGATGAAAGTCTCTGAGAAGCAGCATCTGGCCTTGGAATCGATCAACCTTGGATTTTCCACAGTATAGTCTATAGACTGCCTGTGTCTGACCAGGTCAGCCTCAGCTGGACCTCAGCTGGAATCTCAGGGATTCTGCCTTTCTGATGAGTTTCTCAGGTCATTCTTAAGTCCTTCAAAGTTTAGAAGAACTGTGATAGATTAAGGCTGTGGTAATATAAACAACCATACAAAAGAAGTAACATCCTGCAGTTCTCCAGGAGTTTTATAACCTTGAATGTCCCAGCAAATGCCCCCACTCTCACCTTCTACATAATCCTAAGTCCAGTCCTTGGGAATTTGATCCCAGGCAGCACAGCTTCCAGGTAGGAAGACCCTCCAGCCTCTACAAGACACCAGAATTCCCAAGACCAGGCAGCAGCATCTTTCTTGTGAGATTAAGCCCTCACAGGCCAACTGGGGGAAAAGACTAGGCTCCACTGGACTCCTATCCCCTCTACACGAACATATCCCAAGTTCAGGACCAAGATCTACCTGGGAAGACTCAGCCTTCTCCCATTGCCATTGGGATTTGTTATTCTCCCAAACCCCTTACATCTTTGCATGTTCTCTAGAGGTACTGACACAGGGCCTCAGCCCTCTCCTGGGTTAATGTTTGAGGGGCTGAGGCCAAGGTTGTAAAGCATTTCAGTGGTGAGTCTATACGAACCCGAGAGCCTGAGCCTCTCCTTTCATTTACCAGATTGTTAGGTTTCTTAAGAATTCTTTTGGGGGTGTAAACTCCAAGTAGGCGTGACCACAGCCAGGTGTGTGTGTTCCCTCTCCCCTAGGAGATGGAGAAGTGACTGGAATGCGGTTCTGAGTGAGCCAGGGCATCTCATTAATCAGTGAGGGTGGGGCTGCTGGGGGGGAAGAAGTTTTCGCAGATGGCAAGCTTGGAAACTCAGACTACTTTCTGAAATTGTCTTCAAAGCATGCAGTTGAGCATTCTGGTTTCACAGGATCTTTGCTATATCATGATTTTCCTTGGCTCAGAGCACAGGGCTTACAGAAGCCTTTGCTGGGCCCCAGCCAAGGAAGTCAGATTAGCAAAAATAGCAGAAGTAACGCACGAGAGCACAGTGTCACCTAGAACTCGGGCCTGGAAAAGAAACCTCAAGGACAATCCTATTGCAGGGTTCGGAGCTACAGCTGGGCCACATGGGGAAGTTCAGGATGAGAGAAGATGCTGAGCTTCCTGGGACCAGGTGACTGCTCTGCGGGCTGAACATTCAGGAACCCAAGGCAAGGCTCACACCGTTAGAACTGCCGCTGGGCCCCTGGCCAAACCCAGCTGCTCAGTGACACAGCCCAGGAGAGACACGGACTCTTCCTTCCTGCAAGGACATCGCCAATCAGGTATTTACGAAGCTCCTGGTATGTGCAAAGGAACCTGTGTGCTTCTTCAGGGGCGGAGAGGAGACGTGTCTGCTCACTGATTAGTCAAAAGGTGCCAAAGAGGAGGAAGTAAGTAAACATGAAATCACCTATTAAATGTAATATAAACATATTAATGTGGTTTAAGGAACGGGACTCAAAGACAGAGAAAAGTCCTTTTCTTGGTGACTATAAGGAGAAGGGGGCAGCAGAGGATGAGATGGTTAGATAGCATTCACCAATAGGAATTTGAGTAAATTCCAGGAGATGTTGAGGGTCAGGGAGGGCCAGGAGGTTGCAAAGAGTCAGACATGGCTGAGAAACTGAACAACAACAGGAGGATGCTTAAGATAAATGATCTGAAAATTCTTGGCTAACTTGCAGGCTAGAAGCTGGCAAAGAGGTGTGTGTGTGTGTGTGTGTGTGTGTGTGTGTGTGTGTGTGTGTGTGTGTGTACACGTGGACGCACATCCCAGAAGCATGAAAGCTGAGCTGCACCCCTCTCTCTCCATCCCCAGAGTCCCTTTCCTTACTATAGTTTGTTTCTACCCTCCCACCTTCTCTCCCCTCCCTCCACCTTCATTCACTCCTCCTCCCAGGGCCCGCTCACTCGGGAGGGGCAGGGGCGACTTCTTGATGAAAGAGATTAGAAAGCATATATTGTCTCCTCCTGACTGGGAATGCTTTCACTGCCTTGCTCCTTTCTGCTCCCTCCACCCTCATACCTAGCCAAACCTCAGCCCCGTGGCTTGCTCTGACTGTTTGGGATTGTTTCCCAGTGTGTGGTAAAGAGCCTTCCAGTGCCAGCAGTTCCATGCCACTTCTGGATCCAAATAAGCTGGCAGCCAAAGAAATGCAGGCCAATACAATCAAGCCTTCCAGGGAGCTGGCCACACTTGGATCACCCCCCCCCCCACTCCCCGCTCCACTCACACATTGCCCCTCACTCGTTTTCTCCTTCGTTTCAACAGCAAGCAAAGGGTATGTGGACGCCAAGCCCGGGCCTGGTAAAAGGTGCTGAGGACCCCATTACTTCTCTCTGCACCTTCTGCTTTTCCCAAGGACCTCCCTGGCTGGGATGGCTAGGGCTGTTCTCCTGTGAATGTGAGTCCAAGGTAGGGACCATGCCACCCAGCCCCCATCATGCAGATAATAGGGTTTCCTGGTCCCTCAGTCCATGTCTGTTAGGCCCCAGTTAGGCCTCAGGGTCCCTGTTGCCGTACAGTAAGTCTTAGCCTAGCAGTCCTTTGGTGTGGGCTCCAGTGAAGGGCCACAGGGAAAAGAATTGCCCTCTCTGAGAGCTTCCCCACTTCCGGAGCCTGGGAGAAGTTGTGAAATGTCAGTGGTTATTATGTCACTGTTGTTATGGTCTGGGTGGTTGGGTCCGCTTGGCCGCGCTTGCTGGTACTAATGAAGTCAAGGATCAGTCTCCCAAAGGCCAGCCGGCTTCGTACAGAGGAAAATGTGCTGTGTGGCCCCAACTCACCCTGTCCTCAGTCAAGGGCTGCAAAGTGTGGCCTCCATCTGGCCGCAGCCGAGGGTAGTCTGGTTTAGGTCATGTTCATCCTGGAGACTTCAAAGGAGGCATCCAACTCCGGGCTCTCAGCAGCAGCAGGAACAAATAAATTAGCATCAGAACTGTTTCCTCCTCTTTCCTCTCCAAGCCCTAGCTTGAGACCCACAACAATGCTCCCCAATCCTTGGGCAAAAGCTCCTTTCTTTATTATTTTCTTGCTTACATATGCTTGTGTGAATGGACCAGAAACAAAAAGCTGCTCCCATACATACCCACAGACAGCCTGTGGGACCTTGGGCAGGTTTCTGAGCCTCTCTGAGCCTCAGGCTCTTCACCCTTAAAGTGACAGTATGAACGTATCCACATCACAACCCCACACTGTGACAATCAAATCAAATCAAAAGTGCTATGGCAATTGTAAATTGTAAAGCTGCCATCATTGTTTCTTCCTGCTCCAGAGGAGAAAAGAGGATCTTTCCAAATACTTTCTGCTCAGCAGTCAAAACTACCCTCTCCAATGCTTGGGAATCAGACCCATTTGAAGTAAGGCATGGGTGGGACTTCTAGTTCAGATGTCTGCATAGTAATTACAATTATCTGGAAAAGAACCCACTAAATTGAAGTCATCACAAGTGGACTAGGTGTACGTACTTCTTTAAACTCCTCAGGTAATTCTGAGGGAAACCAAATGGAGAAGCCCTGGGCCAGCCCTTCAGGAATCACATGTTCCATAGCCTCGGGTTAAGGACCTCCTACTGTTGTTATTGTTTTAGTTGCTCAGGCATGTCTGACTCTTTGCGACCCCATGGACATTAGCCCACAAGGCTCTTCTGTCCATGAGATTCTCCAGGCAAGAAAACTGGAGTGGGTAGCCTTTCCGTTCTCCAGGGGATCTTCCCAACCCAGGGATGGAACCTGGGTCTCCTGCATTGGCAGGTGGATTCTTTACCACTGAGCCACCAGGGAAGCCCTCACCTGGGGTACCTGCTGAAAGTATTAATACAAATTCCCACACTCCATCTCAGATGCTCTGAATCAAATCTTAGGGGGAAAGGCCTAGAAAGTAGGTGGATCTTATCATCTGCAAGTTGGGAAACTGCCCTGAAAGTTTTCAGATACTTAAAATGTATAAGAACTAACTGAGACCCTTTTTCTAAATTGAAGTACTGTTGATTTACAGCATTGTGTTAGCTTCAGGTGTACAACTAGTGATTCAGCGATGTATATAATATATAATGTGATGACAAACCTAGTTAGTGTGTTGAAAAGCAGAGACACTACTCTGTCAATGAAGGTCCCTATGGCCAAGGCTGTGGTCTTCCCAGTGGTCACGTATGGTTGTGAGAGCTGGACGGTAAAGAAGGCAGAATGCCAAAGAATTGATGCCTTCGAACTATGGTGCTGGAGAAGACTCCTGAGAGTCCCTTGGACAGCAAAGAGATCAAACCAATCCATCTTAAGGGAGATCAACCCTGACTATTCACTGGAAGGACTGATGTTGAAGCTAAAGCACCAGTATTTTGGTCACCTGATGTGAACAGACAACTCACTGGAAAAGTCCCTGATGCTGGGAAAGATTGAGGGCAGAAGGAGAAGAAGATGTCAGAGGATGAGGTGGCTGGACAGCATCACCAATACAGTGAAGGGCAAACTCTAGGAGATGGTGAGGAACAGGGAGGCCTGGCATGCTGCAGTCCATGGGGTCGCAAAGAGGAAGACATGACTGGATGACTGAACAGCATTATAATATATATGTATTACACACAATATATATAATGTATATATAAAATATTCTTTTTCAGATTCTTCCATTATAGGTTACTACAAGATATTGAATATAAATCCTTGCTTTTTACATATTTTATAAATGTGTGTGTGTGTGTGTGTGTGTGTGTGTGTGTGTGTGTTCAGTCATCTCTGATTCTCTGAAACCCCATGGACCCTGCCAGTCTCCTCTGTCCATCGAATTTTTTAGGCAAGAATACTGAAGCAGGTTGCCATTTCCTTCTTCAGGGGATCTTCCGGACTCAGGGATAGAACTCACATCTCCTACACTGGCAAATGGATTCTTTACCACTGCACCACTTGGTATGTATCCACTAATCTCAAATTCCTAATTTATCCCTCCCCCCAACTTCCAAGTGGTAACCATAAGTGTGTTTTCTACGTCTGTGAGTCTGTTTCTGTTTTGTAAATAAGCTCAGTTTGTATTAATGATTCTACATGTAAGTGATATCATATGATATTTGTCTTTCTCTGTCTGACTGACTTCACTTAGCATGATAACCTCTGGGTCCATCCATTTTGCTTCAGATGAAAGTGTTTCCCTCTTTATTATGGGTGAGTAATGCTCCTTTGTATGTAGGTACCACATTCATCTGTCAATGGACATTTAGATTTCTTCCATGTCTTGGCTATTGTAAACAGAGCTGCTATAAAATTGGGGTGCATGTGTCTTGTCAAATTAGAGTTTTCATCTTTTCCAGATATATGCCCAGCAGTGGGATTGCTGGATCATATGGTAACTCTAGTTTTTCAAGGAACCTCCATACTGTTTTCCATAGTGGCTGCATCAAATTACATTCCCACCGACAGTACAGGAGGGGAGAAACTTGCTTTTTGGAAGTGAAGTTGGCCAGGCATGCCCACTCTAAAACTCAAGACATTATTAATTTGAGAAATCTGGGATGAGCTCTGGGATGTTCAGTTTTAATCAGTATCTTCATTTGATTGCCAAGCCTGCTATTCCATAGGAAATGCCACCCCAAACCTCTGGAATGACTCTGGGAGATAGAATAAGTCCTAGGTTATGCTAGTTCCAGCTCCCAAGACTGGACTAAACACTCTTGCTTGAACTTGCTGGTTGCTGTAGAGAAGAACTGACTAATTTTGAGAAGGGACAGTCTTGAGTCGTTCCAAATCTTGGCAGAGAAAGTTGTAAAGTGGAGCATGCAGCATGAGGTGCTGAAACAAACTTCCAGAGAAGCTGTATCCTTAGAGATGCTTTGTCAGACTCCACTCCCTTTAACCTGTGAGTCAGCTCACATGTGCCATTGACCCTGGGAGCAGCACTCTTGCCCTGGAACTGTGGGTGTATTCAAGGGCCCACCAACTGTTGACACTGGGAAGCTAGGTGGGTTTTCCTGTAGCAGCCATTACTTTCAACAACCTTCCTGCTGCCATCTTGGATCCCAGGGTCACAGACTCTGCAGACTCATCACTCAGGTTATGTAGTCCTTGCTTGAATGTATTTGTATCCCCAAACAAAGAGTCAATGGTAGGAGAAAATATGAAGGGGAGGACTATTTTTCTTCTTTTCCTGAGTTCCTGTTAGCACGCAAACTAGAATTTCTGCCTTTTCCCACGTACTGAAGAGAAAGCTGCTAATTCTTGTCACCTCTCATTGGCTTTTCCCTAAGTGAGAGTCAGTTTATCAGTGTGGGGAAGCTGTTATTGGGCCTCTACCCTGAGATGGATGCTTCTATCCAATGGAGAGCTTTACCCCTGCTACTCTGCGTCCTGCAGATCTTGTGGCTTGCGCCTTTGATTATAAGAATTTTAAGCTATGGATTCAGAAAGCAGTAGGTAAAAGCTTCCTTCAAAATATAGGAGGGGCTGGGAAGTAACCATTTGCTCCTGAAACATGATGAAATAATCTTATTTCTACATTCCTACTTCCCCTCTGCTTTTATATCTCCTTATAAACCAAAATCAACTAAAACTTGTGACTAACATACATTCTCTTTGTCTTTCATTTCTGTCAGTTGGATTAATATGTGTTTCTGCTTGGGTTTACCTTGTATGGGATTCTCTACACTTCCTGGAGTTGGATGACTGTTTTCTTTCCCAGATTAGGGATATTTTCAGTTATCATCTCTTCAGATATTTTCTCAGGCTCTTTCTTTTTTTTCTTCTTCTTCTGTGACCCCTATAATGTGAATGTTGGCATGTTTAACGTTGCTTGTGACTAACATAGACAAGAATTCCTAAGCATGGGGATCTAGCCCTTCCTAAGATACAGATGGACAGACTGACTGACCAACTAGAGAGACTCTCAACTGAACACACATATCTCACTTATATTGGCTCCTACTATCGTCATTGTCACCAACTAAAAATAAATTTTTTTTTAATGGAGAAAGATGACTTCTGGTAAAAATCCACAGACCAGACTGAACACAGCCATCTACTTTCTTTCCCTCCCAAAACACTACTAAAAATGCCAGTAAAGAGACTATTTTCTTAAACCATAAATCTAAAAGGCAGGTAGTCCATGAGAGGAGGCACTCAGAACAAAATTTCAGAAAATAGAAAATACATGAATGCATTCCCTAAGCCAGAAAGCTGAGAACCAGTTTGATTTGCACCAAGAAAACCTTAAAAGATTTAGAAATGAATAGCAAAAGGCACCTCCAGAAATCGGGGCCAAATAGGGTAGTTGAAATCAACAGGATTGGGTAAAAGTCTATATTTTAGAGTCAGACCTCCCAAAATCCCCTCCTGATTCAGTCATGTTATACAATTTTCTGCTTTTCTAACAAATTATATATGCCTCTTGACTCTTTAAATTATATATATGTGTGTGTTACTTTTTTTAAATATGAAAGGAGAGAAGTAAGGTATTTAGAATGGAGTCCCCCTTGATGAGCATGTTGAGGGCTAATTTTCCTCTCCTTCTCTACCCTCTGGATCTGGCCTTTTTAAGACCAGCACATACTGTCTGCTCAAGATCCCAAATAAATGGCTACAGTGTGGGGAATTTCACAGGGAGAACCATTCAGTGCCACGCATATTACTCAGTGGCTTGGCTTCAGTTTAAATAACGTTTTAAAACAGCTCTATCTGGGCACTCCCCATCTTCCTTCTTTCTGCCAGGCCACAGGTCCCTGCTGAAGATCCTGACCCTCAGAGCTACTGCCCCACTGGCCAGCACTGCTGACTTCCATGCCCCTGACCAAAGCTGAGGGCATTCCTTTTGTCCCATCTTGGTCTTGAAGGAGCAGACCACTTTTCATCCTAGCCCAGGACTCCTTGTTGAACTTGAAGCCCGCAAATCACATTCACCTACCTATTAGAAGGCCATTTTCCCCCCTCATTATTTCTACTTTCTCTAAGCAAGACTTATCCTGCCTGGAATCACCCAGTCTCTCCAGTATCAAAATGCTCATTCTGGTTTCAGTTCAGTTCAGTTCAGTCACTCATTCGTGTCTGACTTTTTGCAACCCCATGAACTGTAGCACACCAGGCCTCCCTGCCCATTACCAAATCCCAGAGTTTACTCAAATTCACGTCCATTGAGTCCATGATGCCATCCAACCATCCCATCCTCTGTTATCACCTTCTCCCCCAGCCTTCAATCTTTTCCAGCATCTGGGTCTTTTCAAATAAATCAGCTCTTCACATCAGGTGGCCAAAGTATTGGAGTTTCAGCTTCAAAATCAGTCCTTCCAAGGCATATTCAGGACTGATTCCTTTAGGATGGACTGGTTGGATCTCCTTGCAGTCCAAGGGACTCTCAAGAGTCTTCTCCAACACCACACTTCAAAAGCATCAATTCTTCGGCACTCAGCTTTCTTTATAGTTCAACTCTCTCATCCATACCTGACCACTGGAAAAACCATAGCCTTGACTATACGGACCTTTGTTAGCAAAGTAATATCTCTGCTTTTTAATATGCTGTCTAGGTTGGTCATAGCTTTTCTTCCAAGGAGTAAGCATCTTTTAATTTCATGGCTGCAGTCACCATCTGCAGTGATTTGGGAGCCCCAAAAAATAAAGTCTAACATTGTTTCCACTGTTTCTCCATCTATTTGCCATGAAATGATGGGACCGGATGCCATGATCTTTGTTTTCTGAATGTTGAGCTTTAAGCCAGCTTTTTCACTCTCCTCTTTCACTTTCAACAAGAGGCTCTTCAGTTCCTCTTAGCTTTCTGCCATAAGGGTAGTGTCATCTGCATATCTGAGGTTATTTATATTTCTCCTAGCAATCTTGATTCCAGCTTGAGCTTCTTCCAGCCCAGCATTTCTCAGGATGTGCTTTGCATATAAGTTAAATAATCAGGGGGACAATATCCAGCCTTGAGGTACTCCTTTTCCTATTTGGAACCAGTCTGTTGTTTCATGTCCAGTTCTAACTGTTGCTTCCTGACCTGCATACAGATTTTGCAAGAGGCAGATCAGGTGGTCTGGTATTCCCATCTCTTTCAGAATTTTCCACAGTTTATTGTGATCCACACAGTCAAAGGCTTTGGCATAGTCAATAAAGCAGAAATAGATGTTTTTCTGGAACTCTCTTGCTTTTTCAATGATCCATCAGATGTTGGCAATTTGATCTCTGGTTCCTCTGCCTTTTCTACCACCTTGATCATCTGGTAGTTCATGGTTTACGTATTGTTGAAGCCTGGCTTGGAGAATTTTGAGCCTTCTGGTTTAAATACATGCTTATCCTTTCTCGGTATTTTTTCCTTCTGAAAAATGGCTTCTTCTCAGCTCTGTCTCAGGCCAGCCCTCACACACCAGGTCTTGTTTAAGGCTCTTCTTCTCCCAAACCCTCAAATTTCTCCATTTTCAGAATAAAAATAATGACTGCCTCTCAGAAGCACAGTGGACTAAAACCATGGCTCTTTAAACTCTTAAGATCCTATATCATTTGTATTTTAGAGAATAAACCTCTGGCACCTGCCTGGACCTTAGTCATCATCTTTGGGAGAAGAGGGATTTTTAAACAGGTAATAGAAGCAGTTACCTGAAATAGGAATTCTGCTTATTTTGTTTATCAGAATTGCAATATCTCTGGATGTTTCTTCCTGGGAAAACCTAGATTCTAATCTCGCATTGGAAACTCTGTCTACACTCTGCTGGAATACGTGTTACACATGTTAAAGGTCTATCTGCTGTGCTGTGCTTAGTCTCTCAGTCATGTCCAACTCTTTGCAACCCCATCGACTGTAGCCCACCAGGCTCCTCTGTCCATGGGAATTCTCCAGGCAAGTATACTGGAATGAGTTGCCATGCTCCACTCCAGGGGATCTTTCCAACCCAGGGACTGAACCCAGGTCTCCCACATTGCAGGTGAATTCTTTACCAGCCAAGCTACTAGGGAAGCCCATTAAAGATCATGAATGCACATCCATTTCTCATAGTCTCGGCCTGGGAGCAGCCTACCAGAGATGGTTCCCTGTAGGACTGTGTGGACATTAAGATGATGCTCTGAGGCATTGAATCTGACTCTGTGGCCATAAGCAAGTTAATTTCACTACAGTTAATCCATCTGGGGATAGTCATAGTACTTGTTTTATACATTTGTATATTAGCTAATACATGTATGCACTTAGATGGTGCCTGGCACGCTGAAAATGCTCAAGAAATACTAGGATGGTCAACCCATCCTATCCTTCAAGTAGGACTCAGCAGCTCCCAGAGCCCCCCTCTCTCCTCTCTTGACCTCCTCCACTGGGCCCAGTGCTGGTGTCATTGACCCCACCATCACTTCTAGACAGTGATCTTCTGAGGACAAGAACTGTATCTTCATCATTATAGCCCTCAGCATCTGGCATTTTGTAGGTGTGCAACACCTGTTTGTGGACTTAGCATCTTTTAGAAGAGAGAGAAGAGCAGGCAGTTTTGAACTGCTCAGCAGAAGGCTCGATGACCTTGATTTTCAGAGAACCCAGGGGTTGTTGTCCCTCTGGCCACATCCCTGTAGCACCTGGGACATTTTCTCATATGACTTTGACTTCCTGTCTACATGGTGGAGCCATGAAACATCTGCAGGGAAGGGGATGCTGGGAGCAGCAAGGGAGGGAATGGGGTCAAGTGAGAGGCTGATCTCAATCAGCAAGGCGGCCAGTTCCATCGCTTTGTGTTTCGTGACCTTTTCAAGATGTCATTTTCCAAGGCTTTCCCAGCAAAAGCACCCTGCCTCCCCGAAAATTCCCTTTGCATTGTTGTACCACCCTGGAGTGTGTTGACTGCAGAGCTTTGTTTACAAATACTATGGTAACCCCAGGAGCTCTGGCAAGTCTGAAATAGCTTGCCAGCAAATAAAGCACAAGGCTGGAACCATCAAAGCCCTCTGGGCTCTCGGCCTCACTGATAGGGTTTTACAGACATCTGTTTTATGTTCCTGAACAAGCATTACGCCATGATTTCCAGGGCATTTCTCTCCTCCAGAGGACTCATATCTCAGTCCTAAGGAACGTTTTTAAAATTCATTCTTCTTTCCAGTAACTGCATTATTGTTTAATTCCAGAGCCTCACTGAGGGGATTCTCGGCTTCCTTTTTGATACTCCAATTTTAATGAAACAGTACATCCAATGTGATTTTTCATTCCATTTCAATCTCTTTCCCTTTACCTGATTAATTTGGTTGCAGATTCTGATGTAAGGATTCAAGTACAAGGCATTTTAGGAGGAAGTGGCCCCAGGAAACACTGGAAGGAGAGAGGTGAAGTGAGACAGAAAAGAAAAGGCACAGTGCATGGTGGAACAGTGAATAATTCAAGTATAGACCCATTCAGGAACAAAGAGTCAGAACATGTGCCTACGTGTGTGTGTGTGTGTGTGTGTGTGTGTGTGTGTGTGTGCTCAGTCATGTCCAACTCTTTGCGACCCCATGTAGCTTACCAGGCCCCTCTGTCCATGAAATTCTCCAGACAAGAATACTGGAGTGGGTTGCCATTTCCTACTGCAGCGGATCTTCCTGACCCAGGGATAGAACCCGTGTCTCTTGTGTCTCCTGCACTGGGTTTACCACTAGCAGATTCTTTACCACTAGCGCCCCCTGGGAATTCCCTGAACATGTGCCTATTGCTATCGCTATTGCTAAGTCACTTCAGTCGTGTCCGACTCTGTGCGATCTCATAGCCAGCAGCCCACCAGGCTCCCTGGTCCCGGGGATTCTCCAGGCAAGAACACTGGAGTGGGTTGCCATTTCCTTCTCCAATGCATGAAAGCGAAAGATGAAAGTGAAGTCGCTCAGTCATGTCCGACTTAGCGACCCCATGGACTGCAGCCCACCAGGCTCCTCCATCCATGGGATTTTCCAGGCAAGAGTACTGGGGTGGGGTGCCATTGTCTTCTCTGGAACATGTGCCTAGAAATTACCAAATCCAAGGGGTGAGGGAGCTGAAGGATTTCTACTCCAGCTGAGTGGTGGAGATGGGACCTATCCCCAGGCACTGCTCACCTGCTGAAAGAAAGTCCTAGGGAGTAACAAGTCTGACACTCCAATGTTAAGGCCAGAGGGGCATGGAGACAATCCCAAGATACCCCACGTTGGCCCTATGCCCAAGTTGAGGGATTATGCCATTTGTACTTGTGTATTTGGGGTTTTCTAGAATGGCCATTGATGATATGCACATGAGATTTGTCCTTGGCAGCAGTTCCTTACCCACTCCTTGTGGGTCACAGCACCCACATGCGACTAGAATGATGACTAGATCTTGCAAGTCCCCTACAGCATATATTTCTATCTTTTGTTTCAAAGTTCTTTAAATAGTTGGGTGTGGCTATCTTTCCTTGTAATATATTTGCTTCTCTAGATTGAATATCCCCTAAATATATATATATATTTAAATATCTTTTAAATATAGTACTGTAATGCCACCTGGTGTTTGAGCATTACTTCACTTCCTCAGGAGTCACAGAACATGGGCCTACCAGATCCACTCACTTCGAGTTCTCCCATGTCTCCCCATCCTTCCATCTCTGCCATTTTCTAGAAGTTGGGATCTTGTTGGAATAAAGAAGCATAGGCCAAATTGCTGCAGTCTAGATAAACATATAATCGCTTCTCGGCCTTTTGGCTAAGATCAAGTGTAGATAAACATATACTAGTTTACTGTCAAAAACTATGAAGGAGCTGATATTTTACCCTCCTTGTAAACAAGAAAATAGCCTGTCACCGGTTCATGGATTTTGGCAGAAAACACAAGTTTCCTGAGTCAGAGATAAAGGATGTAATATTCATGGCACAACAAGCAGCAAAAGTATCAGACTATTTGTATCAGTTCCCCAAGCCCAAATTCCCAAATGGCAATGGCAATGAGGAGAGGGCCAAGTGACACCAGCACAGGGGGTGGGTTATTTCACAGGAAAGTTTAGGGAACCTGAATCTTTTATAACAGCCAACAAGCAAACCTGCCAAAACTTGACTCCAGTGGGAGACATCTTATACACATCAACCCATAGGCAAAGCAGTCTTCTGTTCTAGAAGGAGATTTTATATCTTTCTTCCAAGCTGTTTGGTATACAGACATTTGAGAAGATAACTAAAACCAAAGATCAGTTAGTATCTTTGCTCATAAGACATGCAAAAACATGGGAACTAAATAACTCAACATTTACATAGTAGATCAATAAGTGTAGGTGGGAATATTAATTTTTGTAAGCTGAACTTTAATTTCCAAATAACTCCCATTTTCATTTTGGTGATACTTCATTTGCATTTTGGGAAACGACATCTTTTGTTTTTGCTTACAGGTTCTAGCCACCACCTTCTATCAAGTCCCTTAACGAGGAAATACACGACACTTAAAATATAATAGATGAGTTTCTACTTAAACAAATACTGAGTTTAAAACAAAAGTTAAGTGAAAGATTGTAAAACTTCCACTGTGAGCTAAGATGAAATTATATGGACCAAAATTACCTTCCCACTTGAAACAGCTGAAAACCCCACACAAAATATATGAAACAGAATTCCCTGGTGGTCCAATGGTTAGGACTTGGTGCTTTCACTGCTGCAGTCTGGGTTCAATTCCTGGTCAGGAAACTAAGATCCCATGAGACTAGCAGAACAGCTAGGGGCAGCAGGGGGAGAGGGGGAACCAAATATAAAACAATATTTTTCAGGACATTGAACAAAGACAATGAACACTAAACAATGAGAAACAAATGGAGTGAGTGCCACAATTTTTGTGCCTTATTGCCTAGAGAGAGTTTCCAGAATGCGGAGCAGGAATGAACATTTTAGGTGGAACTGGCATTGCCCTCCAGTTGAAGAGATGGAGCTGAGAGTCTAAGGAGACCAAAGTGACCAGAGTTTACAGGGGAGAGTATGGGGGAGAACAAGTCTTCATAGAAAGCTCTTCAGGTCTGCAGATGGTCCACTGAGTCTGTAGTGAACACTGAGCAATATCCGTGTGTGGGGAAATGACTCAAGATAGCTAGGAAATACTCAATGAGATCAGAGGAAACAGTACCCAAAGAAGAGACAATCCCTCCCAAAAAAAAAAAAAAAAAAAAAAACAGTTCCTGATTCCATCAACCAGAGGAGAAAACCTCATAATTCATGGTTTTCAGTTAGCATATACTCAAGACTTTTACCTTGGTAATGGGGGGAAATCAGCCCTAGGCTAAAAGCTGTTCTAGTCCTGCCTAACAAAACTTAAAGCAAGACCCAAAAGGATTCATAGTGTTATGTTAGTATACTTAATGACATCGTATTAGAAACTCTTTGAAATGACAGTATAACAGAAAAAAGCCTGAAAAAAAGATGAACAGAGTATCAGTGAGATGTAGGAAAATCTCAAGTGGCCTGATATATTTGTAATTAGAGTTCCTGAGGTAAGAAGAAGAAATAATAGTGATTAATAAATAATAATGGTCAGAAATTGAATAAAAACTGTAAACTCACAGACCCAAGAAATTCAACAAAATCCAAGAATAAGAAACATGAAGAAAACTATCCGAAGCACACTGTAATGAGACTGCATCAAAACAACGATTAAGAGAAAATCTTGAAAGCATGTAAGAAGGTGATTTTCTGGCCTTCATGGTCTGTTTTTAAGGCCGTACGTGTGTGTATGTGCTCAGTTATACAGCTCTTTGCAATCCCATAGACTGTAACCTGCCAGGCTCCTCTGTCCATGGGATTCTCCAGGCAAGAATACTGGAGTGGGTTGCCATTTCCTTTTCCAAGGGATCTTCCCAACCCAATAATTGAACCCATGTCTCCTGCATCTATTGCATTGGCAGATGGATTCTTTACCACTGAGCCACCTGGGAAGCCCGTTTTTAAGGTTACTCTGGGCAAAAGACCAAACATAAGAGATATAGCCGACTTCTAGAGTGAAGAATGCAAGTCAAAAGAATCTAAAACTACATATGCAAGGCACTGAAATAGAATTCAATACCCAGAAAAAAAGATTTTTTAAAAAAAATAAAATTGTTTTCAGAAATGTAAAAGCTGAAAGAGTACATTACTAACAGACATTCACTAAAAGAAATAGCAAACAAAGTAATTCAGGCAGGCAAAAATTAATACTTGACAGAAATCTCAATGTACATGTGAAAATAAAGAATACCAGAAAGTGTAACTAACATAAATATTTTCTCTTATTATTTAAATCTCTTTGAATAACAACCTAGTTCAAAGAAAAAATATGTTGTAAGGTTTCTAATGTACACAAAAGTGAAAAAAAAACCTAAAGAACAATGATAGCAAAAGTCAGAAGGAAGGAAAGTATTCTAACACTGCATGTGAATCGGCATAATATCACATGAAGGTATAATGTGAAAAATTAAAGATGCTTGCTGTAAGCCATAATGCAACGACTACAGAATACAACAGTTATAACCAATTGCCTAACACTAGGGATAAAATTGGAGAAGGCAATGGCACCCCACTCCAGTACTCTTGCCTGGAAAATCCCATGGACCGAGGAGCCTGGTGGGCTGCAGTCCATGGGGTCGCTAGGAGTTAGACATGACTGAGTGACTTCCCTTTCACTTTTCACTTTCCTGCATTGGAGAAGGAAATGGCAACCCACTCCAGTGTTCTTGCCTGGAGAATCCCAGGGACGGTGGAGCTTGGTGGGCTGCAGTCCATGGGGTCGCACAGAGTCAGACACGACTGAAGCAACTTAGCAGCAGCAGCAGCAGCAGGGATAAAATTCCAGTACTCTTACCTGGAAAATCCCATGACAGAGGAGCCTGGTACGCCACAGTCCATGGGGTTGCTAAGAGTCGGTCACAACTGAACGACTTCACTTTCACTTTTCACTTTCATGCATTGAAGAAGGAAATGGCAACCCACTCCAGTGTTCTTGCTTGGAGAATCCCAGGGATGGGGGAGCCTGGTGGGCTGCTGTCTATGGGGTCGCACAGAGTCGGACATGACTGAAGATACGTAGCAGCAGCAGCAGGGATAAAATGAAGTCATACAAAAAAACTTAATCCAAAAGGAGAGCATGTTATGGCTTGCTTTGATCTGAATGAATTTCCTCAAAATTCCTACGTTGAAATCCCAATGCCCAAGTGATGATATTGGGAGGTGGGGCCCTTAGGAGGTGATTAGGTCATGAGGGCAGAGCCTTCATGAATGGGATTAGTGTTCTTACAAAGGAAACTCCAGAGATATCCCCATCCTCTTCTACTATGTGAGGAAACAAGGAGTCTGCAACTAGGAAGAGGGCCATGATTTAACAATCAATTTCAGATTCCCAGTCTCTAGAACTGAGAGAAACAAATTTCTGTTGTTTATAAGCTACTCAGTTTATGGTATTTTTTGTAGCAGCCCAATGGACTAAGGGCAAAAAAGAAAATGAGAATAAAGACTAGACGAGACAAATATCAAGCGCAAAGCAATGAGGAGATATCAACTCAACTGTATCCATAGTCACACTGAGTGTTAGTCGCTCAGCCATACCCGACTCTTAGTGACCCATGGTCTGCAGCCCACCAGGCTCCTCTGTCCATGGGATTTTCCAGGCAAGGAGATTGGAGTGGTTTGCCATTTCCTTCTCCTGATAGTCACACTGAAGCTACAATAAATCTACTTTAAATATAAGAAAAAGTAGGCTAAAAGTAAAAGAATGGTATGGTATGGTAGTCTGAATAATGCCCCCCCCCACAGATATCTGCGGCCTTCCCAGGTGGCACTAGTGATAAAGAATCCACCTGCAGGAGACATAAGTGATGCCAATTTGATCCCTGAGTCAGGAAGATCCCCTGGAGGAGGGCATGGTGACCCACTCCAGTATTCTTACCTGGAGAATCCCATGGACAGAGGAGCCTCGTAGGCTACAGTCCATGGGATCGCAGAGTCAGACATGACTGAATTGACTTAGCACCCACAGATATCTATATTCTAATCCCTGAAAACTGGGAATAGTTACTTTACAGGCAGAAGAGATCATTTAGATGTGATTAAGCTAAGGATCTTGGGAAGGGGATTATCCAGGTGGGTCCAATGTAACCACAATAAATTTAACAACTTACATAAAATAGCCATTTTTTTTGAAAGACACAAACTAATAAAGTTTACTCAACAAATTAGAGAAAGGCAAGAGGGTCAGAGTCAGAGAAAGCCATGTGTCAATGGAAGCAGTAATAATTAAGGGGATGTAATGACTTAGATATGCAGATGATACCACCCTTATGGCAGAAAGTGAAGAGGAACTAAAAAATCTCTTGATGAAAGTAAAAGAGAGAGAAAGATCCACACAGTCAAAGGCTTTGGCATAGTCAATAAAGCAGAAATAGAAGTTTTTCTGGGACTCTCTTGCTTTNCGTACTCCTTTTCCTATTTGGAACCAGTCTGTTGTTCCATATCCAGTTCTAACTGTTGCTTCCTGACCTGCATACAGATTTCTCAACAGGCAGGTCAGGTGGTCTGGTATTCCCATCTCTTTCAGAATTTTCCACAGTGTATTGTGATCCACACAGTCAAAGGCTTTGGCATAGTCAATAAAGCAGAAATAGATGTTTTTCTGGAATTCTCTTGCTTTTTCAATGATCCAGCAGATGTTGGCAATTTGATCTCTGGTTCCTCTGCCTTTTCTAAAACCAGCTTGAACTTCTGGAAGTTCACGGTTCACATGTTGCTGAAGCCTGGCTTGGAGAATTTTGAGCATTACTTTACTAGCATGTGAGATGAGTGCAATTGTGCAGTAGTTTGAGCATTCTTTGGCATTGCCTTTCTTTGGGATTGGAATAAAAACGGACCTTTTCCAGTCCTGTGGCCACTGCTGAGTTTTCCAAATTTGCTGGCATATTGAGTGCAGCACTTTCACAGCATCATCTTTCAGGATTTGAAATAGCTCAACTGGAACTCCATCACCTCCACTAGCTTTGTTCGTAGAGATGCTTTCTAAGGCCCACTTGACTTCACATTCCAAGATGTCTGGCTCTAGATGAGTGGTCATACCATCATGATTATCCAGGTCATGAAGATGATTTTTATACACTTCCTCTGCATATTCTTGCCACCTCTTCTTAATATCTTCGGCTTCTGTTAGACTGGCAATTGAATTTCTCTGCTGTATCACTGCTTTAAAAGGTAGAAGTAACATTTTTAAGTATCTACTATGTGCCAGGTACTGTTCAGCATGTGTAATAGCTCGTAATTAGTTCATGTAATACAACAAGACTATGACGTATGGACTGTTGCTTTCATTTTGCACATGTAAAAACAGGCCTGAGAGGTTCACTTGCTCAAGGTTACACAGCCAGTAAATTGTTGAGTCTGGATTAACCTACCCTTTCCTTAGCTCTGTATCTCTGAGTCTAAGTAAATTAACAGTGATGACTTCAAACCAATACTATCTGTGGTAACTGCTTCCTTTGAAAATTTTTATTTATATAATTGTTTTTATTTTTTACTGTTTTATCTTTCAAATATATTTG
Source organism: Neotragus moschatus (assembly GCA_006410615.1). NCBI lineage: Eukaryota > Metazoa > Chordata > Mammalia > Artiodactyla > Bovidae > Neotragus > Neotragus moschatus. The sequence continues at coordinate 1,364,531 of SJYA01002623.1, read as the reverse complement.
TGGTAGCTAAGAATTAAGAGTTTTCTTGCATTCTTAATCTTATGTGATTTGGGAAATTGCCTTACCACGTGGCTTTATCCACGGCCTTCTCAGTTCCTGCAAAGTAATCCCTCAAACAGAAACAAGAACATCTATTGTTCTAAATATTCTTCCACTAGAAGTTATACTGAGCTCTATAATTTCTGAAGTTTTTTAACCAGTTTTACCAGTCTGAGTTTTAAAATTCTCCCAAAAACAAATTATAATCTTAAAAGTTAAATTTTTTTATAATTTTATTAATATGGATATATACTTTATTATTGCCAGGATGTTAAACCAAAAGAATAAGATTTAATTGCTGAATTATGTCAGCTAATATGAATGTACATCTAGCAGGTTGGTATATAACTGGTTTTCTAAGTATGGTCCACAAAACCTTGGCAATAGTGGTAATGGAAGAGACCCTTTCAGCAATTTGAGAAAACAAAACTATTTTGATAATAACACTGAAAATATAATTTGCATAGTTTACTATGTTGACATTTACACTGATGGTTTGAAAAAGCACTAATGGATAAAACTACTGGCATGTTAGCAGGAACTCCAGACTGTACTTAATAGTCACAATTACTTCACTATCATGTGGGAGAAAAAAATAATTTTGTTAAATATCCCTGATGGATTAGTAAAAAAAATTGGGGCTTCTCTGGTGGCTCAGATGGTAAAGAATCTGTCTGCAATGCGGGAGACGTTGGTTCGATCCTGGGTAGGGAAGATCCTCTGAAGGAGGGCATGGCAGTCCACTCCAGTATTCTTGCCTGGAGAATCCCCATGGACAGAGGAGCCTGGTGGACTACAGTCCATGGGGTTGCAAAGAGTCAGGCACGACTAAGCAACTAAGCACAGCATAGCACATTAATTTTATTAAACACTGATGCTTGGTTATATGTGTTTTTAGTATTCTGGTGAAATAGAAAATATGAATATTCCTATATTTCATATTAGGAATATGAATGAAGTACTCCTCTGCACCAAAGTGTGACAGTTTTTTCAAGGAAAAGCATTTACATGGTTTCTTGTGTTGTGAGCTCAACTATGCTTTTTCTTTTTATATAGAACATTTTTACTTAAAAGAACAACTGACAGGCAAATTATGGTTATTTGGACTTGTTTCTTTGGCAGACATTTTCTCAAAATGGATGAAATCAGTCTGTCTCTACAAGACATGCAATTGAAAATATTTGTTTCCAATGCTGAAATTTAAGATTTCAAATGAACATTAGAATTTTGGAAAACTAGTATCTGTTACCATGAATGTGAACAGTTTCCCAAGGCAAATCTTTTATGAAAAGATTGGTAGTGATATTAGATGCTGTGATTTTTACATATTATTTAATGAAATTCATCAACATTTGGAAAATCTGTATAACTCAGCCAACCAATATTTTCGAAATGACCTCATGATCTTACAAAATCCCGGATAGGTAAAATTGCAATATAAACTAATGTATACTATTGTAACAGAGTACAAAATTTTCATTGATATGATTTCAAATTGCATTTATCTCTTGTTAGACTTCAACATAGTATCAAGAAAGATTATCTATGAATATATTAAAAAGCTACTAAAATACTCCTGTCTTTACCAAATACATATCTATGTGAGGCCAGTTTTCTTATTTTTTCTTTTTTTAAAAAATTAATTTATTTTTTAATGAAGGATAATTACTTTAGATAATTTTGCTGTTTTCTGTCAAACCTCAACATGAATTAGCCACAGGTATATTTATATCCCTCCCTTTTGAAACTCCCTCCCATCTCCCTCCCCATCTCACCCCCTAGTTTGATACAGAGCCCCTGTTTGAGTTTCCTGAGCCATACAGCAAATCACCATTGCCTATCTATTTTACATATGGTAATGTACGTTTCCATACATATGGTAATATACTCTTTCCGTACATCTCACCCTCACCTCCCCTTTCCCTATGTCCATAATTCTGTTCTCTGTATCTGTTTCTCCATTGCTGCCCTGTAAATAAATTCTTCAGTACCATTTTTCTAGATTCTGTATGTATGTTAGAATACGGTATTTTTCTTTCTCTTTCTGACTCACTTCACTCTGTATAATAGGTTCTAGGTTCATCCATCTCATTAGAACTGACTCAAATGCATTCCTTTTTATGGCTGAGTAATATTCCATTGTGTATATGTACCATAACTTCTTTATCCATTCATTTATCAATGGACATCTAGGTTGCTTCCATGGTCTAGCTATTGTAACTAGTGTTGCAGTGAACAGTGGGATACATGTGTCTTTTTCAATTTTTATTTCCTCAGGGTGTATGCCTAGGAGTGGGATTGCTGGGTCAAATGGTGGTTTTATTCCTAGTTTGTTTTTTTTTTTAAGGAATCTCCATAGTGTCTTCCATAGTGGCTGTTTCAATTTACATTCCCAACAGTCCAAGAGTATTCCTTCCCTTTTGTCCACACCTTCTCCAGCATTTATTGTTTGTAGACTTTTTGATGAGGGTCATTCTGACCAGTGTGAGATGATATCTCACTGCAGTTTTGATTTGCATTTCTCTAATAATGAGCAATGTTGAGCATCTTTTCATGTGTTTGTTAGCCATCTATATGTCTTCTTTGGAGAAATGTCTGTTTAGGTCTTTTTCCCAATTTTTGATTGGGTTGTTTGTTTTTCTGCTATTGAGTTATATGAGCTGCTTCTATATTTGGGAAATTAATCCTTTGTCAATTGTTTCATTTGCTATTATTTTCTCCCATTCTGAGGGTTGTCTTTTCACCTTGCTTATGGTTTCCTTTCCTGTGGAAAAGCTTTTAAGTTTAATCAGGTCTCACTTGTTTCCTTTCTTTTTTATTTCTGTTACTCTAGGAGGTAGGTCATAGAGAATCTTGCTTTGATTTATGTCATCGAGTGTTCTGCCTATGTTTTCCTCTAGGAGTTTCTGGTCTTACATTTAGGTCCCTAATCCATTTCAAGTTTGTCTTTGTGTATGGTGTTAAGAAGTGTTCTAATTTCATTCTTTTACATGTAGCTGTCCAGTTTTCCCAGCACCATTTATTGAAGAGGCTGTCTTTGCCCCATTGTATATTCTTGCCTCCTTTGTCAAAAATAAGGTACCCACAGGTACCTTTTTATAGGTGCAGGGATTTATTTCTGAGCTTTCTATCTTGTTCCATTGGTCTATATTTCTATTTTTGTGCCAGTACTATACTGTCTTGATGACTGTAGATTTGTAGTATAATCTGAAGTCAGGAAGTTTGATTCCTCCAGCTCCATTCTTCTTTCTCAAGACTGCTTTGGCTATTCAGGATCTTTTTTATTTCCATATGAATTGTGAAANGAGCTTTCTATCTTGTTCCATTGGTCTATATTTCTATTTTTGTGCCAGTACTATACTGTCTTGATGACTGTAGATTTGTAGTATAATCTGAAGTCAGGAAGTTTGATTCCTCCAGCTCCATTCTTCTTTCTCAAGACTGCTTTGGCTATTCAGGATCTTTTTTATTTCCATATGAATTGTGAAATGTTTTGTTCTAGTTCTGTGAAAAATGCCATTGGTAATTTGATAGAGATTGCATTAAGTCTATAGATTGCATTTGATAGTATAGTCATTTTTACAATATTGATTCTTCCTACCCAGGAACATGGAATATCTCCCCATATGTTTATGTCATCTTTTATTTCTTTCATTAATGTCTTATAATTTTCTGTGCACAGTTCTTTTGTCTCCTTAGGTCAGTTTATTCCTAGATATTTAATTATTTTTGTTGCAATGGTGAATGGGATTGATTCCTTAATTGTTCTGATTTTTCACTGTTAGTATATAGAAATGCAAGTGATTTCTGTGTATTGACTTTGTATCTTGCGACTGTGCTAAATTCACTGATTAGCTCTAGTAATTTTCTGATACTATCTTTAGGGTTTTCTATGTACAGTATCATGTCATCTGCACACAATGAGACCTTTACTTCTTCTTTTCTGATCTGGATTCATTTTATTTCTTGTTCTTCTCTTATGGCTCTAGCTAGGACTTCCAGAACTATGTTGGATAATAGTGGCCAAAGTGGACGCCCTTGTCTTGTTCCTGATCTTAGGGGGAATGCTTTCAGATTTTCACCATTGAAAATAATGTTTGTTGTAGGCTTATTAATATGACCTTTACTATGTTGAGGTAGGTTCCTTCTATGCCCATTTTTTGAGGAGTTTTAATCATAAATGGGTGCTGAATTTTTCCAAAGGCTTTTTCTGCAGCTATTGAGATGATCATGTCGTTTTTTATCTTTCAGTTTGTTAATGGTGTGTCACATTGATTAATTTCCATATATCGAAGAATCCTTGCATCCCTGGAGCAAACCCAGCTTGATCATGGTGTATGAGCTTTTTGATGTGTTGCTGAATTCTGTTTGCTAAAATTTTGTTGAGGATTTTTACATCATTGTTCATCAGTGATATTGGCCTGTAGTTTTCTTTTTGTGTGTTGTCTTTGTCTGGTTTTAGTATCAGGGTGATGATGGCCTCATATAATGAGTTTGGAAGTGTTCCTTCCTCTGCAATTTTTTGAAAGTGTTTTAGAAGGATAAGCATTAGCTCTTCTCTACATCTTTGGACTTGTGAAGCCATCTTGTCCTGGGCTTTTGTTTTTTGAGAGATTTTTTCTCACAGCTTCAATTTCAGTGCCTGTACTTGGGTTTTTCATAATTTCTTTTTCTTCCTGGTTCAGTCTTAGAAGATTGAACTTTTCTAAAAATCTGTTCCTTTCTTCCAGATCATCTATTTTATTGCCATATAGTTGTTCATAATAGTCTCTCATAATCCTTTGTATTTCTGCATTGTCTGTTGTAACTTCTTTTTTTTAATTTCTAATATTGTTGATTTGATTCTTCTCTCTTTTTTTCTTGATGAGTGTGGCTAAGGGTTTGTCAGTCTTCTCAAAGAAACAGCTTTTAGTTTTATTAATCTTTACTGTTGCTTCTTTCATTTCTTTTCCATTTATTTCTGCTCAGATCTTTATGATTTCTTTCCTTCTACTAATTTTGGAGTTTTTTTTCTGTTTCGTTTTCCAGTTGCTTTAGGTGTAAAGCTATGTTGTCTATTTGATATTTTTCTTGTTTCTTGAGGTAGGATTGTATTGCAATAAACTTCCCTGTTAGAACTGTTTTTGCTGTATCCCAAAGGTTTTGAGTTGTCTTGTTCTCATTGTCATTTTTTTTTCTAGAATTTTTTCCCCTTTTGATTTCTTCAATAACCTTTTGGTTATTTAGAAACATGTTGTTTAAGCTTCATGTGTTTGTGTTTTAGTTTTTTTTTCTGTAATTGATATCTAATCTCATAGCATTGTGGTCAGAGAAGATGCTTGATACAATTTCAATTTTATTAAATTTACTGAGGTTTGATTTGTGACCCAGGATGTGGTCTATCCTAGAGAATGTTCCATGTGCACTTGAGAAGAAAGTATTTTCTTCTGCATTTGGATAGAATGTCCTGAAGATATCAATGAGCTCCATTTCATCTACTGTATAGACTTGTGTTTCCTTATTAATTTTCTGTGTTGATGATCTGTCCATTGGTGTGCGTGGGGTGTTGGAGTCTTCTACTATTATTGTGTTACTGTCAATTTCTCCTTTTATGTCTGTTAGTGTTTGTTTTATGTATTGAGGTGCTCCTATGTTGGGTGCATAGATATTTACAATTTTTATGTCTTCCTCTTGGATTGATCTCTTGATCATTATATAGTATCCCTCCTTATCTCTTGTAATCTTCTTTATTTTAAGGTCTATTTTATATGAGGATTGCTATTCCAGCTTTCTTTTGCTTCCCATTTGCATAGAATATATTTTTCTATCCTTTCACTTTCAGTCAATATGTATCTTGAGGTCTGAAGTGGGTTTCTTGTAGACAGCATATATATGGGTCTTGTTTTTGTATCCATTCAGCCAGTCTCTGTCTTTTGGTTGGAGCATTTAATCTATTTACATTTAAAGTAATGATTAATATATATGTTCCTGTTGCCATTTTCTAATTCTTTGGGGTTGATTTTGTAGATCTTTTTTCTTCTGTTGTATTTCTTGACTATATAAGTCCATTCAACATTTGTTGTAAAGCTGGTTTGGTGGTATTGAATTCTCTTAACTTTTGCTTGTCAGAAAAGCTTTTTATTTCTCCATCAATTTTGAATGAGATCCTTACTGGGTACAGTAATCTTGGCTGTAAATTGTTCTCTTTCTGTACTTTAAATATACCTTGCTATTCCCTTCTGGCCTGCAGAGTTTCTGCTGAAAGATCAACTGTTAAGCATATGGGGTTTCCCTTGTATGTTACTGGTTGCTTCTCCCTTGCTGCTTTTAATATTCTTTCTTTGTGTTTAGTCTTTGTTAGCTTGATTAGCATGTGTCTTGGCATGTTTCTCCTTGGGTTTATCCTGTATGGGACTCTGTGCCTCTTGGACTTGATTGGCTATTTCCTTTTCCATGTTGGGGAAACTTCCAACTATAATCTCCTCAAAATTTTTCTCATACCCTTTCTTTTTCTCTTCTGTTGCTGCTGCTAAGCTGCTAAGTCGCTTCAGTAATGTCCGACTCTGTGCGACCCCAGAGACGGCAGCCCACCAGGCTCCACCACCCCTGGGATTCTCCAGGTAAGAACACTGGAGTGGGTTGCCATTTCCTTCTCCAATGCATGAAAATGAAATGTGAAGGTGAAGTCGCTCAGTCGTGTCCAACTCTTCGCGACCCCATGGACGGCAGCCCACCAGGCTCCTCTGTCCATGGGCTTTGCCAGGCAAGAGTACTGGAGTGGGGTGCCATTGCCTTCTTCTCTTCTTCTTCTAGGACCCCTATAATTCGAATGTTGGAGCATTTGATATGGTCTCAGAGGTCTTGGAGACTATCCTCAGTTCTTTTCATTCTTTTTACTTTATTCTGCTCTTCAGAAGTTACTTCCACCATTTTATCTTCCAGCTCACTGATTTGTTCTTCTGCTTCTGATATTCTGCTATTGATTTCTTCTCGAGTATTTTTAATTTCAGTAATTGTGTTGTTTGTCTCTGTATGCTTATTCTTTAATTCTTCTAGGTCTTTGTTAATTGATTCTTGGATTTTCTCCATTTTCTTTTCAAGGCTTTTGATCATCTTTACTTTCATTGTTCTGAATTCTTTTTCAGATAATTTTCCTATTTCTTCCTCATTTATTTGAACTTCTGGGTTTCTAGTTTGTTCCTTCATTTGTGCAGTATTTCTCTACTTATTCATTTTTCTTTTTTTAAGTTATTGTGTTTGAGGTCTCCTTTTCCCAGGCTTCAAGGAAAGTTGAATTCTTTCCTTGATGAACTTTGAATTCTTTCTTCCGTTTGGTTTCTGCTCTCCTAAGGTTGGTCCAATGGTTTTTGTGAGCTTCATATAGGGTAAGATTTGTGCTGAGTTTTTGTTTGTTTGTTTGTTTGTTTGTTTTTCCTCTGATGGGCAAGGCTGAGTGATGTGGTACTCCTGTCTGCTGATGATTTGGTTTGTATTCTTTTTGTTTGTTTGTTGTTTAGATGAGGTGTCCTGCACAGGGAGCTGCTGGTGGTTAAGTGATGCCGGATCTTGTATTCAAGGGGTTTCCATTGTGTGAGTTCTCACTTCTTGATACTCTCTAGGGTTAGTTCTCTGGTAATCTAGAGTCTTGGAGTCAATGTTCCAAAGGCTCAGGATTTGATCTCTGGTCAGGAACGAAGATTCCGCAAGTAGTTTGTTATGGCATTAAGGGAGAATAAAACAAATATCCCAAAATGAGAAACCAAAGATGAACCTCAGACAAGTGGCAGTTACAAAATCAGTGAGGCCGGTTTTCTACATATACTTTAGCCAAAATAACATAAAAGGTTAAATGCAAAAGCATATATGAGAATCAGGCTGTTTCATACTAGTTCAGTTCAGTTGCTCAGTCATGTCCGACTCTTTGCAACCCCATGAATTGCAGCACGCCAGGCCTCCCTGTCCATCACCAACTCCCGGAGTTCACCCAAACTCATGTCCATTGAGTTAGTGGTGCCATCCAACCATCTCATCCTCTGTCGTCCCCTTCTCCTCTTGCCCCCAGTTCCTCCCAGCATCAGAGTCTTTTCCAGTGAGTCAACTCTTTGCATGAGGTGGCCAAAGTATTGGAGTTTCAGCTTCAAAATCAGTCCTTCCAAAGAACAACCAAGGATGATCTCCTTCAGAATGGACTGGTTGGATCTCCTTGCAGTCCAAGGGACTCTCAAGAGTCTTCTCCAACACCACAGTTCAAAACCATCAATTCTTCGGCACTCAGCTTTCTTCACAGTCCAACTCTCACATCCATACATGACCACTGGAAAAACCATAGCCTTGACTAGATGGACCTTAGTTGGCAAAGTAATGTCTCTGCTTTTCTATGTGCTATCTAGGGTGGTCATAACTTTTCTCCCAAGGAGTGAGCGTCTTTTAATTTCATGGCTGCAGTTACCATCTGCAGTGATTTTGGAGCCCCCCAAAATAAAGTCTGACACTGTTTCCACTGTTTCCCATCTATTTGCCAGGAAGTGATGGGACCAGATGCCATGATCTTCGTTTTCTGAATGTTGAGCTTTAAGCCAACTTTTTCACTCTCCTCTTTCACTTTCATCAAGAGGCTTTTTAGCCCCTCTTCACTTTATGCCATAAGGGTGGTGTCATCTGCATATCTGAGGTTATTGATATTTCTCCTGGCAGTCTTGATTCCAGCTTGTGCTTCATCCAGCCCAGCATTTCTCATGATGTACTCTGCATAGAAGTTAAATAAGCAGGGTGATAATACACAGCCTTGACATACTCTTTTTCCTATTTGGAACCAGTCTGTTTTTCCATGTTTCTTATTAAGCTAGACATTAACGAGATTTGTAGAACTGCAAAATAATGCTTCCCTGATGGCTCAGCAGGTAAAGAATCTGCCTGCAATGCAGGAGACATAGGAGATGCGGATTCGATCCCTGGGTCAGGAAGATCTCCTGGAGGATGGTGTGACAACTCACTCCAGTGTTTTTGCTGGGAAAAAAACCATGGACAGAGGAGCCTGGTAGGCTCTGGTTCCTGTGGTCAAAGAGTCACACAACTGAAGTGTCTGAGCACACATAGCACACAAAATAATGATACTTTCCTCCCTGAGTTTATTTTTTAAAATATAGTTATTTTTTCATAAAAATGTTGTTAACATACTTGACTTAACTTGAACTTATGTGCGTGCTTAGTCCTGTCTGGCTCTTTGAGACCGCATGGACTTTAACCCACCAAGCTTCTCTGATTTCCTTTTCCAGGAGATCTTCCCGACCCAGGGATCAAACCCATGTCTCTTGTGTCTCCTGCATCTCCTGCATTGGCAGGCAGATGCTTTACCAGCTGAGCCACCAGGGAAGCCCCAGTAGTACATAATGTCAGTTACCCATCTTTTTACCTAGTGTAGGGGATAAGAACAGAGGTTGGTTTGCGGACCAAGAAATGAATGAATCAGATAGACAAAGAGAAGTAGAGATGAGAGGCAGAGTGAAAACGTAAATTCTTAGATTTCTCACAGACCTCTAGCTTGGTTCCAGTTTATGCCTGAGCATTGGCTTGGATTCTGTGAAAAAGACCAGTATCACAGTAATAAATCATGCCTTTTCCTTTAGCCAGATTGAGTGAGTTTCTCTTACTTGAAACCATGTGAATGAGTTATAGCTAATAAAGTAGAACACATGTGATCTGTTATCAAACTTTATAAAATTTATCATGTGCTGTACATTTCAGGATATGATTAGACTAGAAACACAAAGCTAGTTTCCTGGAACTGCAAATATACTATTTTATATTAAAATTAAAAAGAATTACCATAGTCTACATGTGGATTAATTATTATCTTCAAAGAATTAGAACTCTCTCAAACATTCTTACCACAAAATTATACTGAACAAAATTTAATTTTTCTGTGATTCAAAAGAATTTAGAATCTTTTAATGCTCCAGGGGTATTACCATTTCATATGTTGTACAAAAAGTTCTCATTATTTCAGCTTTCTGGTAGTTTGGATTCAGAATAAATGGGAATTTACTGTAATACTTTGAATTATTAAGTTCCGAGAAGCTCAAAGTACTTCAAATTCCCATGAATTATATCACTCATCTTTCTCAACTCTTCTCAACTGAAGGAAATTTACAAATGAAAACTGCAGTGGGTGGAGTCAGGATTCAGTCATATTTCTCAATGTCCAAATATTCTATTGAGTTACTCTGAATGGATACTGACTTCTTTTTCTACTTAAAAATGTGTTTTTTTTGTTTTCTTGTTTTTTCCCACTAATGATCAAGTAAGATATTTGCCAGCAGCAAAGAACTGGGGCTATAATTTTATTTTGAAGTACATGTATGTGTGCATGCTCAGTCAGTATGTTATGTCTGACTCTTTGTGACCCCATCCATGGACTATAGCCCACCAGACTCCTCTGTCTATTGGATTTTCCAGGCAAGAGTACTGGAGTGGGATGCCATTGCCTTCTCCAAGGGGTCTTCCTGACTCAGGGATCAGACCCATGCCTCCTGCATTGCAGACGGATTCTTTACCACTGAGCCATCAGGGAAGCCCTTGATAAGTACATGGTGATTTGATTATAGGTATTGAGTCATAAATTTTCTGATGAATCTAGATCTTACAGTTTATTTTCATGAAAAAGACAAACATAATGGTGAAAAATCAAATGCATCTACATACTCCTGGTTTTCACAGGAGCTAAAACTATTCTTTAAGATGTATCTTCTTTAAAAAGATAAATGTTTTAATTAAAAAATGTTGATTTAGTATGCAGCCTTGGCCTTAATATAATATAGTTTGATTTTCTATTTTTGGATTATCTATGACCAAATATAATATTTAATGTATAAATGACCCTCTTGCCATCCAACCTCCCTTCTGAACACCTCTCTCCTTTAAAATGTAATTAGTTTCCTTCTGCTGCTAAAAAATTTAATGCTCTCTGAAGCCAAAGCTTATTTCTATATCACCTGCTGTTTTGGAGTATCTGTACCTTTCCTTCTGCCAGTTAGCCTGGATAATCAAAAGTGAACTGTAAAGAGAAATCTTCCATTTAGGATACATCAATTTGTACTAAGTCTGATCTAAAAGATTAATATGGAGCATGTGGTACATTTAATAGAAAAGTGGCATTTAAATATTAATACTAGATAAATACATTCTTGCTGCTATCTTTGATAATTTATGTCATACAGTTCTAGAAGGAAGTAAATCATTTTTTCCTTTTATGCTGTTGCTCAGTAACATTATATAGCAACATGTAAAACAAGGCACCATTTTCCTAGTCAGATCTGACAAAGGAAAATGAAAAATTTGGGTCCAATTTCAACCTCATTTCCTTACAGCCTAGATTTGTGTCACATGCTGGATCCTAACTGGTGCTTTCCAAATTAAATGTATATTTCTCAAACCAATATCTTAAGTGGTAATGTTCCAACAGTCCAAATGTTGATTACCAAAACAAACATTTGTTTCTCTAGCAAGTGTTTTCACACAAAAGCATTTGATTCACGTACTGCAGCAAACAAACATTTGCTTTAGGCAGTCAAGGCAGCCAAAGTTCTTACAGAAACATTTCACGGGCTGGCTGGCACCCCTGCCTGGAGCAGGGCTAGCCGATGTCCGAGAATGCTTGTGGAGCCAGTTGCTGACCAAGAGGATCCTCTGAGAGACATTTAGACCATGAAGAGACACAGGCATTTTCAAAACAAATCTTATGAGAAAATGTGCTTCTAATTGTGATGTTTCTATTAGAAAATGTCTTCATGTCTTCACAAAGCTACATGTGCTAATATAAATTCGGCCTTTGATGTAATCACAAAACCAAATTCTTATGAAAGTTCACAAAGGCAGATTTCACATAAAAACTCATACAGTTCAGGAATCATTATTTATGCAAGAACCCATGAGAGTTTCCTTACATAAATAGTCCCATTACTGTATTAAAGTCTATTTCTCTCTGAACAAGATGTAGATAATATGGGTAAATATGTTTTTCTTAAGTGCGCATCTATTTCACTGTCAAGATGAAGCTTTCACAGAAAAAACTCTTATTTTCCATATTATTTAAATGCTTTTGGAATGAATCGATATTTTTGAGGAAGTCATTTACTTAAATATGTTCTTTAACGCATAGGGAAATTGATTCTTAACTTCTTCACCAAAGAGAGTTTCCTAGCAACAGGGTCAAGATTGATTCTTTGATTAGTTCTAAACCGAGAATAGTTACTAGCTGGCTTAAAAGCAAATTAAGAGAGGTTATTCTTAGATGAATGAAAACACAGAGTATCACTTGTTATATTTGATAGAACACATGACAGTTTTAATCACTAAGGTAATCAGCTTGCCAGAAGAGTTTACTAACTATTTTCTATGGTCTTGACTCTGTTTTGACATTTATGGGATGGGGCAGATATGGTGCAGAGAGCAGCTGGGCTCGTGCTCAGTCACTTCAGTCGTGTCTGACTCTGCAGCCCCACGACTGTGACCCACGAGGCTTCTCTGTCCATGGAATTCTCCAGGCAAGAGTACTGGAGTGAGTTGCCATTCTCTTCTCCAAGGCATCTTCCTGACCCAGGGATCAAACCCAAGTCTCCTGCATCTCCTGCATTGCAGGTGGATGCTTTAACACTGAGGCACCAGGGAAACCCCACTACCAACCTTCTCTCTGAAAGGCTTGCCAATTACTCTCCCACCAATATGCCAACAGGATTTTAGTTTTCCATCTGCCATATTTTCAAATACTTTAAAATGTGTTATTTTTTTCTTTAAAAATTATATCCCATATTTTTTGTTTTGCAGATCTTTAACTTTTACAGTAGCGAACCTGTTTATATTAATTGACTATTTACATCTATTTTTCTATAATNCTGAGCCACCAGGGAAACCCCACTACCAACCTTCTCTCTGAAAGGCTTGCCAATTACTCTCCCACCAATATGCCAACAGGATTTTAGTTTTCCATCTGCCATATTTTCAAATACTTTAAAATGTGTTATTTTTTTCTTTAAAAATTATATCCCATATTTTTTGTTTTGCAGATCTTTAACTTTTACAGTAGCGAACCTGTTTATATTAATTGACTATTTACATCTATTTTTCTATAATTCATGTTTGTATTTCTTTCTTATTCCAGTGAGCAGTTTGGGTCTTTTTTTCTTGTTGATTTGTAGAAACTCTTTATATATTATGTTGTCTTTGTTTATTATATATGTGCAATAATTCTCTCAGAGTATTGTTTTTCTGCCAACTTGGATATTAGTGTATTTTTTCCATATATGTTACTATTTATGTAGCTAAATGTGAAACTCTTTTAAATATAGATACTGGACTGCATATATGTAGAAGGAAATGCCAGTGTTATAAAAATATTCCAGTATTTTCTCCCAGAATTTAAAATTTTTGATATATTTGCATTTCTATACTTATATTTGGTACATTTTATCCATCTGGAATATAATTTGGTTTAGGTGTGAAGCAGAAATTTATTTTTCATTTTTGCTACTGATTTGAAATGTCTAATTATCATATGTTAATTTTCTATACATGGTTCTGTCTTGGATTTCTATTCTATTTCCTTACTCTATGATGAAATGGCACCATATTGGTTTAATTACTATGGTTTTATAAAATGTCCTGATATAGCATAGCACAGTGGTTAAAAGCATAGTAGATAAAAGCACAGACTCTGGGACTGAGACAAATTGTTCATTCTCTCTGTTTCTCAGCTCCCTGTCTTTAAAACAAAGATAATGGAGTGGTTATGATGATTTTAAGAGCTTCTATGTGTAAAATACTTAAAACAGTGCCTGGCACATAGTATTTATAAAGGTGTTGGTTGTTATTACTTGTCATACTTTTCCACTAAAATTTTCCTGCTTGTCTTATGCATCTTCTGGATGATTTTTAGAATCAGTATCTAAGGGGGCTTATCAAGAGATCCTCAAAGAACAATTCCCTTCTTACAAGGAATTCTGATGTCAACTGTTAAGGTAATTCATTTTCCCATTGGACCATAATAAGCATGTAATAAGGGGCAATCATAGTTACAGTTAGTATTGTGGAAGGCACAGCAGTGGTGCAGAAATTAATGCCTTTTCCTCAGATATCTCGTTCTCCTCCACCTGCTTGTAATAGAATCTATGCAGAAAAGGGAGAAGATGGAAGATGGGTGCCAAAGGAGAGCTTCTCTTATATTCCTTTGGCAGAATTTGTAAATAGGTCTCTTTCTTCCTCCTTGGAGCAGGCTTCTGTTGCCCTTGCCTTTAAAGAACTTTTATGGAAATCAGAAATACAGCCCCTTCTTCCCCAGCAAGTATTTTGAATCCTCAGAGATCTGGGAGAGATAATACTCCCAGAAACTGCACTTGGGGATTAACATAGGCTTTAACAGAGAGAGATTCAGTTGTTTAGCTAAAGCAGGAGTCATACTGAAATGCCTACAGGTGCCAGCAGGCAATGCAAATTGCAGATAGTCAAACTTTTCACTCACAAACCTCCTAAAATTTCTTTGGAAAATCATGTACCTCCTATCAGATTTTAGGTTAACATCTAAAATTTTTAATAGTAAGATTAATAGTTATTATAGCAAAGTGCTATAAATGGTGCATTTTAAAATAAAAGATTTACATCACTCTAGTAGAATTTAAAGTGAAGATGAAGTCACTTAGTCATGTCTGACTCTTTGCGACCCCGTGGACTATAGCCCACCAGGCTCCTCTATCCATGGGATTCTCCAGGCAAGAATACTGGAGTGGGTTGCCATTTCCTTCTCCAGGGGATCTTCCCAACCCAGGGATTGAACCCAGGTCTCCCAGATTGCGGGCAGATGCTTTAACCTCTGAGCCATCTAGGAAGCCTACAATTTGATAACAACAATCAACCATAAAAAGATACACAAACAAGTTTTTATTTGGCAAATTTTACTTCCTTTTTCTTCTGGAACTTATTTCTTAATTTCTCTTCTCCCACAAAATTTTATTTGAATATAATCTTGATTTAAAGTGTTTTGTTTATCATACTTTCAGACTTCTCTGCAATATAAATTAAAATGTAAATTGAAAGTTTTATTTCCTGTGACCATAAGACCATATGTGTTAAATTTCTTCTTGAAAAATTGATTAAAACAATCTAAATATACTTGTAAATTTGTTATGAATAATTATTAAACATAAAATTTTATTTTACATGCATACCTATATGAGATGGGCTTCCCTGGTGGCTCAGATGGTAAAGAATCTGCCTTCAGTGTGGGAGACCGGGGTTGGATCCCTGGGTTGGGAAGATCCTCTGGAGAAGGGAAAGGCTACCCACTCCAGTATTTTTGCCTGGAGAATTTCATGGACAGAGGAGCCTGGCAGACTATAGTCCATGGAGTCACAGAGTCGACTGAGCAACTTTCACTTATGTGAGACAGATGAGTTTTTATTTTTTCCAATTAGTTCATATATGTGTGGGTGAATATTACTTAATGCTGGAATGAAATAGGGTTTGGCACCCAATCTCTTTCTATGTTTAGTGTTTATAAAGTCTGAGATACCTGGTTTATAAAAACAAGTAAATGGGAATAGAAACCTTTTTGTTGCAGCAACATCAAGATCAATATTTTGAATTGTCTTATTGTCACCCAGAAAGTTGTAACACCCTGAAGTAAGGCACAATAATAGGATCTGAGATGGGCAAAAAGTATGCATTTAATTTGTTTGGCAGGTTGGGTTCTCAGGATGCAGATACTCAGACAGAATGTGGGGGCAAGATGTTTCTTAGGGATCAACACCTGTGAAGAGGAGGAGAGGAAACAAACTTGAACTGGGAAAAACTTGAGGAGGTCTTGGCCAATCCAGGAGGCAGCTCTGAAGAGATTATTGCCCATTATAGTTGTGGGGTGGCTCCCTGGTGGCTCAGTCAGTAAAGAATCTCCCTGCAATGCAAGAAACCCAAGTTTGATCCCTGGATTGGGAAGATCCCTTGGAGAAGGAAATGGCATTCCATTCAAGTAACTCTTGCTTGGGAAATCCTGTGGACAGAGGAGCCTGGAGGGCTACAGTCCATGGGGTTGCAAAAGAGTCGGAGACAACTTAGTGACTAGACCACCACCAAAGTTGTGTTGGTGACAGGTTGAGACGGCATGGCTCTATGGCCCCAAACACTCGGTCCCCAGATGTAGGGCTGTCCTGGGAAGGTGTGGCCTCAGGCCGGGTGGGCCTCTGTAGATGAGGCCAACCCTGAGGACCTCTGCAAGAGGGCCAATGTGTTTATTCACTAAGGTTACCATAACCAGTTGCCACAGACTTGGTGGCTTAAAAGTAACAAATATATTCTCTCACAGTTCTGGAAGCCCGAAGTCCAAAATCAAGGTATTGATGGGATGGTTCCCTCTAAGGGCTCTGAAGGAGGCTGTTCCATGCTTCTCTCCCAGATTCTGCTGACTCCCGGCACTCCTGGACTCCCATGGCCCACAGAGGCATCACTCAGACCTCTGCCCCTGTCTTCACATGGCCTTCTGCTCTGTGTCTCTGTGGTTATCTACTAAAAACACTCCTCATTGGATTTAGGGCTTGCCATAATGAAGGATGATCTTGTCNCTCTCCCAGATTCTGCTGACTCCCGGCACTCCTGGACTCCCATGGCCCACAGAGGCATCACTCAGACCTCTGCCCCTGTCTTCACATGGCCTTCTGCTCTGTGTCTCTGTGGTTATCTACTAAAAACACTCCTCATTGGATTTAGGGCTTGCCATAATGAAGGATGATCTTGTCTGAAGCTCCTTACCTTAATGATATCTATAAAGACCATGATTCCATGTAAGGTAAAATTCTGANGGAGTTCCTCTTTCAGTATCCTATCATTTTGCCTTTTCATACTGTTCATGGGGTTCTCAAGGCAAGAATACTGAAGTGGTTTGCCATTCCCTTCTCCAGTGGACCACATTCTGTCAGACCTCTCCACCATGACTCGCCCATCTTGGGTTGCCCTGCGGGCATGGTTTAGCTTCATTGAGTTAGACAAGGGTGTGGTCCTAGTGTGATTAGATTGATTAGTTTTCTGTGAGTATTCCAAATATTTGGAAGCTATTAATAAGTAATACACATTTTTGACAGCTTTAGTTAGGTGTAATTGACAATAATTGTATATATTTAAGATGTATAAGTAATACATTTCTAAATAACCAGTGATTTCAAAAAGAAATTGTAGTGGATTTCCCTGGTGGTCCAGTGGCTAAGACTCTACACAGGGTCTCTACAGGGTGCCCAGGTTCGATCCCTGATATGGTAACTAGATCCCATAACTAGATGCTGCATCTAAAGATCCCACATTCCACAAATAAGACCTGGGGCTACCAAATAAATAAATATTAAAAAAAAAAAAGAAATCAAGGAAAAATTAGAAGATGTTTTTCAAATGAAAAAAGAAAAAAAGAAAACATAACCTCAAAATATGTGGGATACAGGTAAGGTACTTAGAGATAAATGTATAGCAGTAACTACACACATTAGAAAAAAGAAAGTTCTCAAATCTGTGACTTCAGCTTCCACCTTAAGAAACTTAAAAAAGAAAAGCAAAGTTAACCAAGGAATTAAAGTAAGGCAGAAGGAAGGAAATAAAAATATATATTAGAGCAAAAATTAATGAACAAAAAGAAAAACAATAGAGAAGTCTATGAAACCAAAAGTTGCTTGCCTGGGATCAATAAAATTGAAGAATGTATAGGCAGAATAATCGAAGGGAAAAGAGACAGAGAAAACAAAAATTAGTAATATTAGGTGACTGTTAAGCTCTACAAACATTAAAAGAGTCAAAAGGAAATATTAAGGCTTCCTGGTGACTCAGACAGTAAAGAATCTGCCACAACTTCATGCCAATAAATTTAACAATTTAGATAAAATGAACCAATTCTTTAAAACATACAAACTAATAAATTTCAGTTCATAGAGACAAGTCTCAAAATAATTGTACTGAGTGAAAGAAGCCAGATTCCCCCAAAAAGTACGTTTGTATGATTCATATACATTTCTAAAAGATGAAAGCTGATCTAATGTGAAGGAAAGCAGATCTGTGATTGCCAGGAGAGTAGGCTGAGGACTGAGCAGGAAGCGGGGAGAAGGATAAATTACAAAGGAGCAAGAAGCACCTCTTAGAGGTGAGGAGTATCCTGTTTTATCTTGATTGTGGTGATGATCCAGGGGCCTACACATAAGCCTAAGCTTTTAAGTTTCTGCAGTTTATGTCAATCGCTAGGTAATCCAATTATCAATTAAACTATCTTTCTATTTGAAGGACTGTTCTATAAAATCTCAACTCAATCTACCTGTTTTTAAAGTTTGAATCTGAAGAGCAATCTAGCTATATTAAAACACACTCATTCTGAAGAGAAAACGGGGAGGGAAACTGGGATGGAGAGAGAGGAGGGCCTGGGCAGAGACTTGCTGCAACTCCAGAGTGCTACCAACACACACACAAAAGGCTTCCTTTGCCCACCCTCTCCCCGGGCAGTACACAGGGTACAAAGTAAGTGAAATCCATTTTCTTTACTCCTGGCCTGACATAGCTATTCCCTGGCCTGAAGCAGGAGAGTGCGTTCCAGCTAGCTTGCTAGTTACTCCATCCTAGCCAGGCCACACGCTCAGTGAGCTCCATTCCAAGTCCTTGTGTCCTGGCTAAGCCTCCAAGGCCATTGCTTGGGACCTGGCTATAGGCAGGCCACAGATTTGCATTTTTGTAGCTGGGGGACTTTACGGAGGGGATCAGTCCGGGTTGTCTGGAACACACAGAGAAGTTTTTGTTTGATCTATTAGGGCGATTGAGATGTTGTAACTCATTTGCAACTGATTTGATTTTACTCCAAAAGTATTTCCCTCCAGCCTAGACTTGGCTTGGGTGTCCTGGAAATCANCGGAGGGGATCAGTCCGGGTTGTCTGGAACACACAGAGAAGTTTTTGTTTGATCTATTAGGGCGATTGAGATGTTGTAACTCATTTGCAACTGATTTGATTTTACTCCAAAAGTATTTCCCTCCAGCCTAGACTTGGCTTGGGTGTCCTGGAAATCAGGAGAACTGTATGTGGGTAAAAAGTAATGAGGTCCAATGGGTGACAAGAAAGGAACTCAAGGTCTCCCTGCATAGGAATATTTTAATTACTGTAGAAGTCACACCGCCCTCCATCCGCTGGTCTGCCAGTGGCATTTCCTTCCACTGGGGTGGGGAACAGAGCTGCTGGGAATGCTGCTGGGCTCTCAGAAATGCCACCACGGTTGCCGTTGGCAATCCTTTCTTATGCAATGCCCTTTCTCAGGAAGATGAATACAAGCTGTACATACCAAGTGTCAGTCAAACTCTCAGCAACCACTGGTCTCATTAAGAGGAAACTGAAAGGACCCATGGAAAAAATAAATGTCACTGAATCTGGAGTTCAGGGGAGAAGGAAGCAAGGGAAAGAAACTTCCTGCAATGTGGGGGCTACTTCCAAGCAGAAAACCTGAAACCCAGTACAGAACAATTCTCCTCCCTCCCAAGGGCAAATGCCATTTTAAATTCCATCTCCTGGTCAACCTATGTCATCGGTAAGACTCCTCATTTGGGAGCTGCAGGCAAAAATCTAGCCCAGGGTAAAGATCTCCAGTGCTGAACAGGGCAGCACTTGTTACACTTAGAAGATGTATCTGTGAAAAGGATGGTGCGCTCGGGTTTTTCTAATCTAGATCTGCCTTGTAGGAGAAAGAAAATTGTTTTCCCTTACCCTCTCAGTTCTTAGCTGCCCCTGTAATAAAAGATTAACAAGAGAAAACAAACAGGTTTATTGATATGTACACTGAAGTAGTCATGGGACATACCCAGGGAAAATGAGTTGCTCAAAGAGGTGGCTTTTGAATTCAGGATTAAATGCCATCTTAATAGGAAAAGGAGAGAGGGAGGTAGGCTTCTCAGGGATAAAAGATGAATGGCCCTTAGAAGAATAGATGGGAGGCATGATTGTATGTCTCAATGTGGTGTCAACTTCCAGTTTTGTCTCATGTGATAAAAGTCAATCTCCCACAGTTGATGAGACTCTTGTGAGAGGGGACTGATGGTAACTGAATTCCTTCCAGAGGATCTATCATGTGGGAGATAAGGTGAGATTGGGAAAATCCTCTTCCTGCATTTACTGTTTTTCAAAAGTCTACAGCTCAAAATAATCAGCATACCAAAGTGCCATATTTAGGGGTGCTATGTCCTGAATTCCCAATTCACATCGTGGAGTGTCACGTTCTGCTGCTCTTAGACCTTGAATGCATTGTGAAACCTCATGCAAGTCTCTTTACCTCACTGAGACTCTGTTTCTCCATCTGCAAAACAAGAAGATTGCACTCTAATTTTCAAGCTTCAAAGTTCCATAATCAAAGATTTAATAATATCCACTCTGGTTGCTCTCTGGAACTCTGAGCTCTTATGAAATCAGTCAGAAATTAGCAGAAAATAGGAGCTTTTTGCTAAGGAGAGCCATTCAACTTCAATTTGGTTTTGCTGCATTTTACCTTTTGTGTAATAGTCTTGGCACATACTGACACATGAAACAATTGATCTGAATGACAAGGAGCCAAAATTGTAAGGGCAGAAGTGATTTAATAAGAAAAACTTCTCTTGGCCTTGTGCTCAAATAACTCCTTTCTGGAGAGTGATCAGGCCACCTCTGAGTTTTCAAACTTTTACTAAGAAGAAAGCAATTCCTGCTTTGAATGCTCCTTGCAGCACTTGGGACTTGGTCCTACATAAGTTATCCTAACATTTATTGTTATTACTTTGATTTATCTAGTCTTAATTCCTTGTACTAACAAGCCAGATATATAGCAGACCATCACTTATGCAGCATCATGGAGGTTCTATCAGTCAATGTTCTTAGTTGCACACAATAGAAGCTGAAAAAGGGAAGTCTTTCTTTAAGGATATCACTGTGGGAGGGATTTTTCACCTGTGACCTTGTGATCAAGGACAATTTCTAAATCATACCACTAGACTTCTGCTGCTGCTACCTGGGTAAACCAGGTCAGAGGAATATCAGCTAACCTTTTCTTTAATTTATTGTCTCCATTTTTATTAAGATACCGTTGATATTTAACATGAACTTCAAGTGCATATGTGCTCGACTATGTCTGACAGAGCCTGCCAGGGCTCAAGGTCTGTGACTTCATGAACTGTAGGCCACCAGGCTTCTCTGTCCATGGAACTTTCTAGACAAGAGTACCAGAGGATCTTTTCAACCTGGGGATCAAACCCACATCTCTTAGTCTCCTGCACCAGCAGGCAGGTTCTTTACCACTAGCACCACCTGGGCAGCCCAGATCTACTCTTAATCATATTCAAATAACAATATAATATTAACTGAAGTCATCATGCTGTATCTTACTTCCTCAGAACTAATTAATTTTATAACTGAAAATTTGTATCTCTTGACCACCTTCACCCAAGTACTTATTGAAAACAGAGGACAGTGTCCTGTCGGCCAACATGACCTCAACTCTCAGGAACCTGTCTAGGGAGGCAGGAAGTTAGTCTAGGGTAAGCAGGGCAGGTCATGGGGTAGAAGTAGAAAACAGTGTCCCAGGCTTGGAACACTTTGTGGTAGTTTAGTTGCTAAGTTGTGTCTGACTCTTGCGACCCAATGGACTGCAGCCCACCAGGCTCCTCTGTCTATGGGATTTTCCAGGCAAGAGTACTGGAGTGGTTTGCCATTTCCTTCTCCAGGCTTCTCAGGTAGCTCAGTTGGTAAAGAATCTGCCTGCTGTGCAGGAGACCCGGGTTTGACCCCTGGGTCAAGAAGGAACACTTTGTGGAAAATATCAAATCATAGGGAACCAACAGTGATATAAAAGATTAGCAACTGAGCTACAACAATTCCAAGGAAATGATAGAAGACATACTTGAGACAAATACAAAGAGTCAAGAAAATATGCACCATGCTATGTAAATGGAGAAGCAAGATGCCAACACAGATTATTTTTGCCACTTACTAGTGGCCAAGCATCTATTATTGCTTTCTTCTTTTCTAAAGGTTATTATTTCTTAGAAAAATCTCAGACATAATCATCAAAAAGAAGAGGGAGAATGGAGATATTTAGAAGCAGAGCTTTTGTATGGTATTGAGGCTAAGTTGGGATCAGTTCAAAGTAGACGTTTATAAATTTAGGATATTAAATGTAATCATATGCTAATCATAAAAAAGATATACAAAAAGAAATTAGAAAGGAATCAAAGCAATTTGCTACAAAAGATCAACTAAACACAAAAGTGGGCAGCATTGGAGGAAATGAAGGATAAAAAATGTGTAAAACACAGAAAAAGTAAATAATAAAATAGATGAAGTAAATCCTCCTTTGTCAATGATTACATTAAATGTAAATAGATTAATCAAAAGGCAGAGATTTGATTTCTAATCAAAAGGCAGAGATTGGAGGATTGGACAGAATAACATGAAAACTATATATTATCTACAAGAGACTCATTTTCAATTCGAAGCACAAGTGTGAAAATGAAAGGATGAAAACAGATACTTCTAGCAAACAGTACCCAAGCTGGGGTGGCTATTCTGACATCAGACAAAGCAACCTTTAAGTCAAAACTGTTACAAAAACAAAGATGGACATTATATACTGGTAAAAGAGTCAATCCATCAAGAAGTTATAATAAAGGAATTTCCTGATCTATTGTGCAAACATGGTCCCATCACTTCATGTCAAATAGATGGGGAAACAATGGAAACAGTGACAGACTTTATTTTCTTGGGCTCCAAAATCATTGCAGATGGTGACTGCAGCCATGAAATTAAAAGACGTTTGCTCCTTGGAAGAAAACCTAGGACCAACCTAAACAGCATATTTAAAAGCAGAGATATTACTTTGCCAACAAAGATCCATCTAGTCAAAGCTATGGTTTTTCCAGTAGTCATGTATGGATGTGAGAGTTGGACTGTGAAGAAAGCTGAGCACCGAAGAATTGATGCTTTTGAACTGTGGTGTTGGAGAAGACTCTTGAGAGTCCCTTGGACTGCAAGAGATCAAACCAATCAATCCTAAAGGAAATCAGTCCTGAATATTCATTGGAAGGACTGATGCTGAAGTTGAAACTCCAATACTTTGGCTACCTTGTGCAAAGAACTGACTCTTTGGAAAAGACTGATTCTGGGGAAGACTGAAGGCAGGAGGAAAAGGGGATGGGGAAGGATGAGATGGTTGGATGTTATCACTGATTCAACGGACATGAGTCTGAACAAGCTCCATAAGCTGATGATGGACACAGGCGCCTGGTGTGCTACAGTCCATGGGATCACAAAGAGTCGGACCTGACTGAGCGACTGAACTGACTGACTGATTGTGCAAACTGAGGCTGAGGGTAGAGACTAGCTGATCTTTAATGGCTGAGTTATCATGTCCACTTATCCAGTATATTCTCTGTGGTTGATACTCTCTGATAAGTATTTAGTCACTGATTCTCAATCCCTATCAGTTAGCAATTTGCCCTAGGAGCATAATTCCACTCTTACTCCTGGGGTGTGTTTACACACAATCAAGCAAACTCCTATAATATCAAAGAAGGGTCTCAGGCAGTAAAGAGGAGAAATGCAGGTGCTTGAGGCGTTGTCAGCATGCCAGGAACTGTCTGCAGCTGCAAGTACACTCAAGTGAGTGAAGGTAATAGCGGATGGGGTATTAAAAGCATCTAATATAAATGAGAAATATGTCAAGGCTCATACTGTATTTTGGAAAATAAAATTTGGAAAAAATCTTCCCAAGCATAAACAAGATTAAAAGAAATTGAATAGAAAATATGTATAGTTCTGAGGGAAAAATATAAAGAAATATAGCATGCAAAAAATAAGTGAAGAACTCAGGGTGGAATAGGGCTCAAGAAACAGCATATTCTCTTAAAATGCATACTATATAAGAACTTTAACATGAATATTACTTCAATACGATAAGAGTGGAAAGGGAAGGTGGTATAACAACATTGCAATGGAAAAAGAGATAAAGAATGAAAACAGAATAAAGAACATGTCAGAAAACTCTCACCAGTTATATCAATAAGTAATCTAAGTCTGCTGCTGCTGCTAAGTTGCTTCAGTCATGTCCGACTCTGTGCAACTCCATAGACAGCACCCCACCAGGCTCCCCCATCCCTGGGATTCTCTAGATGGGATAAAACAGATATGGCTGAATTTTAAATCAGCACTATGGAGGGACATCTTGACATAAAGAGTGAATACATAATAAAAAGAAAAGAAATGAAATGAATGAAGCCAATATATTATAATAGACATAGGGGACAAAGACAGTTCAACCTAAATACATGTATTTTCTTGAAGGGAAAAAAATGATATTCAATGATTTTTAATCATATAAAATTCCCCTGCAATTATGAAAGATCAGGGTCTGTAAATTTGAAAGAGCACAGTACATACAAGGTAGGATTGATACAATATAACATTGTGACTTAGTTTGGTTAAACTATTAAGATTCAAGAATAAAGGTATTTATATGTGTATTTGTGTGTGTGTGCTCAGTTGCTCAGTTATGTTTGACTCTTTAGGAACCCATGGACTGTAGCCCATCATGCTCCTCTATTCCTGGGATTTTTCAGGCAAGAATAACAAAGTGGGTTGCCATTTCCTCCTTCGAGCGATCTTCCTAACCCAGAGATCCAACCCTCATTTCCTGCGTCTCCTGCATTGGCAGGTAGGTTCTTTACCATTGTTCCATTTCAGAAGCCCCGATGTGTACTGTACTTCATAACAAAATATGTAAGTTGAAAAAAAAAAAATAATGGAAAGCTTCTAGACAAAGGACAAAAAAAAAGTCATAAATAAGGGCAAAAATTCAAGATGATCTCAGACTTGACCACAGAAATTTTAATTCCAGAAGACATTGGAATGATATGTACCAAGTTGTGAAGAAATGAAAAGGTCCAAAGGTAATACCCAAACAACTTGTTAACTATAAAAACCAAAGGTAGGAAAAACCACAGGTAGAAAACTACAAATATGAAAAATCTCAGGCTCTCTTAAGGCACATTTTCAAAGAAACTATTTGATGGTGAAATCTAATCATACAAGCAAAAAATCAAAATCAAAACAAAGATTTAAGATAATTTGAAATGGTATGATCAATATAAAATAATTAATGATGAGCCCCAAATCTATTTTAAGTAGCTCTAAGCAACCAGATAAATACATTTTGTTTCAGAGTAAAATAAAAATACTGACTGAAAATTAAACAAAAATCAGCAAGTGTATAATGAACTGAAAAGAATACAAACCCACTTGACCAAATACCTATAGAACACTATACCCAACAATTGCTGAATAGATATGCTCTTTTCAGTGGATGTGGAATGTTTATAAAGAAATACTACCCACTAGGCCGTAACATGAATCTCAGTAAAATGGACTGTACTAAAATCATACAGAATAATATCTGTGACCATAATAGAAATAACTAGAAGCCAATAAAGGAAGATATCTGAAAAATATCCAGAAATTAACCATGTATTTCTAAACCCTTGGGCAAAACAATAAATCACAATAGAAATTAGAAAGTATTTTTAACTGAATGAAAATGAAAAAACAGCATAAGTTTGTTGAAGTTTATGTGAAGCTAGAACATCTTGGAAGAAAATGTAGACAATATTAGTTATTTAACAATTAGAGGAAAAAAAGCTTTGAAGTCAATCAGCAATGCTTTGACTTCAAGCCAAGAAAAAAAACAAAGAACCTGATGCTGGGAAATCTTGAAGGCAAAAGAAGAAGGCAGTGGGAGAGGATGAGATGGTTAGATAGCATCACCAACTCAGTGGCCATGAATTTGAGCAAACTCTGGGAGATAGTGGTGGACAGGGAAGCCTGGCATGCTGCACTCCAAGGGATGGCAAAGAATTGGACCATGCTTAGTGACTGAACAACAACAACAAAGAAGACAATAAAATTAAAGTTAAAAGCATAAATGAGTGATACTGCAAAGAGAAAAATCAATAAAAACAAAGGTTGCTTCTTTGAAAGAATAAAATTGATAACCCTCTAGCTAGAGACATTACAGTCATTAAAAAGCTAATAAGAAAATATTACAATTTGAGCACCATGATTTGACAAAACAAATGAAATAAAAAATTCCTTGAAATATACAAATTATTGAAGAAAAGAGGTGCTTGAGTGGAAACTGGGGAAAAAATCTTGACGTGTAAAAACCTACCATGTATTTTATGCTTTCATTTCTTTGATTTATAATATTCACAATTTAAATATCATTTATAATTATCCTGAAATTGTTTGCTACTGTTTTGTTTTCTTTTTCTGTCTCTCTCTCTTTTTTCTTTTGGTGTTGACTCACAAGTGGGAATCAAGATTGCTGGGAGAAATATCAACAACCTCAGATATGCAGATGATATACTACTTTAATGGTAGACAGTGAAGAGGAACTAAAGAGCCTCTTGATGAAGGTGAAGAGGAGAATGAAACAGTTGGCTTAAAATCCAACATTCAAAAAACTAAGATCATGGCATCCAGTTCCATCACTTCATGGCAAATAATTGGGGCAAAAGTGGGAACAGTGACAGATTTTATTTTCTTGGTCTCCAAAATCACTGCTAATGGTGGCTGCAGCCACGAAATTAAAAGACAAACCTTGGAAGGAAAGCTATGACAAACCTAGACAGTGTATTAAAAAGCAGAGACATCACTTTGCCAGAAAAAGTCCATAGAGTCAAAGCTATGGTTTTTCCAGTAGTTGTATATGGATGTGAGAGTTGGATCATAAAGAAGGTTCAGCACCGAAGAAAGGATGCTTTTGAACTGTGATGATGGAGAAGACTCTTGAGAGTCTCTTGGATGGCAAGGAGCTCAAACCAGTCCATCCTAAAGGAAGTCAACCCTGAATATTCATTAGAAGGACTGATGCTGAAGCTGAAGCTCCAATACTCTGGCCACCTGATGCGAAGAGCTGACTCATTAGAAAGGACCCTGATGCTGGGCAAGAGCGAAGGCAGTAGGAGAAGGGACGACAGAAAACAAGATGGTTGGATGGGATCACTGACTCAATGGACATGAGTTTAAGTAAGCTGCGGGAGATGGTCTCTTCCTGGGAGAGAGCACGCCAGGGAGGCCTGGCATGATGCAGTCCATGGGGCTGCAAAGAGTCAGACATGACTCAGCGACTAAGCAACAACAGTCTCATTTTTCAGTCGAGCTTTAAAATCTCTTTATACGTTAAGAAAGATAAGTCTACATTCTGTTGATTTACTTTTTAAATATATATATTTAAATACATGTATATTTGAAATTAAAACATATTTTCTCACAAAATAGATTGCTTTATGTATTCTTTTAACATGGGTTATGACTTTTTAATTGGTAGATACTTGCTTCACAATATCGTGTTGGTTTCTGCCATACATCAACATGAATCAGTCACAGGTACATATATGTATATATCCTCTCCCTCTTGAACTTCCTTCCCATCTCTCTCCCCATTCCACCCCTCTAGGTTGTTGCAGAGCACTGGGATGAGGCCCGCGTGCCACACAGCAAATTCCCACTTTAATGGCAGAAAGCAAAGAGGAACTAAAGAGCTTCTTGAGGAAGGTAATGTATCTTACATAGAGTAATATATATGCTTCCATGCCATGCTCTCACCTTTCCTCCATGATTTGTGCTTTGGGCCTTACTTACCTCAAGATTGTATATTTTTATTTATATACCTTTCTATATTTAATTAGTGCTCTCTCTTAAAGTTAATGCTTTAATCTTACAGGACTATATTTTATTGTAAGATATGTATTAGTAGTCTTTCTTTTTTCAAATCCTTAGCTAGCCTTTTTTTACCATATATTAAATTCAAATATATATACTTGGGTCCATTTCTATTATGTTTCTGTTTATCTGTTTGTCTATTTCTGGACCAGTCCCATACAATTTTGTTTATTATAGTAGTATATCTTAATCTCTGATACAACAGAGACTTTTTATTCCCTTCCTTTTCATCCTTTTCTTCAATTTTCACCTATGTTAATTGTTTCATGAAAACTTTAGAAGCATTTTGTCAAATTCAAAGAGAAATCCATTTTGATCGAACAGTTATTATTATAGCTATTTGGGGAAAATTGGCAAATTTACTGTATTAAGCCTATCAACTAACATGACCTGTTTTTGTATTTAAGTCTTCCTTTAATTCCCTCAAAACAGTTTTTAGTTTTCTTCATATAGGACTCAGACATGTTAAGTTTATTTCTAAGTTTTAGTACTTGGATTTTTTTAATGGTATGATTTATTTTCTAAAAAAAATGTAATTGATTTACAGGCAGGTTTGATCTCTGGGTTGGGAAGATCCCCCCGTAGAAAGGAATGGCAACCCATTCTGGTATTCTTTTCTGGAGAATTCTATGGACAGAGGAGCATCCAGGCTATAGTCCACGGGGCTTCAAAGAGTTGGACACAACTTAGCAACTAAGCACACACCCACATCTGTATCTGTTAATGGCAAATAGATGGGAAATAATGGAAACAGTGACAGACTTTATTTTCTTGGGTTCCAAAATCACTGCAGATGGTGATTGCTCCAATGAAATTAAAAGACACTTGCTCCTTGAAAGAAAACCTATGACCAACCTAGATACCATATTAAAAAGCAGGGACATTACTTTGTCAACAAAGGTCTATCTAGTCAAAGCTTGGACTTTCCAGTAGTCATATATGAACATGAGAATTGGATTATAAAGAAGGCTGAGTGCCAAAGAATCAATGCTTTTAAACTGTGGTGTTGGAGAAGACTCTTGAGAGTCCCTTGGACTGCAAGGAGATCAAATCAGTCAGTCCTAAAGGAAATCAGTCCTGAATATTCACTGGAAGGACTCATGCTGAAGCTGAAGCTCCAATACTTTGGCCACCTGATGCGAAGAGCTGACTCTTTAGAAAGGACCTTGATGCTGGGCAAGAGTGAAGGCAGGAGGAGAAGAGGATGACAGGAAGATGGTTGGATGAGATCACTGACTCAATGGACATGAGTTTAAGCAAGCTGCAGGAGATGGTAAACAGAGAAGCCTGGTGTGCTTCAGTCCATGGGGTCACAAAAAGTCAGACATGACTGAGCGACTGAATGACAAATCTCTAATTAATCCCTCTTCTCTTTCTCTCTTCCCTTTGGTAACCACAAGTTTGTTTTCTATAACTGTTATTCTGTTCCTCTTTTGCATATATATTTATTTATATAATTTTTAGATTCCACATGCTGTTGCTAAGTCACTTCTGTGGTGTCCAACTCTGTGTGACCCCATAGATGGCAGCCCACCAGGCTCCTCTGTCTCTGGGATTCTCCAGGCAAGAATACTGGAGTGGGTTGCCATTTCCTTCTCCAATGCATGCATGCATGCAAAGTCGCTTCAGTCATGTCCAACTCTGTGCAACCCCATGGACAGCAGCCCACCAGGCTCCTCTGTCCATGAATTCTCCATGCAAGAGTACTGGAGTGGGTTGCCATTTCCTTAGATTCCATATACAAGTGATCAGTTCAGTTCAGTTGCTCAGTTGTGTCCAAGACTGCGACCCCATAGGCTACAGCATACCAAGCCTCCCTGTCGATCACCGGTTCCTGGAGTTGACTCAAACCCATATCCACTGAGTCGGTGATGCCATTCAACCATCTTATCCTCTGTTGTCCCCTTCTCCTCCTGCCTTCAATCTTACCCAGCATCAGGGTCTTTTCAAATGAGTCAGCTCTTTGCATCAGGTGGCCAAAGGATTGGAGTTTCAGCTTCAACATCAGTCCTTCCAATGAACACTCAGGACTGATCTCCTTTAGGATGGACTGCAGTCCCTTGGATATCTTTGCAGTCCAAGGGACTCTCAAGAGTCTTCTCCAACACCACAGTTCAAAAGCATCAATTCTTTGGCACTCAGCTTTCTTTATGGTCCAACTCTCACATCCATACATGACTACTGGAAAAACCACAGCCTTGACTAGACAGATCTTTGTTGGCAAAGTAATGTCTCTGCTTTTTAATATGCTATCTAGGTTGGTCATAACTTTTCTTCCAAGGAGTAAATGTCTTAATTTTATGCATACAAGTGATACTATACAGTATTTGTCTTTCTCTGTCTGACTTATATCATGAAGCATAATATTCTATAAATCCATCCATGTTGCTACAAATGGCAGAATTTCATTCTTTTATATGGCTGAGTAATGCTCTATTGCACACATACCACATCTTCTTTATCCATTTGTCTGTTGATAGGCATTAGTTTGCTTCCATGTCTTCACTGTTGTAAATAATGCTGCAGTGAACACTGGGGTCCATGTATCTTTCAAGTTAGTGTCTTGTATCATTTACTTTTTATTTCATTTTATTTTCTAACAGAAGTTTCACTTTTACATTTTACCATCCAGTCAGTCTGCAAGTTAAATTGGCTTATTAAACCTCAACATTCAGAAAACGAAGATCATGGCATCTGGTTTCATCACTTCATGGGAAATAGATGGGGAAACACTGGGAACAGTGTCAGACTTTATTTTTCTGGGCTCCAAAATCACTACAGATGATGACTGCAGCCATGAAATTAAAAGACGCTTACTCCTTGGAAGAAAAGTTATGACCAACCTAGATAGTATATTCAAAAGCAGAGACATTACTTTGCCGACTAAGGTCCATCTAGTCAAGGCTATGGTTTTTCCTGTGGTCATCTGTGGATGCGAGAGTTGGACTGTGAAGAAGGCAAAGCACCGAAGAATTGATGCTTTTGAACTGTGGTGTTGGAGAAGACTCTTTAGAGTCCCTTGGACTGCAAGGAGATCCAACCAGTCCATTCTGAAGGAAATCAGCCCTGGGATTTCTTTGGAGGGAATGATGCTAAAGCTGAAGCTCCAGTACTTTGGCCACCTCATGCAAAGAGTTAACTCATTGGAAAAGACTCTGATGCTGGGAGGGATTAGGGGCAGGAGGAGAAGGGGACGACAGAGGATGAGATGGCTGGATGGCATCACCAACTCGATGGGCGTGAGTCTGAGTGAACTCCGGGAGTTGGTGATGGACAGGGAGGCCTGGCGTGCTGCGATTCATGGGGGTCGCAAAGAGTCAGACATGACTGAGCGACTGAACTGAACTGAACTGAACTGATGAAGTGAGATAAAGAACTAATTCGTTTTTTCCCAAAACAATAAGCTGTTTTTCTAGCAGTAGCTTCCATGGAATATTTAGCCATGAAAAGTCAATACAAAATACATGTGTACTGTGGTTGTAATTATGTAAAATACGCATTCCAGATGACAATAATCAGAAAAGAATATGAAACTTGTATTTCTTTATAATTTTCTCACCAACAATTTAAACTGAGGATAAAGAGTTCGTCTTTCTTTTTTCACTCATTTCACCTTTTCCTTGGAGGAAATGCCATTTCCAATAACTATTTCTTGATATTTTACAGTTCAGATTTAGTGCCTAGCATATGTTCCCTTCAAGTATTGATTACGTAGCATCTCACACAGTAGACAACCTGGTGTCTGCCTAGAACTGGCACAGATGAGGAGACACTCACATGTGCTCTCAAATATTAAATTCTGAAATAGGGACGTTTTTTATTTTTATTTTTGGGACATTTTTTAATAAGTCATACTATATTTTTCTCCTTACTAAGAAATATTAATCAGATATTGCTTAATGTGGTATGAACATGAAACAGTGTTCAGAAGAGTCACATCTGGTTGGTTGATGTCTGTCCCTCCGTTGCATGAATAAAAGTCCTCAGCTTCTCCCTGATTACATGTTTTTACTCTTCTCTCCTATGAAATGTATTCTATTCCTTCACTGTGTGCATGCTTGCTCAGTTGTATCCGACTCTTTGTAACCCTCTGGAATGTAACCCACCAGGCTCTACCCACGGGATTTTCAGTCCATGGGATTTTCCACACAAGAATACTGGGGTGGGTTGCCATTTCATCCTCCAGAGGATCTTCCCGACTCGGGGGTCAAACCCATGTCTCCTGTGTCTCCTCTATTGAAAGCAGATTCTTTACCACTTGAGCCACCAGGGAAACCCCTATTGCTTCATCAGGTGTGTCAAAATCAGACTTGTGCTTCTAAGCATCACTGTACCCTAAGCATCACTTCTTGTCATTGCTTTAGTTTCTCTCTCTTTTTCTTTTCTTTTTTGATTGGAGGAAATGTATGCAGATGTGCATAAAGCTCTTTATGGGTTAGAATTAAGAGAAGATATTCCTCTTGCTCAGAAGGATGGTCCAGGTATGGACATAAAGGAACATCTTGTCTTACATTTAATGGGATATGGTTATTATTATGCACGTCAAAGAAAAGCAATGGGTTTTCTAAAGGATTAAAACAAACAGAATTGGCATACCAAGACATGGCAATACCTCAGTGGCCCAGCATCATTTGGAAATAAAATAGTGCTGCTGCTGCTGCTAAGTCACTTCAGTCGTGTCTGACTCTGTGTGACCCCATAGACGGCAGTCCACCAGGCTCCCCTGTCCCTGAGATTCTCTGGGCAAGAACACTGGAGTGGGTTGCCATTTCCTTCTCCAGTGCATGAAAGTGAAAAGTGAAAGTGAAGTCGCTCAGGCATGTCCAGCTCTTAGCGACCCCATGGACTGCAGCCCACCAGGCTCCTCCATCCATGGGATTTTCCAGGCAAGAGTACTGGAGTGGGGTGGCATTGCCTTCTCCGAGGGAAGGTCTTAAGTCTCTTAAAAACCATTTCTTCTTGGTAGGGCTACAACCAAAAAACACATCGTTCATTCATTCAGCAAACAATTATCATGTGCCTCCACACTCCATTTAGTATTCCAGACACTGGCTATATAGTAGTAAATAGAGCAGACATCCAGTCCTTGGCATGTGTAGAGTTTAAAATCTAGATGGGCAAAGGGATATTGTGAAGAAAGCTTTGAACGTACCATGAAAGCATGAAACCAAAGAATTAATCTATATAAATGACTCAGAATTCAAATTTCAAAAAGAAAAAAAAAAACACCCACATTTCAAAAGGACAGTTTGACAGCCAAGAAACCACGATAGTCCTGTTAAAGGCATGAGTCAGAGGCTCTTCAGGGAGTGAATTGTTTCTGGCAGCAGGGGCCCTTTCTGGAAGCATGTCCAGTCCCGTGCACAGCCTCACTTCCTGAAGCTGCAACAGAAAACGTGCTCCCGGTTCCTTCATGTCATTCCCATCCATCCACATATTCCTTCAGCTCCTCTTCAAACTAGATCTGCCCCAGCCCTGGTGCTCCAGAAGACTGTGAATTCAGTAGTTGAGAGGATTGAAGCACATCCACAGCCAGGCTGGAGAAAGGTGCTGTGACACATGGCTTCTCCTCCAAGGGGTTTCAGAAGTCAGCCAGGAGGCCTGGCTTTCAAGAATGAATAAAATGAAGGAATATGGAGCCGGTACCAAGAGTTTCAAATTTAAAAGACAGCTAAGAAAGAGTAGTGTGAACATTCCGTGAGACAAGTATTATGGTTGCTGGTAGAAACATCCAATTCTCAATTTAATTTAGGAAAATTTGAAGCTGTATTTCTATTCTTCTTTCCTTACACTTCCATCTTTTGTGCCAGCAAAGCAGAAAGCTCTCCCCACCCCTACATCTCCCCAAACCTCCCACTTCATGTTTGTTTGTGAAAAGAATATGAGCAGTTGGCTGTCTCTAACAACTCTTGACAATAAACAGGACAATGAACTAAATTATTTTAAAATGAAAAAAAATTTTTTGGGGGAAAAACATTTAACAAGCTAATGGTGGTTTCTCTAGTGTTCCAAAATGAGAGGCATGAAAAAGAATGGCCTCTCTACTTCCTATTCAAGCAAAAACTTAAGATCTCAAGCCCCAAACCAGGGCCCCCAGAGCAGTAAGATGAGGTCACAGCTGACCACATCAGAGGACCTTATCCAAGAAAACTCTTTGAAGGTATCCCTTCTGGTGACTAAACAGATTGTCCCCTGAGGTTGAAGCAAACACAGATAACACTCAGGAAAAACCACTGCGCATGGCACAGGGATGATAAAACGCCTGCTGATTTCAACTACTGACTGCAGCCTTCAAACTGTTTTTCTTAACTCATTCCTATGCTTACCTTAAACTCTAGAATCTTCAGGTATGAAGAAGAGGCTGATAGGTGTCTATGGGTTTGCTTAACATGAAAACAATACAGGGACTTCCCTGGTGGTCCAGGAGTTAAGAATCTGCCTTGCAATGCAGGGGACTCTGGTACGATCCCTGGTCAGGTAACTAAGATCCCACACGCGATGAGGCAACTAAGCCCTCCTACTGCAACTACTGAGCCTGTGCGTCTCAACTATAGAGCCTACGCACTGCAATGAAGATCTGTGTGCCAACGCAGTCAAATAAATATTTTTTGAAAAGAAAGAAAGCAACATAAAAACTTCCCTCCACTTCATAAGAACCCAGGAGTTGAAAATGTATATATAAGCAGAGAGCTCAAGCTTCCCCTCCATCAGTATAATCTTCCCCAAAAGTGACTTTCCCTATCCAATGCTCTGAAGCCTGCAGTGTCCCTCCCCATGGGATGTGTTGCTGTATTGTTGTTCAGTCACCAAGTCATGTCCGACTCTTTGTGACCCCATGGACTCCAGCATGCCAGGCCTCCCTGCCCCTTACCATCTCTCAAAGTTTGCCCAAGTTCATATCCATTGAATCAGTGACGCCATCCAACCATCCCATGAGATGGGGTATAATCCCATGAGATGGGGTATAATGGTGATCCCAATCATCACACATGGGGTATAAGTGCTTTATAAATAGCCTTGCTGACATGAGTCTGGTCCTGGACATAAGTGATCTGTTCACTGGAAGCCAGTTGTCACACTTTCACGCCAACATGCATTTCCTTAATTTCCACATCTGTGCCTGAGCACAGACTATCTGTTCTGCTGGGTGGACTAGCTCATCCTGACTTACACCTCAAGATGAAATTAAGTCCTGTCTTTTTCATGAAGCTCTCTTTTCCACAATTGACAAACACTTGATTTCTACTCAATTTTTTATAGACATCCTTACTGCAGAGAACCAGGAACCTCTAAGCCCCTAGTAACACCAAGGTCATTATGCCTGTGACCTAACAAGCTGTAGAAAATGAGTTCCCAGAAAACTTGTCCAGACTCCTAGGTAAATTGCTTCTCACCTTTTTGGCTAAGATCAAGAGCAGATTCCTGGGTAAGGAGGAGGAAGGGAGGTTCACTCATATCCAGTCTTCTCACTCCTCCTAGGATCTGTGGGCATGGAGATCACTGAAGAGTCTAGGGTTGCACAGAGGTCAGCAATCCAGCTCATTCTACTGCTTCAAGGGGTCATCTGTGAGCTGCTCCCATTGCCCATCTGCCCCGGTCTGCCTTTAAAGAGTTTTCATAGAGAGGGTGATAAGATGTTCACCTTTCAAGCTGCATTTCCTTCCATGAAGCATTCTAGTCTTAGTATCTTTCACACCAACTTATATCCACCCCATACACATCTATACTTCCAAACTTCTACCCTTGTTCTTATTAGCACTTGGGACATCCTTGCCCTCATTTCCTACCTGGTCAATATCTCCTCAGCCTTTTCAAGGTTCAGCTCAAATTAACTCCTTTCTTCTCCTTCTCTTTACTGAACTCTTAGACAATATTAACTACTCTCTCTTCCTTATTCCCAAAGTATATTAGTCTTCACTCTATTTTAGAACTTAATGATTGTTTATATATATGTCACTCCCAGCCCTGGAGGAAGAAGGACTGTCTTATTTAATCTTTATATCCCTAGTCCTAACCTTGTGCCAAAGACATCTAGAAATTGGGTTAATATGTGGGACTGAATGTGAACAGCCTAGAAGTTCTTGAAATGGACCCAGGTACACATCATCCCATAAGGTAGAAGTCCAGCCCAGGGCAATATTCTGCTCCTCCTGATGCTTGCTTGGTAACCAACACTTCCCCACCCCCAACTCTCACACATCAACATCCTGTTTCTTTTTCTTATCCTAACTCAACATTTTCTTCAAGTTATACTTACTCTGCAGGTCCCATTGTAGCCCCACTTTCTCTAGTTTTATTTTTTGGTACTCTCTCTGTTCAAGCCTAAGTACTTGCCTGCTACCTTTTAGCTTCAGTTTCCTCATCTGATATAGCCTCTTTGTAGCACTGTTGTATAGAGAAATATCAGATGTGTATGCAAAAAAAGTTTTGTACTAAAATGTCAAAGAATGATGCAAATGAAATGAACTTTAATTGCATATTTCAAGGTAAACTATATTTTCTAATGAAAAATAGTTATGATATAAAAATAACTCACAGAATATGAATTGAATGTAAAGGAGTCAGAAATATATCTCTGAGTGGCAAAATAGATCAAAAAAGAATAAAATTAAAACAGTGGGTGTATAATAGAAAAAATACACTGGACTGAAAAGTTATTGAATGTTATCAGTTGTCAGTATTATAAATTTCCAGTAGTCATGTATGGATGTGAGAGTTGGACCATAAAGAAAGCTGAGCACTGAAAACTTGATGCTTTTGAACTGTGGTGTTGGAGAAGACTCTTGAGAGTCCCTTGGACTGCAAGGAAATCAAACAGTCAGTCCTAAAGGAAATCAGTCCTGAATACTCATTGGAAGGACTGGTGCTGAAGCTGAAACTCCAATACTTTGGCCACCTGATGTGAAGAACTGACTCCTTTGAAAAGACCCTGATGCTGAGAAAGATTGAAGGCAGGAAAAGGAGGGGATGACAGAGGGTGAAATGGTTGGGTGACATCACCAACTTGATGGGTATAAGTTTGAGCAAGCTCCAGGAGTTGATGATGGACAGGGAAGCCTGGTGCACTGCAGTCCATGGGGTGGCAAAGAGTCAGACATGACTGAGCAACTGAACTGAACTGATCAGTTGTTTAAAAAAAAAAATCTTATTCCCTTCTTACACATCTAATATTATCTCCCCATAGACATCTCAAATCCAATATGTTCAAAACTAATCTCAAGATAGATCTCTTATCTAGTCCCCTTACCTAACTTGCTTCTATTCTTATATTCCTTCTTTTGACCACTATCCGTCACTCCTAAAGCCCTCAATCTTATTTCATTTTCCCATCATATTCAAAGCCAACCCAAGTCCTGTGGAGTCTAAGTCCTAAAATATCTCTTGTCTCTGTCTCCTCTTATGCAAATTCATTGCCCCACTTTCAGGACTTAGGCTTTCTCACCTGTTCTGCTTCCATTGTGTCCTATTAGATCTTCTGTCTACAATGCACCTTCCATGACATAATTAGAGAGAGGTTTCAAAGACATAAACCTTAACATGCCACTTAAAAATATTCCATGGATTCCGTAGTTCAGACTGAATTTCTTAACGTGTCATTCAAATTCTTTCATGATTTAGCCCCTGTTTATCTTTCAGTTCATTTTTCTGTGCTTCTTTAGGGATCTTCTAATATAGAAAACTTTCTCAAACCTTCTCAAGGTTACCTTTCACCCATACGCCACATAACACTGTGTGTTCACCTTAATTAGAACGTCTGTCTCAAACATGATCATTTCTAATTAGATATCTTCCCTGCCAGACTGTACACTCTGCTTGTCACCTAAAATTTTCACATAAAGAGATTAAATGGAATGGTTCCATTGCCTCCTCACCCAGGCAGGCAGCCCCTGAGTAAAACGGTAGAAATAGAAAGAAAGATAGGAATGAAGGAAAAAAGACAGTGTTTAGTCCTCACACTGGAGAGAGAAGAGTCCAGGAGGCTGTAGCCTCTGCTGGTGAGTGAAGAAAGAAAAATACTGAATCCAGCATAAGCTTGACCATATGACCCCAACAAGGATCAAGGAATTTAACCCTTGATATGAATCATTTTGAAAGAATACAGAAAATGTTTTTATCAGGACTTCTAGAAAAGACACCTGATTACTAGACAAGCTTTTGCTTGGTAGATATGGATTAATCCCAAAGAACAAATGTTTCATTGTGAATTGTCTTGACACTTGCCAACAGGTGATTGCATGTAAAGAGCTATTGAGGGGTTTTTTTGTTTGTTTTTTTAAAGAGTTCTTAAAATGTGCTCATCATTGAAATCTCCAAGGGCAGATAAAGACTTCAAAATCAACACACTGGCCCAAAAGGAGTAAACAGACCACAAAAACAGTAACTTCTGGTAAATTTAACCAGTTAAATTTAGTTCTCTGTGTTCCTTTCTCCACACAAACATCATCATTAGTCTCAATATTTAACCAAACCCAAGTTTATTCTATAAAAAAAATAGAGCATTCTAAGATTCTACCTTCATTAGAAAGAAGATTTATATGAATGAAATGAAGAATTTAATCACTTAGTAAATGTACTGTCAACCAAATTTTCTGCCTAAAAGCACCAATATTTCTAGAGGACATAACATGGTTGGAGTGTGACTGTTGACTCTGCTGCCCACAGTTTTAGATCTCAC
This sequence comes from Neotragus moschatus, assembly GCA_006410615.1. Lineage (NCBI taxonomy): Eukaryota > Metazoa > Chordata > Mammalia > Artiodactyla > Bovidae > Neotragus > Neotragus moschatus. Next base: position 1,326,049 of record SJYA01002623.1, on the reverse strand, counting down.
TCTTAGCTATTTTTGTGATTGATATGCCCCTCTTTACCAGCATGGGATATAAAATAAGAAAATATTTTAAAAATATTCAAATTAAGTAACTATTCATCTTACTCCTCTGTTGTGAGAAAGTATGTCCTCTCTCTTCAGGGTTGTCTCATGTTCAATGCCAAGGGAAAGAAAAAATCTGAAGAGTTTTACTCAGCCCAAGGGGTCAGTCTTGCTTTACCATCCTCATGATGGAAGAAAGCTGGAAACTCTGAGGAGTCCCTTCACTGACAGATGCTGGAACTTGCAGCAATTGCTGCTGAGGGAGTATCTGTGAAAAGCGGGTGGTTTGATAGTGAGATACGAAGCTTCCTCATTTATGTGAGAACTGCTGCTTCTCATAGTTTCTGTGTGTGTATGCCTGTATGCTCAACTGTGTCTGACTCTTTGTGACCCCGTGGACAATAGCCTGCCAGGCTCCTCTGTCCATGGGATTCTCCAAGCAAGAGTACTCGAGTGGATTGCCATTCCCTTCTCCAGGAAATTTCCTGACCCAGGGATTGAACCCGTGTTTCCTGGGGTTCCTGCATTGGCAGGCAGATTCTTTACCCCTGAGCCGCCTGGGAAGCCCTCTGCTGGTCATCAGTCCATTGAAGAAGTGAACTTGGGTACCAGTCCATGTCTATTACACAGGTCTGGCAGGAGGTTCTCAAGGTAGAATATGGAAAAACAGAAAGACATGTTAAGATCAGACTAGTTACTTAACATGTTCTAAATGATCAGATACACAGACTTGTTGTTCAGAGGTACTCTCACAGTGCCAAGGAGACTGTGTCAGGAAGAACCAGCAGCCTTGGCCATATGCTATGCTCCAAACCAGCCCTTTTCTTGTCTTTGGTTCTCTTCTCTCATAAGGAAAGTTCCTAGCCTCCAGCTGACTCTCAGTATAACCTCCTCAATTCATCAGAGATGGTCTGCTAATATCACCTGTAGAACAGAGGGTAGTTGAGTCTCTATCATAATCCTCCTAGAAGCTTCCTTGTAGAAGTGAAATCACTTAGTCATATCCGACTCTTTACGACCCCAAGGACTACTGTAGCCTGCCAGGCTCCTTCGTCCATTGCCAGGCTCCTCCATTCATTGGATTTTCCAGGCAAGAACACTGGAGTGGGTTGCCATTTCCTTCTCCAGGGGATCTTCCCGACTCAGGGCTTGAACCAGGGTCTCCCACATTACAGGCAGACTGAGCCCCCAGGGAAGTTCTTGGATCTTTGCAAATTGCTCACTACAGCAACCCACACACACATTCTAACCGAAGGGAGTCTTAGTCAGAGTCCCAACAGCAAAGAGGTGGCACAATGTGGTTTTTGAGGACAGTCAACAAAGGGACTATTCAAAGTTGTGTGGACATGAAAATGCAATATCATGCTAATAACAAAGGCCTGAAGAACAAGGGCACAGATAGATACCTAAAGAAGGTAGCCATGATGAAAGGGCTCCCTGACAGAATCTGTTGCCTTCAGTAGAGAAACAGAGACACAACCAATCCTCAGTGACCCATTAAGAAAAACTACAGGAATTAACACCCCTACCTCACTCTTCTCCTGCCCTTCCACCTCCTTCTGGTTGTCTCCATTGACAAATGCAACAGGAAACTACAAGGCAAGAAATACACGTCAACTTCTTGAGGACAGATGAAAGTGAGGAAGGAGATGTATCTTACCCAGAGAGCTGGGAGAGAAGGTCTTGTATATCTGTGGTCTGCATAGTATTTCACAGTCTGGTGCCAGTTATGAGATGTTTGTGTCTGAACCACCATGAGATAAGCACACAATTGGAGAATAACCATTTAGAAACCTTGATAGCACAATTTGATGCTGCCACACACTCAAGTATACAACCATACATTCTGCTCATTAAATAGCAAGTAGGGCAACTCGGGAGCTGTTGACTCAGGAAGTGGATTGTATATGGAATAAGCTACATTCTAGTGATACACCAAAAGGCTCCGGTTAACACATGAGATATTTTAAGGTAAGTTTGTCAACAGTAACCTAAGCATTCATTTAAAAATTTTAGGGACTTTCCCAGTGGTCCAGTAGTTAAGAGTCTGCCTTGCAATGCAGGTGATGTGAGTTCAATCCCTGGTCAGAGAAATAAGATTCCATATGCCTCAGGACAACTAAGCCCACGTGCCACAACTGGAGAGAGTCTGTGCATTACAATGAAAAATCTAGTGTGCCACAGCCAAGATCTGACTCAGCTTAAATTAATTAATTAATTTTTTTTAAATAAAAACTTTTAATTTATTTATTTTATAACTTTTTATTCTAGCAATTGTTTGTATACATATATTCATGACACTTTTCCTTATTAGGTAAATTTTAAAATAATATTTGTATTATTATTTCTATATCTGGTATTGACAAAGTAGCTTGTATTTTCTATAGATAACATTACAAAAAAATATTTTAAAACAACCATTTGAAGGCTCTGGAGATCAATCTAAAACAGTAGAAACTGGAAAATTTTTTGAAGAGAATTAAATTGGATAAAATGTGTGTTTATAGCTTTTTTGCCTGAAGGTATTTCCTAGTCCACACAGACAGAAGTCAACTAGAACATAAGCAGAAAGTTCCAATCTCATTAGTCTGAAGAATCAGAGTATGGAGTTTGAAAAAAGGGACACTGAATTTAAAAATGGGTCAATCAGTTCAGTTCAGTTCAGTCGCTCAGTCGTGTCCGACTCTTTGCAACCCCATGAATTGCAGCACGCCAGGCCTCCCTGTCCATCACCAACTCCTGAAGTTGACTCAAGCTCATATCCATCGAGTCAGTGATGCCATCCAGCCACCTCATCCTCTGTCGTCCCCTTCTCCTCCTGCCCCCAATCCCTTCCAGCATCAGAGTCTTTTCCAATGAGTCAACTCTTTGCATGAGGTGGCCAAAGTACTGGTGTTTCAGCTTTAGCATCATTCCTTCCAAAGAAATCCCAGGGCTGATCTCCTTTAGAATGGACTGGTTGAACCTCCTTTCAGTCCAAGGGACTCTCAAGAGTCTTCTCCAACACCACAGTTCAAAAGCATCAATTCTTTGGCACTCAGCTTTCTTCATAGTCCAACTCTCACATCCATACATGACCACTGGAAATAAAAACAATATAACATATTTTTTTAAAAGGCTGTGGGCTGGAGGGAGGGGGAATTCCCTGGCAGTCCAATGGTTAGGTCTTGGTGCCTTCATTGCCAAGGATCCAGTTTCGATCCTTAGTTAGAGAACTATGATCTCACAAGCCATGCCGCATGGCCAAAAGAAAAGAAAACTTCAAAGATAAATAAGGCAGTGTCAACAAGACTAACATACTAGCAATCAGATCCCAGAAAAAGGAAAGGTAAAGAAGAGGAAGAGAAACTACTTAAAATAATGGCAAAATGTTACTTAAATTTTATGGAAAACAGTTTATAGATCCTAAAAGCTCAGCAAACCCCCCAACTGGACAAATACAAAGAAAAATACACTTAGGCACATTATTATAATGAAAAAGATGAAAATCAAAGATAAAAAGAAAATCTTAAAAGTATTAAGAAAAAAGAGACCAAAAAAGATAAAACAGACATATTATTAAAAAGAGAACATTGACATGGATGATGGTAGACTAATTAAAACATTGTACTAGAAACAATGGAGATAATAATATCAATTTTACATAAAAAGTAAAAGTCACTCAGTCGTGTCCAACTGTTTGTAACCCCATGGACTGTATGTATAGTTCATGGAATTCTCCAGGCAAGAATACTGGAGCAGATAGCCTATCACTTTTCTAGTCGATCTTCCTGACCTAGGAATAGAACCAAGGTCTCCCCCATTGCAGGTGGGATGCAACTGAGCTATCAGGGGAAACCCTGAGAAATTCAATTTTATATAAGTCCTATCAAAAAAATGTATACTTATCCAACCACTGCAATAATCCAAGGAATTGAAATAAAAGGCAAAAAAAAAAAAACTTGAAAAGAAGAAAAAGAAACTAAAACTGTATCCAGTCACAGACACTATAAGTGTTAAGTTGGAAATTCTTAGGAATCTAACAAGACTACAGTAGAACTAATAAGCGATTTCATCAACATCATAGGGTAAAAAATCAATTTTTATAAAATCTATAATGTAGCATTTCTACACACAAGCAGCAAAAAAATTTTAAATGAAATTTAAAGACAATTCAATTTACAACTGCATCCAAAAACATAAAATATTTAGGAATACATTTAGCAAAAGCATGCAATACCTCATACTCAAAACTGCAGAATATCCTGAGATAAAAATTAAAGACCTAAATAAATGGAGGAATATGCCATGCTCATTGAAATGGAAAAATTAATATTTTTTAAAAGGTTAATTCTCCACAAATTGATCTATAACTTCAAAACAATCTGAGTTATAATTCCTACAAGTATTTTTATAGACACTGATAAGCTAATTCTAAATGTATATAGAAGATGAAAAGTAACAACCAAAACAATCTCCCTCCCACGCCCGGTTTTTGTTTGTTTCCTTACTTTTTTGGTCTCACCTTGCAGGATTGAACCTGGTCCCTTGGCAGTGAAAGGGCAGAATTCTAACCACTGGACTGCCAGGGAATCCTCCAAAACAATCTTTAGAAAGAGGACAAAGTTGAAAGTCTTACACCACCTCATTTCAAAACTTACTATAAAGCTACAATAATCAAGATAGTGTAAGAATAGCATAAAGATAGACAAATATCAATGGAAGACAGTCCATAAATATACTTACATAATTAATTAATATTCAACATGAGCAACAGATCAACGAAATGAGAACAAACATAAAAGCTTTTCTACATGATACTGGAACAGCTGTATGTGTGAAGGAAAACTGACCCTCCACTCCTATCTCGTCATTCACAAAAATTAATTTATTGCAGATCATAGATCTAGCAATAAACACTAAAACTGCAAACCTAGGAAGATCCACCAGAATATTTCCACAAGAACATTTCCACAAGAACATTCCCTGGTGGTCCAAAGGTTAGTACCCCACACTTTCACTGCAGAGGTGGGGATTCAATCCCAAAATCTGGGTGGCATGGGCAAATAAGCCGATCAATCATGTAAAACTAAATTAAGGTGGTTTATAAAAATCAGAAAGAAAAATATCAACCTTTGAGTATGTGTACTGCAGGGGGGACTTAAAGAGGCAAGACGGAACTCACTGGAATAGTAGAAATGCTCTTTATCTTGATAAGAGTGTGATATGCAGGTATTGTCAATGTTGTTCAGTCACTCAGTTGTGTCTGAATCTGTAGGACCCCAAGGGCTGCAGCACACCAGGCCTCCCTGTCCTTCACCATCTCCAGACGTTGACCCAATTTCACGTTCATTAAATTAGTGATATACACAGGTATATCCATTTGAAAAATCCCATGACATTGTACACTTAAGATTCTATATTCACTGTAGGTAATTTTTAACCTTAAAAAACTGTTAACATATATTAAACTCTGGTTAGTAAGTTTGCTTTTCACGGTTGTATGGTTGAGCACTTCTGAAGCTATTCTGAGTGTATTCTAAGCATGGGTAATTGAATAATTATGTATTGTAGATATAGAGAGGAAAAGACTGGAATGTATCCTGTGGGACTTAATTGAATTGCAACTATCAGCATAAGTTCATGGTTCTATGTACATGATTCTATATACAGAGAGAGAGAAGTTTGTTTACGTACATGTTTGTATGTGTGCGTGAGTGTGTGTTAGCACTACCAATAAGAGGGCCTCTAAGCAATGACACACATGTAGCAACAAGCACATCTCAGATACTGGTTTCTAAATACCATTCTTTACTAAAAAGCCAGGGCTTCGTGGAGAACAGGCTGACTCCTGGCTTGGATCAGTAAAAGCACAAAATGATCCTATAATACCTTGTGCTGAAAATTAAGGAACTACATAAATCATATCAAAGGGACAAGGAGTCAACTGGAAGAGTCCTCACTAATCATAAGGACACTAATCATAAAGGACAAATGATAAAATCAATTGATGTTCAATATAGCGGGTCAAAATTACATGATGGCCAAATAATTCTCACAAAATATGTCTCCACCTTTCAGGAGAGAGAACGGGTGGACACCACCTTGTTCAGCTTATCTATGTCAATATCACCACATTGTGGCACATTGACACCATGTGCTTCCAGATGTGATGCACTGGGAAGGACATGTCACCTTAACCTTGCCAAAAATGCATGGCCTGAAATTAATCACACCCAGACTGAGAAGAATTCTACAAAACAACTGACTTGTTCTCTTAAGAAATGTCAAGGGTAAGCAAGACAAGGTAAAACTGAAAAACACTTTCAGCTTAAAGGATGCCAAAGAGACTTGACAACTACGGCTACACCTGATGACTGGATTAATACATAAGACAAATGCAAAGAAAAAAACAGGAGACATAAGGGATATTATTGAGCCAAGAGATGGAATTTGAATATGAACTATGGGTTAGATAATTGTGTATGCTCATACTCAGTCATGTCTGCCTCTTTGTGACTCCATGGACTGTAGCCTGCCAGGCTCCAATGTCTATGGGATTCTTCAGGCAAGAATACTGAAGTGGGTTGCTGTTTCCTCCTCCAGCAGACTGTCCCAACCCAGGAATCAAGCCCGCTAAATCACTGAGAAAGCCCCAATGGTGCTATAGTAGGGTTAAGTCTGGGTTTCTCTCATGGCTCAGTCAGTAAAGAATCCACTGCAACGCAGGAGTCGCAGCTGGGTTCAGAAGATCCCCTGGAGAAAGGCATGGCAACGCACTCCAGTGTTCTTGCCTGGAAAATTCCATGGACTGAGGACCCTGGCAGGCTACAGCCTATAGGGTCGCAAAAAGTCCAAGACATCTCAAGAAACTGAGCACGTATGCTCGCAATGTTAAGTTCCCTGCATTCAGTGTTCTTAATTTCAGAAAATTCACATGAAATGATTTAGTAGAAAAGGAACATGATGTCTTGAACTTTTACTGAAATAATTCAGAAAAAAAAATATTTTGGACACATATACACATTGATATGAGAAGAGAAAATGCTAAAGTAATTGGAGCAAAATGGAAACTGGTGAAGGATCCCCTTGTAATAGGCTTGCAACTTCCCTATAAGTCTGAAATTGCATCAAAATAAAAACTGAAGACAAAAAAACAAAATTATATAATATTTGGAAATATTAATTAAATGATCAACAAAATTGTGTCATATTCTTGAAGAACTTATACATGACTCTATTAAAAGCTATTTTCAAAAATAAAATTCTTTCTTAAACAGTTAAAATAATGTATTTGAGTATATTATTAAATTTTTGAAGCCCTTATAATAGTAATCTAAATATTAAAAATATAAAGGTGAAATGACTATCCTTGGTACGTATTTGTTTAACCAATTTCTTAGCTTTATCTATCACACCATGTCACCATTGTTTTTGTGAAGTATTTTTAAAATATGGAATTGTTATTTTCACTTTTCTTATAAAACTGCCTACAGTATTTTTCATAGTTAAATTTTATAATTAATAAATTTGAAATTCATGACAGCTTCATTAACCTCTTTCGACCATGGTATTTTTCCTTTTGTTTGTTTGTTTGTTTTTTTGGCTGCATGGTGTGGCATGCAGGACCTCAGTTCCCCAACCAGGGATCAAGCCTGTGCCCTTTGAACTGGGAGCATGAAGTCTTAACCACTGAACCTCAAAGGAAGTTCCTTGACTGTAGTATTTTTATTCAAGAAGCTACATTCTCTACTGAGCACTCCACAGGCAGTTCTGGGCAAAGTCTACCAAACTGAATCTATTTTCAAATTTTAACTTTTAAACTGGGATCTGTAAATATTTTAACCCAAACATTTCTCAAGTACTTTTTTAAAAATCTCAGAATACTTTCCTCAGTAAATATTTTTATAAGATAAAATTCTTATTAAAAGATGTTCTTTTTATAATTCTTCTAAATATTTCCTGTAATTTAGATTATAGAAATCATGCTGCTGCTGCTAAGTTGCTTCAGTCATGTCTGACTCTGTGCGACCCCATAGATGGCAGCCCACCAGGCTCCCCTGTCTCTGGGATTCTTCAAGCAAGAACACTGGAGTGTGTTGCCATTTCTTTCTCCAACGCGTGAAAGTAAAAAGTGAAAGTGAAGTCACTCAGTCGTTTCCGACTCTTAGGGACCCCATGGACTGCAGCCCACCAGGCTCTTCCTTCCATGGGATTTTCCAGGCAAGAGTACTGGAGTGGGGTGCCAGTGCCTTCTCCAATAGAAATCATAGGTCTTCTCAATTTCAATGCATTCCAAATAGAATAAAAATTTATCAAATTGAAAATAAAATCTTCTCAAAAGATTTTTCCATATGTTGATCTATTTCACAGTTTGAGCATTTCTTAACTAATTTGTTCACTTCTCCCCTTGCTTTTGTAAGGATAAATATTAGTATCTCCCTGTTTGCAAGCTTTCTTTTTAATAATTTCATTTTACTATAAACTTTAAAAGTTAAAGAAACATTTGTTTCCTTTATTGAANGGGATTCTTCAGGCAAGAATACTGAAGTGGGTTGCTGTTTCCTCCTCCAGCAGACTGTCCCAACCCAGGAATCAAGCCCGCTAAATCACTGAGAAAGCCCCAATGGTGCTATAGTAGGGTTAAGTCTGGGTTTCTCTCATGGCTCAGTCAGTAAAGAATCCACTGCAACGCAGGAGTCGCAGCTGGGTTCAGAAGATCCCCTGGAGAAAGGCATGGCAACGCACTCCAGTGTTCTTGCCTGGAAAATTCCATGGACTGAGGACCCTGGCAGGCTACAGCCTATAGGGTCGCAAAAAGTCCAAGACATCTCAAGAAACTGAGCACGTATGCTCGCAATGTTAAGTTCCCTGCATTCAGTGTTCTTAATTTCAGAAAATTCACATGAAATGATTTAGTAGAAAAGGAACATGATGTCTTGAACTTTTACTGAAATAATTCAGAAAAAAAAATATTTTGGACACATATACACATTGATATGAGAAGAGAAAATGCTAAAGTAATTGGAGCAAAATGGAAACTGGTGAAGGATCCCCTTGTAATAGGCTTGCAACTTCCCTATAAGTCTGAAATTGCATCAAAATAAAAACTGAAGACAAAAAAACAAAATTATATAATATTTGGAAATATTAATTAAATGATCAACAAAATTGTGTCATATTCTTGAAGAACTTATACATGACTCTATTAAAAGCTATTTTCAAAAATAAAATTCTTTCTTAAACAGTTAAAATAATGTATTTGAGTATATTATTAAATTTTTGAAGCCCTTATAATAGTAATCTAAATATTAAAAATATAAAGGTGAAATGACTATCCTTGGTACGTATTTGTTTAACCAATTTCTTAGCTTTATCTATCACACCATGTCACCATTGTTTTTGTGAAGTATTTTTAAAATATGGAATTGTTATTTTCACTTTTCTTATAAAACTGCCTACAGTATTTTTCATAGTTAAATTTTATAATTAATAAATTTGAAATTCATGACAGCTTCATTAACCTCTTTCGACCATGGTATTTTTCCTTTTGTTTGTTTGTTTGTTTTTTTGGCTGCATGGTGTGGCATGCAGGACCTCAGTTCCCCAACCAGGGATCAAGCCTGTGCCCTTTGAACTGGGAGCATGAAGTCTTAACCACTGAACCTCAAAGGAAGTTCCTTGACTGTAGTATTTTTATTCAAGAAGCTACATTCTCTACTGAGCACTCCACAGGCAGTTCTGGGCAAAGTCTACCAAACTGAATCTATTTTCAAATTTTAACTTTTAAACTGGGATCTGTAAATATTTTAACCCAAACATTTCTCAAGTACTTTTTTAAAAATCTCAGAATACTTTCCTCAGTAAATATTTTTATAAGATAAAATTCTTATTAAAAGATGTTCTTTTTATAATTCTTCTAAATATTTCCTGTAATTTAGATTATAGAAATCATGCTGCTGCTGCTAAGTTGCTTCAGTCATGTCTGACTCTGTGCGACCCCATAGATGGCAGCCCACCAGGCTCCCCTGTCTCTGGGATTCTTCAAGCAAGAACACTGGAGTGTGTTGCCATTTCTTTCTCCAACGCGTGAAAGTAAAAAGTGAAAGTGAAGTCACTCAGTCGTTTCCGACTCTTAGGGACCCCATGGACTGCAGCCCACCAGGCTCTTCCTTCCATGGGATTTTCCAGGCAAGAGTACTGGAGTGGGGTGCCAGTGCCTTCTCCAATAGAAATCATAGGTCTTCTCAATTTCAATGCATTCCAAATAGAATAAAAATTTATCAAATTGAAAATAAAATCTTCTCAAAAGATTTTTCCATATGTTGATCTATTTCACAGTTTGAGCATTTCTTAACTAATTTGTTCACTTCTCCCCTTGCTTTTGTAAGGATAAATATTAGTATCTCCCTGTTTGCAAGCTTTCTTTTTAATAATTTCATTTTACTATAAACTTTAAAAGTTAAAGAAACATTTGTTTCCTTTATTGAATAATTTGATTAAATAGTTCCAAATGATTTTGAAAATAATACAGTCAAAATTTAGAGGATTTTTTCCTCCATGGTTGACATTTAAATTGATTTTCCAAGCAATTCTTCAAAAAGTTCAAACATAATAATGCATGTCAAGGAGAAAGTACATACTGTCTGTTATACTGCAGTTTTTGTTTGCTTTTGTAAGGTCACTTCATCACACATACACACACCAAAATATTGTGATTCAGTTACTCTATGTACAAATTTAACCACTATCAGCTTCTACTTCAATTACTAAAACATTGAAATTTGGATATAATTAAGTGTTGTATGTGCACCAAAATCAAATCCAAGTACATTTCTGTTCCATAGAGAGAATGATTATAGTGTAGTTTTTACCATAGTGTTATGCTCTGCTAAAATTTATACTCATAGTATCACAATAGCAATAAATAATTTCATCTTCAAAGTCAACTGTTTAACTGAATTTGTCACAGTATTCACAATGATGTCAGATGTTTCAGCACTTTGATTTGATGAACTGTCAGATGGAAAAAGAATTGAATCATTAACCAAAATTAACTGATGTCCTCACTGAAGCATCTGATGATCCTGACATAAAACTGGAATTATTTAACTGTTCACCAAATTCTTACTGGTAATGGAACCAACACTTTAACACTGCTTTGTATGTGCACAAGAAATCATTGAAAGTGATTGAAATTATTTTAGAAGGACATACATGTGACCTAAATGAAAAGTCACACTTCAGAGTGATGTGTAAACATACCTTCCACAGCTGCACATATTTAATTGTTTGCTTTGGGCACAATCTATTAAAATAACATCCAGTACTGAAATAAGTGCTTTGCTTCTTCAGCAGATGTGTCTTGGCTTTTTATATGTTGAGCTACATCACTAAAACCCCTGCTGTCAACCAACATTTTATGCAAATTTTATATTCGTCATCAGTTGATAAAAGAACATTCAGGACTTTATTTTGCATTAAATATGCTCTTTCAGGCTTTTGGCTTGATTTTGTGCTGTTGCTGCTTTTGTGTTTTAGCTTGTTTCTGCTGAAAGTACATATTGTAAAATGTTTAAATAGAAAAGTTGCCACATAACAAACGACAAAACCATTACAGCTAGAGAGTTCATATTATTTTCCATATATGTACCTGGGTCAGGACTGTTCGGCCTTTATATGCAGCACATAATTTGCATACACCTAACCTATAATGTCCTGTGTTATCCACTGATGGTCTATCTCCTGGCTTTGCGAACCTCCCCAGTTATGGCACATACCTGGACACAACTGGCTGGTAGACCAAAAGGTGAGCAGAGGCAGCCACTTGTCAAAGAGAAAAAGGAGTTAGCTCAAGTGTGGATGCTCTTCTGTTTAGCATGCATGCTATTTTTAAAAAGGAGTGGTTAATTATATTGTATGTGAAAACAGTGGAAAAAAACAGGTATGACTTATCATTAGTCTTCTTTCAGATTTGGCCATAAATTTAAGTAAAAAGTGCTCACTGCATGTGCATGTTTCACACAACTGGGTAGAAGCTAAAAGCACAAAGTAGAGGGCTACTATTAGTTTTCTTTGCTGCTAAAAAGTTTTCCTCATTCATAAAATGGGAATAATAATAGATCTACTTATGAAGTCACTGTAAGGAGTTAAAGAGTTCATATGTATAACTCGGTCAAAGGAACTGTTTTATCAGAATTCAGTATTATTGTTATAACTATTACTGCTTTCTAGAAAAAAAACAACACTGTGATTCCTCATTGTTGAGATTTTTAGAAGCCAAAGTGTTTCCAGACCCTTTGCTGTCATGTTCTATGACAAATAGTGTTTTATTCGCCAATTCCTTTATGGCTATATCTCTGCAGATATTACTTCCATTGCTGCAACTGCAGCAATTAGCTTTCATAGGCAGGCTTGTTACAATTTCTTGGCTCATATGAAAAATCAAACCTTTTTTAAAAAAAGTAAATGTAAGCATATTCCACATAAACTGTTAGTAAACCATAGTTTCTCCACTTCAGATTCAAATAGCTAGTTTTATGAAGGTACATTCAGAAATTTCCATCTCTCCCCCATTTTATTTAATCATGTTAGTTTCAGTCCATAGCTTTCTTTCCTTTGAGCTCTTTCTGATTATCTAAATTATTAGTTTTGAATCACCTATCATTAGGAATGAATTTGGGCTCTCCTGGTGGCTCAGTGGTAAAGAATCTGCTTACCAGTGCAGGAGACAGCGGTTCAACCCCTGGTGAGGGAAGATCCCACATGCCTCAAAGTAGCTAAGCCCATGCCCCTATTGAGCATGTGCTCTGGAGCCCAAGACCCACAACTACTGAAACCTGTGCACCGCTAAGCCCATGCTCAGCAACAAAAGAAGCCACAGTAATGAGAAGCCCACTCACCACTAGTGGAGAAAAGCCCGCACAGCAACAAGGACCCAGCACAGCCAACACAGGAATAAATAAATATTTTTTTAAAGAAGAATAAATTTGGATTCAAATAGTCCTACGCTTTATTAACTGTGTAGACTTGGGCAATTTCAACCTACATCTCACTTTTAGTCTGTCGAACAGAATAATAAGAAATACTTTGCATCATAAAATATGGGATGGTGAAATGACATAAAAACTGGTATATCTCTCAATATCTTTTTATAGTAATAAAATACAATTATAAATATATTTATTAAAACAGCATATAGTACATATTTCATTAATTATGTATTATGATAATAAAAACTATTATAGAAAACTATTCACCAAGATAACATTAGACATTTTATTATTATAATAATTAATAAAATATTATTATGAAAAACTGTTCCCCCAGGATAAGAATGATCACTGTGATAGTCCAATAGAGACCTCCTTCCAGTAGTTTATGACTCTTTAACAGCTACAAATTGACCTATTAACCAACTTTAAAACTCTAGAAGTAAGAACTGAGATTAATACTTTAAGACAGTCAACACAAATCTGGGTGTCTTCTTATGCTCAGATCATTTTTTCCTGATATGTTGTTTTTATGTACCTTACTTACATTGTGTTCATCAGCTCTTTTCATGTGTCTAAATCAATCTGTCCACACATTGTGTGGAAGTGTGCAAGTTTTAGTCAGAAAAATTTTCAATACAGCATCAAAAATAAGCTTCGAGTATAGCATCACAGATATGTGGGATGTTCAGGAAGTAGTTGATAGGATGATCTTTCTGACAGCAGTTAACATTTATAGATAGAATATCTTCTAAACACAGATGTTTAATATTAATGAAAGCCAAAATAAAATAAAATAATGAAAGCCAGTACTGCAGAGCTCTTACCATGTAGCAGGCAGTCTTCTCAGTGCTTCACACGCATAAACCCCCCGGAATCCTAGAACAATCCTACAGTTGATACTACTATTACCTCCATTTTACAGATGAAGACATTGAGTCCCAGGAAGATTAAGTTCTCATCCCAGTGGCAGAGTCAGGTTACAAAACCAGAGAGCGTGGTACCACAGTCCACATTTTTTTGTCTGTTTTTTACAGTTTTTTAAGTATGATTGCTTTATATTGCTATGTTAGTTTCTGCTGTGCAATGAAGTGACTCAGCTCTCTGTATAGGTATATCCCCTCCCTCTCGCACCTCCCACACACCCACCCCCATCTCACACCTCCAGGTCAGCACAGAGAAACACACTTGCAGCTCCCTGTGGTATACAGCTGTTTCCCACTAGCTATCTACCTTACACATGATAGTGTCAATCCTAATCTCCCAAATCATCCCGCTCTGACCTTCCCCCTCCCCGTCCACATGTCCATTTTCTATTTCCACTCTGCAAATAGGTTCATGTGTACCATTTTCCTATATTCCACATATATATAAATATGTACACATATGAATATTTATATATTAATATTAGTTAATATAAATATTTGCTTTTCTCTTTCTGATTTCCTTTACTCTGTATGACAGACTGATGTCTCTACATCCATGTCTCTACAAATGACCCACACCAGTCAGGATGGGCGCCATCAAAAAATCCACAAACAATAAATGCTGGAAAGGATGTGGAGAAAAGGGAACCCTCTTGCACTGTTGGTAGGAATGTAAATTGATGCAGTCACTATGGAGAACAGTATGGAGGTTCCTTTAAAAACTAAAACTAGAACAATCATATGATCCAGCAGTCCCACTCTGGGGCATATTCCCTGAGAAGACCATATGTAAAATGACACGTGCGTCCCCCAGTGTTCATAGCAACACTATTTACAATAGCCAGGACATGGAAAGAATCTAAATGCCCATCAACAGATGAGTGGCGAGAGAAAATGTGGTACATATATACAATAGAATACATATATACTACTCAGCCATAAAAAGAAACAAAATTGGATCATTAGTATAGTTGGCGTTTTGAACCTGTAGCTGTGCTGCCTGTCTGCCACCTTGCCAAGTGCCATCCACACCAGGCACCCACAGCACCCCTGGGGGAAGGGACTGGGATGGAAATCCGCTGCGGTAGAGAGCACTCACAGGAAATATACTCAGTGAGGACACATCCCAACATGTTGCAAATGCTGCACGCCTGTGGCGCTTCCTTTCCCAAGGCCGCCCATTTCATCTCCTCGCGCAGAATACTCACTGCGACGTTCTGTTTGCCCAGTGACCCTCCCGTCCTGGAGCCTCGCGAAGGTACCCTAGAACATGATCCCACGTTTTTCCTCTCTGCGCCCACTTTCTCCCTCTTCTGGCTTGTTGTCAAGGCACCCTATACCCCTATACACTTCTCTCTCTTTCTGGGTGGACTTGGGGAAGTGGGGAGGATGCGCGGCAGGGCAGGTCTCACTAGGTCCTGAGCATCTTGTGTGAACAGATTGCCCAACGCTCAGCACACTTTTCACTCCCTCCCGGGCCTGACGCAGCCCAGCTGTCCGTTCCCTAGAGCCTGGGCAACCCCTGCCTGGTTTGTCTTTCCCTTGCCCTACTTTTTTGAAAGGCCTCTCATCATAGCTTTTTGCTTTGGAATACAAGGGCTTGCCTTGTGGCTCAGCTGGTAAAGAATCTGCCCGCAATGCGGGAGACCTGGGTTCCATCCCTGGGTTAGGAAGATCCCCTGGAGAAGGGAAAGGCTACCCACTCCAGTATTCTGGCCTGGAGATTTCCATGGACTGTATAGTCTATGGGGTCACAAAGAGTCAGACCTGACTGAGCAACTTTCACTTCACTCACAACAAGGAAGGGCATAGGTGGGCAGTGATAGCTTCTTCTTGTCCCGTCTCCCTGGTGCTAGGAGGCCGGCCCTTCCTGGGCAGCCACACATCCCCACCCCTGCTCCCCCTGAGCGTTCCCTTCCCTGTTGCCTCTTGGACCAGTCGAACTGCGATGTGATCAGCTGTCCTCCCCCCATCCTCCTCCCCTTTGCTCCCTTTCCCTTTCCTCCCAGTGCTTTCGCCATCACGACCACAGCATGGGGCCCGGTTCCAGCAACAGGCTGCTTCACGATACCCTCTGCCAGAGAACCATAGCTGCCTGCGGAATGCCAGAACCTTCCAGAAAAAGCCTACCGGAGAACTCCACTCTTAAAGATCCCAGCTCAGGTCCTCTTTCTTCCAGAACTGTGGTCATGCTTTGGCGTATGCCAAATGCCTCCACACTCAGTACTTCATCTATACTCCTTCAGGGAGAAATCCCTTCACACCTTTAGGGTAAGTTGAGACTCAGAAGGGTTAATAAGTGGAGGAAGAGAGAAAGGGCTACACTCCAGCTCTGCAAGCATTGTCTCCAGGTGAGCATTCCTGGAGCTATTGACTGATGCTCAGGGCTACCAGGCAACTCATCCTAGACCCTGGAGCTGAAACGGCCCCCTCCAGCCCCCAATGCAGAGTTCTTTTCTCTAGACCTCCCAGGAGTTAAATCCCTTGGTCCTCAGGTCTCCTACAGCACATGACAGACATCACTCCCATCTCCCACAACCCCAGATACTTCAACAGCTGCCCATCCCCATCAGTGTCTGCGAGGGTAAGGCCAATGTTTTGTTCATCCATTTTTAAAAAAAACAAAACAAAAGATTTTGTTTGTTTTGGGCCGAGCGTGCTGGGTCACTGTTCCTGCTCATAGGCTTTCTCTAGTTTCTATGAGTGGAGGCCACTCTCTAGTTGAGGTTTGAAGGCTTCTCATTGCAGTGAATTCTCTTGTTGCGGAGCACAGGCTTTAGGTGCCAGGGCTTCAGTATCTTTGGCACACAGGCTTAGTTACCCCAAAGCACCTGGGATCTTCCCAAATTAGGGATCAAAACTGTGTTCCCTGAATTGGCAAACTGATTCTTATCCACTGGACCACCAGGGAAGCCCCTTGTACATTTTTATAGTTAGCATCATCTCATTCATCCTGAAAATTTTCAACATTTGCTTTATGGAGCTAGTTTAAGACAGACAAGGGTCTCACAGAGAGAGAGATTTTGTTAATGCTTAGGATCAGGAAACTGGGGAAGNTACGCACACCCCGGGACTCTCAGCCGCTGTCTCTGTCCTCCGACGTGGGGTAGCTCCTCTCGGCCACGCTGAATGGGAAGTGGGGTGGCTCCTCTCAGCTGTTCCCGTGCCATCGCAGCCTGGCACTCTCGGCCGCTGCCCCTGACCTCGGAAGTGGGGTGGCTCCTCTTTCATCAAGTCTTTAAAAGGAAAAAAAAAAAGGAAGGGAAGGAAAAGAAATTCTGCCTTAGGGACTTTCCTGGTGGTCCAGTAGCTAAGACTCAGTGCTCCCAAAGCAGAGAGCCTGGGATTCAATCCCTGGTCAGGGAACTAGATCCCATATGCAGCTAAAGACCCCACAAGTCTCAACAAAGACCCAGAATGGCCAAATAAATTTATTTTTAATTTTTTTTTAAAAAAGAAAATCTACCATAAAGTGTTTTGCAAAGAAGTTTAAGAAAGTTCAGATGAGCAGAGTAGAAGATGAGTTTTATGTCATGGATGACCATATTAACAATAAAATTAAACAATTTAGTTTTTGTAAACACTTGCAGATTTGTTCTTTCATTTGATATTCATAACAACTCTATATGGCAAGCAGGTGAACTAATTTCATCCACGTTTATCTTATGAAGAAGCTGAAAGTGATGTTCAGAAGACCATAGTCAAAGCATGGTTTAGCCAGAAATGTAGCTTCCGTCTGTCTCTCAGATCCAAGCCTCGGACAGGTCAGTTGCGCCTCCTTGAATCCCATCCCCCTCCTTGAGCCCGTCACTGCTTATCAGCCCCTGGGAATCATGGCAATAAATAGAAAGAAGAGGAGTCGACCTGGATTTTCTGTGGTCTTCACCTGATGTGCAGTAGCAGTCTTCTATACCTGCTACTGAAACCCTAAGAAAGTTTGTTAAGTTGGATAAGATTCCAGTCCTGGTGTCTAAGTGATCCCTTGGACTCAGCAAAGGGACCAAGTTTCCAGAGCCCTGAAGACCAAGGGTAACACCCCAAAGTACGGACTCATTTTCCACTCTACCTTCATTGATGGAGCAGCTGCCAAGAACGAAAGCTAAAATCTGGCAAACAAATGCCATATTGCCTCATGAACTGATTGCTTCTCTGAGGTATCCACCTGTATATTTGGGGAGAAACTTTGAGAACCAGTTGAGGAGCAACTGTCCTTCTGTGAGACTAGAGAGATTCCATGAAAGAATCTGGTTGTAAAGGAGGCAACAGCTCAGGCAGAGGAACTGGCTGCTGAAATTACCAGGAAGCTGGAGAAACAGAAGAAAGAAAAGCAAACAGAGACAGGAAAAGGAAAGCTGTCTTTGACTGCTCTGGCATCTTCAGAAAACAGCGGTGGTACCCGGAGGAGTATGAGGAAACAAGCCAAAGAGCTAAAAAAGAGGAAAGCAAAAGCCCCAGGATCCTCAGGAGAACAGAATGGTAAGTCCTTCTCTTTCTCCAAATCCAAGAAACAGAAATCTTTTTCCAAGGAGGAGCTGTTAGTAGTGATCTTGAAGAGAGAGCTGGCTGTGAAAGTCTTCCCAAGAGGAAGAAATCTTTCCCCACAGAGGAACCAGTTCGTGACCCTGAAGAGTCAGAAAATAAGCGGGTCCCCAAGAAAAAGAGGAAATTCTCTTCCAAGATGGAGCCACTCAGCAGGGGGGCTGAAGAGGATGCTGCCAGCAAGAGCAGTGGCTCCAAGAAAAAGAAAAAGCTCTGAAAGCTGCCCCAGGAAAATTAGAATGGACATTTCCCCAGTGGGGCATAACTTGCAGAGATCTTTCCCAACCCATCCCTTATGGCCCAATAAAAATAAAAACAAATTCAAGAGAAAAAGAAAAAGGAGGAATAGATTCAGCTACGCATCTCGGGGGGTGGGGATAGTGGAGAATGGCTTAAAAGAATATAAGGTTTATTTTCTGTCACATCAAAGATGCTGAAAGTGGATGTTCCAGGGCTGTACAGAGTCATCAGAGACCTAGGATCTTATCCCTCTGCTCTGTCATCTTTGGCACTGGCTTCCATCCCCAAGTTCCCTCATTGTCCAAGGTGGCAACTGGCACTCCAGTCATCAAGTGTACATTCCAGCCTAACATCAGAAGAAAGCAGGGAAAAACTATAGTGTCTTTCTCTTCTTCCTTTTAAAAAGCTCATCAAAAAGTGCCATAGACGCCTTCTATTCAGATTTCTTCAAAGAAAATTTTATTGCATAGCCAAATCAAGCCACAAGAGAGGCTGGAAACAAATCTATATTCTAAGTGGCTAATCCCTACCTAAACATTATGTTCCTATTAATAAGAAGGGGATAATAGATACTGGAAGGCAACCTGCATTCTGTCACCTAATTGCATACAACTGAGGACTAAGAAAAACTTACCTCCTATTTTAAAGGCCCTAATCCAACACCTAAGACTTCCCTGGTGGCTCAGTGGTAAAGAATCTGCCTGCCAGTGCAGGAAATGCAGGAGACATGGGTTCAATCCCAGGGTCAGGAAGATTCCCTGAAGAAAGAAATGGCAACCCAGTCCAGTATTCTTGCCTGGGAAGTCCCAAGGACAGAGGAGCCTGGCGAGCTACAGTCTGGGTCACAAAAGAGTCAGACATGACTTGGCGACTGAACAATAACAGCAACATATATATATATAATATTATTTAATATAATAATATATATTAATAATATAGCTTTAATGTGGTCAATCCACCACTGCCAAAGACAGATTAAGTAGCGCCAGATCAGTGCTCAGACCTCAAATAACCAAAGAAAGAAGACAATATATATGAAACAATTGTTTTTAGATGATGGACAACCAGCAAGAGAGAACTGTAACTCCAAAGAAAAGAGAAATAAATGAAATAGCCCCTATGATGACCACATTTCTCTCTGAAAGTATTTGTTAGAGTCTAGACACAGGAGGTACCACACAGTGGTTTCACTGAATGCAAGAGACGTTGTTGTTCAGTCACTAAGTCATGTCCTACTCTTTTGCAACCCCATGACCCCGTAGCCCACCAGGTTCCTCTGTTCATGGAATTTCCCAGGCAAGAATACTAGAGTGGGTTGCCATTTCCTTCTCCAGGGCAACTTCCTGACCAATGGATTGAACTCTCATCTCCTGCTTGGCAGGTAGATTCTTTACCACTGTGCTGCCTCAGAAGCCCACAAGAGACATTAGTTGAAGTGAGCTGAGGTGGCTGAGACTTGTAAGGGAGAGAGAAGGACTATGCATGCAGAGATGTAGCTTTAGGAATCTCCTTGAGTCTGACTGGATACAAGTCTGTGCCTGTATTCAGTTCCATTCAGTTCAGTTGCTCAGTCGTGTCTGACTCTTTGCTACCCCATGAATCGCCGCACGCCAGGCCTCCCTGTCCATCACCAACTCCCAGAGTTCACTCAGACTCACATCTATCGAGTCGGTGATGCCATCCAGCCATCTCATCCTCTGTCATCCCCTTCTCCTCCTGCCCCCAATCCCTCCCAGTATCAGAGTCTTTTCCAGTGAGTCAACTCTTCGCATGAGATGGCCAAACAAAAGGAGACCAATCAAAGGAAAACAGAAACTTGACCGAATATTTTGGATAATTTTTTTCCTACCCTATAGCATTAAGGCCAAACTAAACTTAGAGTAAAAACTACTTCAGATTTACTTTAATAAAGCTTAAAAGCAAGCCTCAAAATGATGAAGACACTCTGCCAGTAAATTAATTACATGACAGAACAAGTCTATTCACTCTTCCATTAAAGGAAAATGAAAAGATCCAACCAGGAAATGAACAAACTTTTTTTTAAGTTTAAAGGGTTAAAAAAAAAAAAAAGTCCACCTAGAATTCTATCATTAAAAAAAAAAAAAACCTTCAAAAATGAAGTTAAAATAAAGATGTTTCCAAGCAAACAGAACCTGAGAAAACTCATTGCCATTGTTAAAGTGCTTCAGGTTAAAGGATGATAACTTCAGATAGAAATTTAAACCTCTGGAGATAAACAAAGAAGACATTTATTTCTCATTTTTTAAGTCCTTAAATAATAGTTAACTTTTAAAACAAACCCCAAAAAAGTACTGTGAGGTTTGTACCGTATGAAGAAGTAAAATCTATCATAATAACAGAACAAAGAAAAGGAGGAGGGAAAGGAAGTATAATGCTATTAAGTTTTAAAATTCTATGGGAAATAACACAAAATCAACTTTTTACCTAACTCACTTACCCTTACATTTCTTATTCCATCAAATCCCAATGAACCCAGTCTTTGTCCTCAACATAACTTTCAGTCCCTACTCTTCGAAACTCAGCTGGACCCTATGGCACAGTACAGAATTGTAGGTGCTATAGAGCTAAGAGTTGGACGTCATCCACTGCAAAGCCCTTACCTTTATAGATAAAGAAAGAATTCAGACCTCCAGCTCCTTTCCCTTCAGATGCCCTTACCATGATCCCTTGGTTCTGTGACCAATGCTCCACTTGCCTTGCTCATTCCTGTGCTGTGCACACTTCCATTTAATTTCTCCAACTTCATCTATTAATATTCATTGCTACAGTTAATTGCTTAAGAAATTATTAATCATATCAAGAGCATCTATTGCCATTTTCTGCATCTCAGCCAGGTTTTCAATACTGCTCCAACTCTTTTTTCCATCTCTTTTAAGTTCCTAGTAGAATTTATAATTTCAGTTTTAGAAACTTTTTTTTTTGGATGCGCCATTCATCCTGTGAGATATTAGTTCCCTGACCAGAGATCAAACCAGGACACTTGGCAATGAAAGATAGGAGTCCTAACCACTGGAACACCAGGGAATTCCCCTCAGATGCTTACTATTTAGTTTTCCTGTGTCTGTGTTTGTCTTCTTTCTTACCGGTGGACATCATAAAATTTTGGTTTTCCAACATTTGAATCACCCATATACCTTCCTATGGGGAATTTCCCATTGTGGGAAGCAGGTTTTTTAAAATAGCCTCCAAGATTCCTAGCCTTGGTGTACATGCAGCTTCTCCCATTTATTCAGACACTACTGCTGTGAACTCTCAGTTATTCAAACACAAATTTCAGATGTAATCAAGTTCTCAGATCAGTTGGTCTTAAAATAGGGGGATTAACCAGACGAGTGTGACCTAATCACCCTTTAAATCTGGGTCTGGCGGTGGGGACAGAGAAAGTCAGAAAGATGGGAAGCACAAGAGAGGGAATCAATGAGGGTGAAACACTCCATTTTTGCTTTGAAGCTGGAGGGGGCCATTCAACAAGGAAGGTAGGCAGTCTCTCATCTCTGGGAGTGGCCCCTGGGCAACCAGCCAGCAAACCACATCACCCAGCCAGCATCATAACCACAAGGAACAGGACTTTCTACAACCACATGAGTTTGGAAGAGGACCCCAAGCTCTAGCTGAGAGTGCAGTCTGACCGACACCTTGATTTGAGTTTTGTAAGAAACGGAGCAGAGATCTCAAAACTTCTGACCTACGGAACAATAAGCTAATATGTGAGTGTTGCTTTAAGCCCTTGATGCTGCTGCTGCTGCTAAGTCGCTTCAGTTGTGTCTGACTCTATGCGACCCCATAGACAGCAGCCCACCAGGCTCCCGTCCCTGGGATTCTCCAGGCAAAAATACTGGAGTAGGTTGCCATTTCCTTCTCCAATACAAGAGTACTCGAGTGAGTTGCCGTTTCCTTCTCCTTTAAGCCCCCAAGTCTGGTAATTTGTTATGCAGCAGAAAGAAACTACTACACCAACATTTTACCTTTGGGTAAAAGCTGAAACCAGTCCATTGCAGGATGAAGCATATTGTTTAGGTTTGCCTCTGTTAAGAACAAGACAGCAAGGAAATCCCTAGCCGTCCATTGGTTAAGATTCAGTGTTTTCACTCCCAAGAGCCTGGATTTGATCCCTGATTGAAGAACTAAGGTCCTACAAGCCACGCTGTGTAGCAAAGAAAAAAAAAAACTCAAAAAAAAACAATTTCCTTCCAGAAACAAACAAACCAACAGACCTAAAATGAAGTCACTTATGCTAAGCCTCATGTCACAGAAAATGAAAGTGAAGTCACTCAGTTGTGTCCAACTCTTTGCAACCCCATGGACAGTAGCCTGCACCAGGCTCCTCTGTCCATGGGATTTTCTAGGCAAGAGTACTGGAGTGGGTTGGTATTTCCTTCTCCAGGGAATCTTCCCTACCCAGGGATCAAACCCAGGTCTCCCACATTGTAGGCAGACGCTTTACCATCTGAGCCACCACTGAACTAAGACTTCATTATAGTCTCGACTTTCCAAGAAATGATCAATCAAAATCACCTAATCGGGACTTCCCTGGTGGTCCAGTGGCTAAGACTCTGTGCTCCCCATGCAGTGGACCCAGGTTCGATCCCTGGTCCCTCATGCCTCAACTAAGACCTGCTGCAACTGAAAGAAAAGAAGAATCACCTGATCAGCTCTAGTTAGGCAATCTGCCTTACAGAGCCCTGACATTTCCTAAAGGACTTCCCTGGTGGCTCAGTGGTAAAGAATCTCTCTGTAATGCAGGAGACACAGGAAACACAGATTCAGTCCCTGCGTCAGGAAGATTCCCCTGGAGGAGGCCATGGCAACCCACTCCAGTATTCTTGCCTGGAGAATTCTATGGACAGCAGAGCCTTGCAAGTTACAATCAATAGCGTTGTAAAGAGTCAGAAATGACTGAATGCACTGACACATAGCATTTCCTAAAGGAAACCAACCTGCTTTTTTGCTTCATACAGCTTCCTTCTTCCTGCTCCCTTCTGCCTATAAAGACAGATCCTTGGAGCTCTTTTAGATTGCAGGCTGTCTGTTTCAAATCAATTTTTGCTCAAATAAACTCTTAAAATTTTTACCTTGCCTCAGTTTGTCTTTTAACAGTTCTGGTATCAGAAGAGGGAGTCTAAGAAGACTTCCCCCACCCATCCACCAGGAGAAGCCCCTCAGGAGCAAAGAGCAACCAGACTTAGGTATGCTTGGAGCCACTTGACCTACCAGCTTTCTTAGAGCCCTTGGAGGTGGAGGGTAAGTCCCTCTAGCATTCTAGTTCCTCTGTGTATGAATTATGAGTTTTCAGATTTTATGTAAGCATTTCTTTCTCCTGGCTAAGCCTAAAAAGTGACAAGAGTTCAGTTTAGAATCCAGTCTGGGTTGGACTAGGTCTTTCTTAGTAATTGGACTGGGTTTAGGTTCATACTGTGCTGCCACTTAGAAACTAGACAGATGAGGCTGTTTGGGTGAATAAAATTTTGCTTTAAAGCTTAACAAGTAGGTTACACTTACCAAAGATAACTTGAATTATAACGGCCGAAGTGAAGAACTTTTTTCCCCAAAACTTAAATTTTTAATTGAAGGAAAATTGCTTCACAATATTGTGTTGGCATCTGCCGTACACCAACAAGAGTCAGCCATAAGGTATATGTGTGTCCCCTTCTTCTTTAACCTCCCACCCACTTCCTACCCCTCTAGGGTGTTACAGAGCCCCAGTTTGAGTTTCCTGAGTCATATAAGGAACAGTGGAGACGCAGACATAGAGAACAGACTCATGAACATGGCAGGGGGTGGGAGGTAGGGTGAGGAGAGGGTGGGAAAAATGGAAAGAGTAACATGGAAGCATATACACTACCGTGTGAAAATAGGTAACCAACGGGAATGCGCTATATGAAGTGGATAAAGTTTAATCTAGATAAGCTTATCCATTCATAAGATGTCCTTAGAGAGAAAGGGGTCTCAGCCAAGCATTGACCACAAAGGGTAGAAGGAAAATTATTTTTCCTCCTCTACAGTTTCTGGTGACCAGGATGACACCCCTAGGACAGCCTACTTGCTCCAGAACCTGCAGACAGAATCCTGGGGAAATTGGCAGAAGCCTGCAAAGGGGGAGAATTCTTACCCAAGTCAGCTCGCCTAGATCTCTATCTGTCATGCCAGGTGAAGAGAGAAGGTAAAATTTCATGTGGTCCTTTCTTTTAGATTGGCAGACAAAAAAAAAAAAAACCACATGTAAGAATTAGATCTTTAAATTGTGACCTGTGAATTTGCTTTCAGGTACCTGTTGGTCGTCGACCCTTAGCCAGCAATATCTATTGACTTCTTATTTGTCTCATTTTGTGTCCTAAGAGCTTGACTTGAAAATTGTAGGTTAGGGGCCTCAAAAATATGGCTGGATAGAAATATGAGTTTCAATTCACTCGCCACTGAGATTCTGTGAACTCAGTCAATCCTAAAGGAAATCAACCCTGAATATTCATTGAAAGGACTGATGCTGAGGCTGAAGTCCAACACTTTGGCCACCTGATGCAAAGAGCCACCCAGACTATGATGCTGGGAAAGATTGAGGGCAAGAGAAGAAGAGGACAACAAAGGATGAGATGGTTGGGTGACATCACTGACTCTATGGACATGAGTTTGAGCAAGCTCTGGGAGATGGTGAAGGACAGGCATGCCTGCCATGCTGCAGTCCATGGGGTCTCATGAATCCAGATCCAGCTCTAAATCTGGAAAACAGAAATCTAAATCCAGAACACAGACATCTTTTGCTTTTCATCACTGTTGAAGATTTTTACCAAATATAAAGAAGCAAATTGAAGATGACTAGCTCCTGAGCAGGTCTTCCCTTGTAGCTCCACTGGTAAAGAATCTGCCTGCAATGCAGGAGACCCCAGTTTGATTCCTGGGTCGGGAAGATCCTCTGGAGAAGGGATACTCTAGTATTCTTGGGCTTCCCCGGTGGTTCAGCCAGTAAAGAATCCACCTGCAATGTGGGAGACCTGGGTTCTATTCCTGGGTTGGGAAGATCCCCTTGAGGAGGGCATAGCAACCCACTCCAGTATTCTTGTCTGGAGAATCCCCATGGACAGAGGATCCTGGCGAGCTGCAGTCCGTGGGGTCACAAAGAATCAGACATGACTGAGCAACTAAGCATAGCACAGCAGAGCTACCAGGCAACCTCTGTATCAGTCAGGTTTCAACCCAGTTCTTTAAGGAATTAAAATCAACAGCACTTATCTTATAGTCTTGTAAGATAAGTGCAGTCTTATACAAGAACAGAAGTGTGACTCTACGAACAATTCAAAGCCCATCTATCTATTTTTATCAGTCTCCTAACCTCTTCTGTTCACCTCAAAAGACTTGCAGATACTATAAAAAAGTCTGGACTTAGGAAACAGAAGTCCTTCCTGGTGGAAATTCTTCCTCTGTGCCTTTTGATAAATATTCCACTGGTTTTCTCCAGGAACCAGGGTAATTCTTATCAGAAAAAAAGGAAAGGCTATTTTGCAAAGTAGACCAATAAAAAACTAAAAATTTCTTTCATAAAAATTAGTAAAAAGCTTTAACCACCTGAACAGGTAACCTTAACTTATTCCATCTGCCAAAAACACAGTTTGGATCTACCTGTTCTTTTTTAAACTAGTGACTTTTGTACTATCATGCCCATCTTATGATTAAAATTTCAAAACAAAAGCGATAAGATCTCTGTTTGGGTCTGTTTTTTTATGTATGTCTATGATGTTTATTTACAGATGTCTGATATTTTTCTACCATAGGAAGGTATTACCAAAATTAATTTGTATAAAGCTCTATTTTATAGGCTTAAAGACAAATAAGCATTTATGTTAATCAAATACACTCTTAAAAATGTAGAAACTAATTAAAATTTTTTTCAAGTTCATGTGATCTAGGATAATCTTCAGTAACTAAAAGCTAGTTTAAGTTTGTTGGTTTAATTAAAACAGGCATGTCAGACTTCCCTGGTGGTCCAGTGGTTAAGACTCTGCCTGCCAGTGCAGGGGACATGGGTTTGACCTCTGGTCCTGGAAGCTTCCAAGTGCCATGGAGCAACTAAGCCCACGTGCCACAACTACTGAGCCCACTTGGCTAGAATCCATGCTTCTCAACAAAAGAAGCCACCATAATGAGAAGCCCACACACTGCAACAAAGAGTAGCCCCCACTCACCACCACTAGAGAAACCCCGCATGTGGCAATGAAGATCCAGTGCAGCCGAAAATCAACAAAACCAGCATGTCCTTAGAGTTATGAGCATTAAATATAATACTTTTATTCTACTTAATCAAATGCAAGTTCATGCACCCCATGCACACTACTTCCCTGGTGGCTCAGATGGGAAAGCATCCGCCTACAATGTGGGAGATCCGGGTTTAATCCCTGGGTTGAAAAGATCTCCTGGAGAAGGCAATGGCAACCCACTCCAGTACTCTTGCCTGGGAAATCCCATGGAAGGAGGAGCCTGGTAGGCTACAGTCCATGGGATCCCAAAGAGTTGGACACAACTGAGCAACTTCACTTTCACTTTTCACATGCACAGTAAGGCCAAACAAACCAAAATGTCAGACTTTGGAGCAGAAAAAGGTATATTGCAGGGCCAAGCAAGAGGAATGGGTGGCTTATGTTCAAAAACCCTGAAATCTTCCATGATTTGGATGAGGAGTTTTTAAACATGAAAAATTTGTGGGGAGGACTGCAGGGTGACTTTCTTCTGATTAGTTGATGGTGCTCAGAAATCTTATACTCATCCTGAATTTACCATCTTCCACCCAGGTGGAAGACCTTAGTTCCTGCAGAAGAACTCAAAGATACTGTTATATATATCCCTTGAGAAAGAACGAGGACCTTGCCCTACCACTATAGTAATTTTTCTTGGGGGGGGGAGGGCCATGCCACTCAGCTTATGGGATCTTAGTTCCCCAACCAGGAGTTGAACTCAGGTCCTGAGCGGTGAAAGCATAGTCTTAACCACTGAACTGCCAGAGAATTTCCTGCATTATTATTTCTTGACTGGTCCTCCTTGGTTCCTGCATTTCCTTATTCCCCTGATTAACTACTGTTGAATCTATCCTTTAATATTCAGGAAAGTCTAGGAGGCTGAAGCCTTTTTGTTACAAATGACAACTGGGGACCTAGAAAATATACCTGGGAGAGCCCCACGGGGTCCTGCTCCTTTTCATAACTCTACTTGAAAATAGTTTCCAAAATCTTCTGGTAACTTGAAACCTTAGAGTAAGATAAATTAAATGATGGATATTCATTGACTATCTAGATCATTTCCAAATAAGATAAAATATTGAAGCATTAGCTACCCAGGTGGTAGCTGGTGAATCCACCTGCCAACGCAAGAGACATAAGAGATCCGGGTTCCGTCTCTGAGTCTGGATGATCCCCTGGAGGAGGGCATGGCAACCCACTCCAGTATTCCTGCCTGGAGAATCCCATGGACAGAGGAGCCTGGTGGGCTACTGTCCATAGGGTCACAAAGAGTGGGACATGACTGAAACGGCTTAGCATACACACACACACACACACACACACACACACACACACACACGTCACCAAACTGAGATAATTATAATCTAAGCTCTTCCAAAAATGGAATATCAAACCAGTCAACCAGAAATCACCTGATCCACCACCAGTTGGGGAATTGGCTCAGAGACTCCTATAATCCTCTAAAGGAAAGTAACTTTGCAATAACCATCCTGTTTTTTGCCTTATATATTAATGACTTCTTCCAATTCCCTTTTGCCTGTAGAATTCTTTTGTACAGCTAATTGGAGCTCCTTTCTATCTGTTAGGTTGGGTGTTGACTGATTGAAACCAACTTTTGCTCAAATAAATTCATAAATTTTAAATTATGATTCATGTTATTTTTAACATTTCTCAGATCCATTTTGCCATAGGTGGATAGCTAGTACTAAACAGTTGTTGTTCAATTGCTAAGTCATGTCCAACTCTTTGTGACCCCATTAACTGCAGCACACTAGGTTTCCCTGTCCTCCACTAGCTCCCAGAGTTTGCTCAAATTCATGTCCATTGACTCGGTGACACTATCTAACCATCTCAACCTCTGCCCACCTTCTTCTCCTTTTGCCTTCCCCAGCAACAGGGTCTTTTCCAGTGAGTCAGCTCTTCACATCAGGTGGCCAAACTATTGGAGCATCAGCTTCAGCATCAATCTTTCTAATGAATATTCAGGGTTGATTTCCTTTAAGATTGACTGGTTTGATCTCCTTGCTGTCCAAGGAACTCTCAGGAATCTTCTCCAACAGCACAGTTCAAAAGCATCAATTCTTTGGCACTCAGCCTTCTTTATGGTCCAACTCTCACATCTGTATATGATTACAGTAAGGGCCAATATTTACAGTTCTTAACCTGGATCCTCTGTGGCCCTGAAACATTGATTTTTCTCTTCATTCACTTGTTCAACAAACTTTCATTGACTACCCAATATGTCACTTTTCCCCTAAAATATCATGGTTCAAAAAAAGATAGATTGGGCCCCTGTCCTCACAGATATGATGACCTAAAATATGTCCACACATTCAACAGTCCTCCCGTCAAGCCCTTAGCACAGACTGGCCTTACTGATTCACTTCTAATGGATTGAATGCAGTGGAAATGTCACTGTGTGACTCTGCCCTTAGCAGAAATATTGTACAATTTCTCCTTGCTTTTCTCTAGGATGCGTGTTCTTGAAAACCAGTCACTATGCTGTGAAAAACTGAGGCCATGTGGAGAGGTCACAGTCACATAGAGGTGTTCTGGTCAATAGTGTCAGTTGAAGTCGCAGTTGATAGCCACTGTCAACCACTAGACGTGAGTTTTCGAGTGATTCTGACTCCAGACCTTGTCTGACTATAACTGAATGAGACATCTTGAGTGATAATCACCTAGCTGAGCCCAGTCAACCTTTGGGACCATGAAGAACAATGGTACATAAGTTTTCATTTTATGCCACAATGTTCGAGATGGTTTGTTATGCAGCTATACCAGAGTTTACAGTCACATGCTCTACTGTCTACAGCAGACATCAAACAATTACCCTCCAAAATTAAATTCAGTTACAAAAATGACACCAAGCTTTCTCCTTTCTTGGCTCACAAAACACTACCCCATCCGAGCTCTTTCTCTCCTCTTCCCTGCTTCCCTGTCCTTGCTAATAGTATTATCCTCCTGACAAAAACCAAGGCCAAAAAATTTGAATCACTCTTGACCTATTTTCCTCATATCCATACTCAAATCAGTTATCATATAGTTTTGATTCTATTCCAGAAGGTGCCTCCCAAACCTGACTCCATCTGACAAATCCCACTGTCACCTTGGCCCAGTTCAGGCCCTCAGAATCTCATCACTGACTTATGGAAATGCCTTACCCAATTGACCATTCATATCCTTGCCTATTCAATGCTGTCAGGTATGTATTCTCAAACCACATCCTCTATTTTCCCCCTCTCCTGCTAAAAAAGGAAAAAAAGCTGTATTATCTCTTCATTCACTGCCGAAAAGTACCAGCCGATTGTCTCAGACCCTTCATAGTCTGCTGCTAACATTTGGTCTGGCTTTTCTTCCCACATAGTGCTGCTTGTTCCAATAATCTGAACTACCCAGTATGCTGATCATGCCCCCTCATTGACGCCCTCAAGCTCTCCCTCCCTCCACTGAAAATGTTTTTTCTTACCCCATCTAACCTGTGATCTCCTGAGGCTCACACAACACAATTGTCATTGATCCTATGGCCAGGTAAGAGTGATAGCTATGGCAGAGACGGTTCACGGCCAACCATTTCACACAGCGGAAGCCATGAGTTTTTGTTGCGCACGTGGCCAGCCAGACACTACAATTAACCACTCTTTTAATGCAGCTTGACTCAATCATATGACTGAATTCTGGCACATGGCATGTAATCAGAAACAGAGTGTGTCACTTCCAGTTTATTCCCTTAAAAGGAATAAGCATGCCCTCCCCTAGCCTTTTCCCTTTCTTGCTCGCAAGGATGGGACAAGGGCTGGAGCCACCATCTTTGCCTTAGAGATGAAACTATATTTTGAAAATGGCAGAGATATTTTTATAGTCCCAAACTTCTCAGCTTCAAATAGAGAAAATCCATTTCTATTATTCTGTACTACTGACTTTCGGAGTCTCCTTGTCATTGTAGCTTAGTCCATATCCTACCTACTATGATAGCTAATCTTTATATTGAGAGTTTATCAAGTAGCAGACGCTGTGCATCGCATCATTTAACCCTCGCAATGATATCGTGGGAAAATAATGTTAGAGATGAGGAAACTGAAGCTCAGAAGGGGTTTGCAACATGCCTGGAGCCACACAGCTAGTAGATAATGGAGTTAGAACTCAAGCCTAGGACAGTTGCTTTCAGAAACTATAGCTTTAATCACTGCTTATCCCTTTGCTCTGATCCACAGCTTTAAAGGCATAGACAGACCTCGCTGAGGTTAGCCAAGAGTCCCCATAAACACTTAGAAACATGCTTCTCATGTCGTAGATACTCAATAAATGTTTGTTGAATAAACATCAATTGGTTTTAGGAAAGCAGGCTTTTTGGAAGTTCCTAAGTACAATCAGAAGACATAGTAAACTGCTTGTGCTTAGCCAGCAGCGCTGCATCCCTGTTTTATATAGAAAACTCTCCCAGTTGCTTAATACCAGACAATTTTCTCTCTGAAGAATAACATATAGTGCTGCACTTTGGGTCCATGTCCTTATGCGTCTTACCTGCAATCAGCAGAGAGCATGTGTAAGCAGAGTAGGCACTTGGGGAAAGCACACAACCAGTTGTACTCATCTGCATTTATTTACACAGCTGTTCTTCCCTTTGTTCAAGCAGAAGACTCCAACCCAGAAATTAGAAACAAAAATAAAATTAGGGGGCTTTTTGAAGACTGCTGGGCAGTATCCTGCATCCTGGGGTCTCAGCAGGGATGTGGGGTCCAAGGACGTTCAAAGTCTCCTTTGTGTGGTGTCAAGGGTACTAGTACAAAGCGAACAGTGCTGAGAGCTTGGGGCTGTGAGAGAGGTTATTATAAAGTACTGACATCCCGCTGTGAGGGCTGAATGTGTTCCCTTCTTCAGGGCTCTTATCTGGAGCTCTGCGATAGAAAAGGAATAGAAGAGAACGCCTGAACTGTTCTAGCGTTGCCTTCAGCCCTCCCCTGGGAAAACTTTTAGCAATAAACACAAATCAAGAGGAAACTGAAAACGATTTTTTCAAATGGGTCTTCAAACAGCCAGTCTTTATTTGTTCAAGTGGGGGGACTAAAAGAAGAAATTAAAGCCAACTTTCTTTCTAATTAAGTTCCATGGACCTCCCAAAAATACAACACAGATGCTGCGATGAACATTAACAAGCTCTCCGATGGAGTGTACTTGAACTCAGTAGGACTAAGACAGAGAATGATTTAGAAAAAAAAAAAACAACTCCACTCCACACACAGAGGAACACCCTAAAAGCTTGTAGTAATGATGACTTTTATTACTTCTTTAGGAGGTTACATAAAAAAGCTGAATCCTTTTTCATCAGTACATTCAAAAGTAAATTCATTCTTCTCTTTTGATTCCAGTAATGAGACACATTTAAGATTATTCTTTCTTTTCTTATGGGAACGTACCATGTTAACATATCTAATTAAAAGGAAGCATTATTTTGTTTCAGAACATATGTTGAGATATAATGTCTCTGCTATGGAATTCCATAGAGTCAGGGTCTCAAGGGTGGGGTGCAGGGCTTGGAGGGCTAAGACTGATCCATCTCCTAGAGGAGTATGAGCATTAGGAAGAGCTAAGTGATCCCTGAAGAGGCATATTTGATGCATCGTATGTAACCTGTTTTAGTGCAACCAGATCCCAGGGAGTGGGGTGAGTGTAAGGCAGGTGATTCTAGCTTCAGCTTCAGAAAGTCAGAGCTGATTTGGGGGGTATTTCTGCTTCCATTTTAGCTATACCTGTTATATAGTTGCTCAGTCATGTCCAACTCTTTGTGACCCCATGGACTGTAGCCTGCTAGGCTCCACTGTCCATGGAATTCTCCAGGCAAGAATATTTGCTTTAGAGTCCACAGAAATAATCCCACAGATACCATCAAGGATAGGAAAAACACACGACATAGAAGGAACCATGCGTGGAAGTTGGCATCACTTCAGAGTTAATTAACCTGAGATAAGAGTCAGACAGAAACAAGCTATGTGATAGTGCCAAGAAAGATAAACGATGCTCTCCCGAAACCAAAAAAAAAACTTGAGCGCAATGTCCAGATTTCAAACATAGGCAAAGCAAAGGATTATTTGCCTGTGAGACTGTATTAGCTATGAATCAGGTCAGTGAGGAAAAATAAAAACCAATGAGGAAATTCATTTTTATGATTTCTGTTAAGTTTACATTGGAGTGAGGGAAAATACCAACATAATTAACATAGAAGAGGGACTTCCCTAGTGGTCCAGTGGATAAGAATCTGCCTTATAATGCAGGGGACCCAGATTCTATCACTGGTTCAGGAACGAAGATCCCACATGCCAGGGGAGCAACAAAGAGTCCTCACTGCAGCTACAGAGACCATGTGCTCTGGAGCCTGTGAGCCACAACTGGAGTTTTTGCACCACAAGTAAAGATCCCGTGTGAGGCCGTGAAGATCCTGCATGCCTCAACTAAGACCTGACACAGACAAATAAATAAATCCATAAATTTTAAAGAATTAGTGTAGGGGATTAAATGAAAGGATCTGTTTCAGGCCACCAAGGCTTTGCATATGGAGTGAATTGAAGCAGAAGATGGACGTTTCTGTGTCTCTTCACATCTCTGTGCACTCTCTACCTCACCTTAAAAAGTGGAATAATAATTTACTCCATCCAACGTTAAACTGTTAGAAGGGAAAGACTCAGTTTTCTTTCTTGTGGAGGATTCATTTTCAAGGCCTCTTTTTACTTCTCACTCACTCTTCCTTCTTCTCTGGCAAATTAGGGAAGAACAAAGTAGACCTTTTTGGCTCCATTCCTACCTTTTTGGTGGGCCACAAGGATCGTGGAATCAAGGTGCTGAGAGTCTTACCTGGACAACTCCCACCTCGGGACACCATCCCAAAACAAGTTTGCCTGTGGCTCAGGAGCACATCCGCCTAATCCTGGAATCAGTTCATGGGGCCATTTGGAGGTACATTTATAGGTACACTATCAACTCAGTTGTAGTCTGTAATGAGAGGTGTCTTTTTATTTCCCATATGCCTGCCTCTTTATCTTTTTTTTCACTGAGTTCATAACCTGGACAGAGAAAAGATGTGCTATATATTGGGCTTCCTGGGAAATCTCAGCAAAAATGAAGAAATATTGGAATGCATAAGCTGGTTTTAAAGTTCATGCAGAAAAATAAGCAAGCAAGAATAGCTAGGACAATTGTGAAAAGCAAAAATAGTGAAAGAATGTCTTGATAGTCTGAGGATACAATAATTAAACCTGTGGTACTGACACACTGAAGCTGCAGACAGATCAATGGATCAGAGTAGGAAGGAAAGCATTAATTGCTCAGTGGTGTCTGACTGCTTGTGATCCCATGGACTATAGGCCGCCAGGCTCCTCTGTCCATGGAAATCTCCAGGCAAGAATACTGCAGTGGCTAGCCACTCCCTTCTCCAGGGGATCTTCCCGACCCAAGGATTGAAGCTGCCTCTCCTGCAACCCCTGCATTGCAGACAGACAGTTTACCAACTGAGCCACCAGGGAAGACACAGGCATAAATATACGTGGAAATTTAGTCATAACGATGACATTTAATATCAATAGAGAAAAGAAAAAGTACTTAATAAATTGTGTTGGAGCAGTGTCGGGGAAAAAAAAAACGAGCCCTTTCTTTATGCCAAGATAATTCCAGGTAAATTAAATATTTAAATTCAACAAATTAAATAACAAAAATTCAGGCAGAAATCACTGGAGTCCTTTCATAATCCTAAGTATCATAAAACTTCTCAGAAATCACAAAAAGAAAGAGGGATCATTTCAATTGCCTAAAATACAAAATTTATGTACAGCAAAACCCATCAATAATCAAAAGATAAATGACAAACTGGTCAAAATATTAGAAACTTAAATCACAGAAAAAAAGATCGACATTTCCTAAAAATATATTTATTCTATGTAAGCAGGAAAAGATAAATAGATATCAATAGATAAACAAAGGATATGAAATAGAAATGGCTCTTAAGCGTGAGAAAAACCCCAGTATCATTCATTAGAAGAAATATGTAAATAACTCTACAATGATTTATCATTTTTTGCCTATTAAATGGACAAAAAAAAACCTACATAGAACAATGTGTGGAGAAGCCAGCACTATCAATACATTATCCTTGGAAGTATAAATTGATTAATCCTCCACCAAGAATAATTTGATAATATCAGTTAGAAATGTACATATCTTTTGACCCAGAAATTCCTCTTCTAGAATTGTATTCTATCAATATATTTATATATGTCAAATGATATATATAAAGTATTTATTAGAGCACTGTTTATAATAGCAAACAATTGAAAAGTAAACATTCAGTATTAGGAAATTGGTTGAATAAACTATGATCAACCTTATTAGAAGGTAAGGTCTATGAATGAAAGGATTTGTGTTTGCTTTGTTCACTGAAGAGAAACGCAAAAAGGCAAAATGGTTGTCTGAGGAGAACTTACAAATAGCTGAGAAAAGAAAAATATAGAGAGGCAAAGGAGAAAAGGAAAAATATACCCATCTGAATGCAGAGATCCAAAAAAAAAGCAGGGAGAGATAAGAAAGCCTTCCTAAACAATCAGTGCAAAGAAACAGAAGTATGCAATAGACTGGCAAAGACTAGAGAACTCTTTAAGAAAATCAGAGATACCAAGGGAACATTTCATTCAAAGATGGGCACAATAAAGGACAGAAATGGTATGGACCTAACAGAAGCAGATCATATTAAGAAAAGGTGGCAAGAATACAAAGAACTATACAAAAGAGATCTTCATGACCCAGATAACCATGATGGTGTGGTCACTCACCTAGAGCCAGACATCCTGGAGTGGGAAGTCAAGTAGGCCTTAGGAAGCATCACTATGAACAAAGGTACTGGAGGTGATGGAATTCCAGCTGAACTATTTCAAATCTTAAAAGATGATGCGCTTAATATGCCAGTAAATTTGGAAAACTCAACAGTGGCCACAGGACTGGAAAAGGTCAGTTTTCATTCCAATCCCAAAGGAAAGCAAAGCCAAAGAATGTTCAAACTACTGCACAATTGCACTCATTTCGCATGCTACCAAAGCCATGCTCAAAATTCCCCAAGCAAGGCTTCAACAGTATGTGAACCGAGAACTTTCAGATGTTCAAGCTGGATTTAGAAAAAGCAGAATGACCAGAGATCAAATTGCCAACATCTGGTGGATCATCGAAAAAGCAAGAGAATTCCAGAAAAACATCTACTTCTGCTTTACTGAGTATGCCATAGCTTTTGACTGTGTGAATCACAACAAACTGTGAAAAATTCTTCAAGAGATGGGAATACCAGACCACCTTACCTGCCTCCTGAGAAACCTGTATGCAGGTCAAGAAGCAACAGTTAGAACCAGACATGGAACAATGGACTGGTTCCAAACTGGGAAAGGAGTATGTCAAGACTGTATATTGTCACCCTGCTTACTTAACTTCTGTACAGATACATCATGTGAAATGCCAGGCTAGATGAAGCATAAGCTGGAATCAAGATTGCTGGGAGAAATATCAATAACCTCAGATATGCAGATGACACCACCCTTATGGCAGAAAGTGAAGAAGAACTGAAGAGCCTCTTGATAAAAGTGAAAGATGAGAGTGAAAAAATTAGCTTAAAACTCAACATTCAAAAAATGAAGATCATGTCATCCGGCCCTATCACTTCATGGCAGTCAGATGGGGGAAACAAAACAGTGAGAGACTTTATTTGGGGGGCTCCAAAATCACTGCACATGGTGACTGCAGCCATGAAATTAAAAGACTCTTGCTCCTTGGAAGAAAAGCAATGACCAACCTAGACAGCATATTAAAAAGCAGAGACATTACTTTGCCAACAAAGGTCCGTCTAGTCAAAGCTTTGGCTTTTCCAGTAGTCACATCCAGTATGTATGTGAGAGTTGGACCACAAAGAAAGTTGAACGCTGAAGAATTGATGCTTTTGAACTGTGGTGTTGGAGAAGACTCTTGAGAGTCCCTTGGACTGCAAGGAGATCCAACCAGTCAATCCTAAATGAAATCAGTCCTGAATATTCATTGGAAGGACTGATGTTGAAGCTGAAGCTCCACCTGAGGTGAAGAACTGACTCCTTGGAAAAGACCCTGATGTTGGGAAAGACTGAAGGCAGGAGGAGAAGGGGACAACAGAGGATGGGATGGTTGGATGGCATTACTGACTCTATGGACATGAGTTTGAGCAAGCTCTGAGAGTTGGTGATGGACAGGGAAGCCTGGTGTGCTGCAGTCTGTGGGGTCGCAAAGAATTGGACACAACTGAGGAACTCAACTGACTGAGATGAGAAACAAAGCAAAAACCCTATTAAAACGTTGGAAGAAAATCTTGGAGAGTACAGTACTTTTATGACTTTAGAATGGGTAGTCTTTTAAAGAAATATTTAAAACCAGAAGCTATGAAATAAAAGTAACAATAGCAAACTTACTGCTTAACATTTCAAACCTCAGATGAGAAAAGACACCATAAATAATGATAATATTGACCAAAGCTTCAAGATGTCCCATAAAATATCATTACTCTGCCTTTAGGAATAGTATTGTGCCAAGAAGTGGGAAGTATATCGCAAGAGTTCAGGACACAAATTCAGAGACAGCAGAAGTTCTCCAGCTTTCTGCACCATTATTCCTCTGGCAATCTTATGAAGTCCCTTCTCAGGATTAAATAAAAAATACATAAGCATAATGCAAAAGATTACAAAGGGAACCAATTATTTTGAAATTCAGTTATATGTATATATGCTTCTCTACTAACACAATAAGAAAGATATAGTGTCCAATCTAATAATTACTGCAATTTTGAAGTACTGTTGAGCTATCTGAAACAACTGTAAGGTGATATAATGCTATCTATGTCAGTGACAAAGTCCAGGTACTGCTAATATTAATATGGCTTGTTGCCTACATTCTTAAGTGAAAGAATTGCTGAATTTCAATTAAAAGTTAATGAAAGTAGGACTTCCCTGGTGTTCCAGCGGCTAAGAATTCACATTCCAATACAGGGGGCCCAGGTTCGGTCTTGGCCAGGGAACTAAGATCCCACAATGTCACGGGGCAAATAAGACCCAGTGCCCAGGGAACTAAGATCCCACAATGTCACGGGGCAAATAAGACCCAGTGCCGCTGCTGCTGCTGCTGCTGCTGCTAAGTTGCTTTGGTCGTATCCGACTCTGTGTGACCCCCAAGACAGCAGCCCACCAGGCTCCCCTGTCCCCGGGATTCTCCAGGCAAGAACACTGGAGTGGGTTGCCATCTCCTTCTCCAGTGCATGAAAGTGAGAAGTGAAAGTGAAGTTGCTCAGTCGTCTCCAACTCTTTGCGACCCCATGGACTGCAGCCCACCAGGCTCCTCTGCTCATGGGATTTTCCAGGCAAGGGTACTGGAATGGGTTGCCATCTCCTTCTCCTAAGACCCAGTGCAGCCCCCTCCCAAATAAGTTAATGAAAAGATTGAAAGAAAAACTGCAATATTTTTCACATCCAAGTTCATGGACACTTAAGGTTTTATGCATAGAAGACCCTTTGGACAGCTCCTCCAACCCCAGGTTCAGAATTCCATGGGAAGATCTTGACACAACCTCAAAATATAAAGAAAGGCAAAGTTTAATCAAGCGTTGTGGATCCCCTCTGGTTGCTTAAATAGTCCAACCTCGTCCCACTCTCCACCCTTCAAAATCATGACAGAGACTTAAACAGCATCTCACAGCATGGCAGTCAGGAGTTGAGAAGTCAAGCCCTGCTGTCTGCTGCTTCCCATATCACACCTAGCCAAAATCTCTGGTCAATGTGCCACACTGATTAGCCAGGAATGTATAGCTGGAAACATAATTCCAAAATATCCCTTTGGGAAAGAAACTCTCAAATCCTTTGGATGACATATTTATTTTCTAAGCAGGCAAGTATATACAATCCTGGGGAGATTTAGAATTAAATACAGAGGGCATGTAAATAAGACCAGCTGGCTCAGTGGTAAAGAATCTGCCTGCAATGCCGGAGACTCTAATTCAATCTCGGGGTCAAGAAGATCCCCTGGAGAAGGGAGTGGCAACCCACTCCAGTATTTTTACATGGGAAATTCCGTGAACAGAGGAGCCTGGCAAGCTACAGTCCATGGGGTCGCAAAAGAGTTGGACATGACTTCTCGACCAAACAACAAATTCTACGCTTGCATTAAATTTCAAAAGAATCTGTGACTAACTGGTATTTTAAGTACTTGTTTAAAATAAATTGGCATATTAAACCATACTTCTGCTTTTTCTTCCCTTATCATGAGGGCTCTCTTCCCATTCCTCCATATCTTTTTCATCTCTGGGTATTGGAGAGCCCCCAGCCCATTCCTTGATTATCAATTTTTGATTAGCTATCTCTAGCTACCCTCACACCCTGTGGAGACAAAATCCAAGTTGTTAGTATCAAACTGTGCCCTAGCTTTAAAGACTATCTAGAATTTGATAACAGCAGATCTAATCTCCAACCAGACCTCGCCCCTGAATCCCTTCTCTTGTATCTAACAGCCTATTCAACATCTCCATTTGATTACCTTTTGATTTCCTGTCCTGCCCACACCGCACACAAGTCTGTTGCTGCTCTTCCCCAAATTGGTAAATTACAACCACAGTCTTCCAGTTTCTCAGGCCAGAAACCTTGGTGTCATCCTTTTTGAGCCAATACAAGCTTATGAAAAATTTGGCAAACAGTTTGAAGCAGAATAATAGAAAGTCCATTAGATATAACTTCGGCCTTTGTAATAGTGTTCGGTGTACTAGCACGAATAATGTTAAGCAAAATAAACTGAACTATTTAATTTTTAGTTATTCTATTTGCTATGAATCTTTCTGCTCTGTCTCCACGCACACCCAGGCACTCCCTTGGCCTGCTCATGGAGAACTGGAGCTCTTAATTCTGTGTGTGTGACAAATATGGAACGCCGGCTTTCCATCTCTCTTGAATGCCATTGCCACCCGGCCATCTGCCTTTGGAGATCTGAGAGAATCCAAAAAAGTTCTTCCATTCCCTACACCTCACCGAAAACTTCAGCTTTCCACTCATTTCGGTTAAACTCTATTTACGCAGTTACTCAAGCCTAAAACTTTAGTTCCATCCTTCACTATTCTCTTAACCTTCACACCCTTCATTCAAACATCATCAAAGACTGAGAGTTCTTCTTTCAAAAAACATCCACTGCTCATCATCTCTCTGGTTAGTCACCTTAATCCAAGCTACCATCATCTTTCCTTGAGGCTTTTCTAGTAGTCTCTCACCCTATTAACCATTCTCCATGCAGCAGCCAGAGTTTGATTTTTTTTTAGGATCTTAGTTCCCTATCCAAGGATGGAACACAGGTCTCCTACAGGGGAAGTACAGAGTCCTAACCACTGGACCACTAAGAAAGTCCTAGAGTTGATTTTTAAGACTACTTCACCCCTCTGTGCTAAGCTAAGCCCTACAGTGGCTTTCTATCTCTCTCAGTGAGATCCAGAGCCCTTCCTGAAGCCATGTGTATTTCTTTGTTGAGGCTCGTCTCCTGCTAGAATGTAAACTCCAGGAGCATCCAGACCTCCTTTCCTTTCTTCACCACGCTATCCACAGCACCTAAACAGTGCCACACATGGAGTAGGGACTCAACAGAAATTTGTTGCATAAAGAGTAAATAAACTTGAAGTTTGGGGTTAGCAGATGCAAACTAATAGATAATGAAAGGATAAACAACAAGGTCCCACAGTATAGCACAGGGAACTCATTCAATATCCTGTGGTAAGTCATAATGCAAAAAAAAAAAATTAAGAATATGTACATATATATAACTGAATCACCTTGCTGTACAGCAAAAATAGCACAACATGTAAATCAACTACGCTTCTATTTTTTTAAAAAGTAAATAAACCGTTGGCTGTGGATGGAGCCAGGTTGGGGATGCAAAGGAGTATAGAAGGGCAGCACTTACATTTTCCTGTGTAATTTTTACTTGTTTTGTAAAGAAAATGCACTTTGAAGACTTAATCCTCAAAAATTTTAGGAGGGAAAAATTTATGTAAACATGTTAGCAAGTTTAAGCCTTCCATAGGATTGAAGGGGTTCTAGAATAAGACAGAGAAATCTGCAGTGGTGGAGATCTACCAGAAATGTACTGGGGGAGCTGAGGAAGCTGAACAAGTCATATCAACCTTTTAGGAAAAATGTCAGAGAGGAGTCTTCCTCTGGTTCACAATGACTTCCTAATGAGAATCAAAGCCCCAGCTTCCAGCATAGCCAGTTTCTACTCTTTTGAAGATTGTCTGCGCCCTTGTCCGCTCTCTTGT
Source organism: Neotragus moschatus (assembly GCA_006410615.1). NCBI lineage: Eukaryota > Metazoa > Chordata > Mammalia > Artiodactyla > Bovidae > Neotragus > Neotragus moschatus. The sequence goes on along the minus strand of SJYA01002623.1, from coordinate 1,284,759 downwards.
CTTGTTTGTTCCTTTCCTTTTTCTCACCCTAATCACATCTTTTTTCTTTTTAGTTAATTCCACACATGTATTTAAATCTGATGATATGAAGATAGAATTGGTTATAAAAAAGAGAACTTATTGTGAGATGAACAGCACAGCCAGCATGATGGATGATACAGTTCTTGAGAGTGAAAGGAGTTTTCCTCAGCAGAATAAAATTTCCTAACACCAAGTTACAGTCTGTTGGAAAAGACCGTGATGTTGGGAAAGATTGAGGGCAAGAAGAGAAGCAGACAACAGAGAACAAGATGGTTGGATGGCATCACTGAAGCAACAGACATGAGTTTGAGCAAACCCTGGGAGATAGGGAAGGACAGGGAAGCCTGGTGTGCTACAGCCCACGGGGCCGCAAACAGCCGAACACCACTGAGCAACTGAACGACAACAACAACAATCTTATCCAGAAGACCCAAGAAAACAGTTCTAAAAAGCCAGCCAAGAAGCAATAAATTCTCTCTGATAAGAAGTTGAGAAAGCCAGATATTCCAAGTGGTAAAAAGAATGCCAGAGGCATAGCTTCAGGACTGACATAAATACATTGACCATATTCCAGGAGTAGGATTTGCTTGGTCCTGGTGATGGTACTATTATTTGTAGTGAAAGACTGCTGCAAAAGGTGCTTTGTTGTTGTTCTTCAGTCACTCAGTCATGTCTGACTCTTTGAGATCCCATGAACTGCAGCACATCCGGCTTCCCTGTCCTTTGTCTCCCAGAGTTTGCTCAAACTCATGTCCACTGAGTTGGCGATACAATCATCTCATCCTCTGCCGTCCCCGTCTCCTCCTGCCTTCAATCTTTCCCAGCATCAGTGTCTTTATAATGAGTCAGCTCTTCACATAAGGTGGCCAAAGTATTGGAACTTCAGCATCAGTCCTTCCAGTACTCAGGACTGATTTCCTTTAGGACTGACAGGTTTGAGCTCCTTGCTGTCCAAGGGACTCTGAAGAGTCTTCTCCAGCAACACAGTTCAAAAGCATCAATTCTATGTCTCTNAAGGTGGCCAAAGTATTGGAACTTCAGCATCAGTCCTTCCAGTACTCAGGACTGATTTCCTTTAGGACTGACAGGTTTGAGCTCCTTGCTGTCCAAGGGACTCTGAAGAGTCTTCTCCAGCAACACAGTTCAAAAGCATCAATTCTATGTCTCTCAGCCTTGTTTATGGTCCAACTCTCACATCCATACTTGACTACTGGAAAAATCACAACTTTGACTATATGAACCTTTGTCAATAAAGCAATGTCTGATTTTTAATATGCTATGTAAGTTTGTCATAACTTTTTTCCAAGCAGCAAGTGTCTTTTAATTTCATGATTGCAGTCACCGTCCACTGTGATTTTGGAGCCCAAGAAAATAAAATCTGTCACTCTTCCCATTTTAACCCGAGATAAATTAACCCTTCAGCAACACTCCTTTCCCTAAATTCACCACCACACATTTTAACCTAGAGACAAAGCCTGGGCTGAAATTAGATTGGGACTGCATTTTAATCACTTAACTGTTCCATAACAATAGGCCTCATCTGGTGGCTCCAATTTCCTGGAAGAATTTGAAAGTTGGACAGGCAATTCTGAGTCACAATGAATTTGGTGAAAAAAAGATTTAAGCAGTGGGAGGGGAAACTCAGTCTTCCCTGTCAAGGAAGTGGGCAGTGAGTTCTGTCTTAAAAATTACATTTGAAAACTTAACAGACATCTAAGAGGGATCCCAACAGATTATCCAATAAAATTATTCACTGTCTTGTACATGCTGGTAAAAGCTACTTTTTCTAGTCTTCTCTGTCTGCCTCTTCAGTGTTAGCAATTAGTATCCTTCTGTGGATCTATTGGCCCCCAAACAGTCCTTCCTATTATGGAGTCGAAGGAAACCAGGATTTTGACCTGAGTATGTGTTGGGGTCCAACTTCTGAGACCCCATGGACTACAGCCCACCAGAATTCTCTGTCCATGGAATTCTCCAGGCAAGAATACTGGAGTGGGTAGCCATTCCTTTCTCCATGGGATCAACCCAGGGATTTAACCTGGGTCTCCTGCATTGCCGGCAGAATCTTTACAGCCTGAACCACCACGGAAGCCTATAGAAAAATGATGCTGTGAAAGTGCTGCACTCAATATGCCAGCAAATTTGGAAAACTCAGCAGTGGCCACNAGCTCCAGTTTTTGGCCACCTCATGGGAAGAGTTGACTCATTTGAAAAGACCCTGATGCTGGGAGGGATTGAGGGCAGGAGGAGAAGGGGACGACAGAGGATGAGATGGCTGGATGGCATCACCGACTCAATGGACATGAATTTGGATAAACTCTGGGAGTTGGTGATGGATAGGGAAGCATGTCATGCTGTGATTCATGGGGTTGCAAAGAGTCGGACACAACTGAGGGACTAAACTGAACTGAACTGATGCATTGGGGTGGAGCTGAGGCAGGGGCATAGGTGAGAAGGCATTTTGTTTCTACTGATAAAGATGCTGGAATATGAAAGAATATGGGCCACCAGGAGATCACTTCTGTAGCATCTTTGTTACATTTGGATACACTGTTCCTTTTGATTCTTGAAGATGGGTGGTTCTCTGAAGGTCTTAGGGTCTTATTTTGTGGTAGTTGGTGCTGTTGCCTGTTTGGCCTGGTTATAGAAAAAGACTTGAGGGTTTTACAAATTGCGCTAATACAAAGCTATCTTTCATTTTGAAAAGACTTTTTTTCAACCCAAGAAATGCTTGTCAAGAAAGCAAAGGTGGACAAGGGATAAATGAGTTTGGGATTAACAGATATATGCTACCATATATAAAATTAATAAAATACAAGGATTTATTTTTCTGTACAGCACCAGGGCTTCCCCGGTGGCTCAGACGGTAAAGAATCTGCCTGCAACGTAGGAGACCTGGATTTGATCCCTGCATCAGGAAGATCCCCTAGAAGAAAATGGCAATCCACTCCAGTATTCTTGCCTGGATAATTCCATGGACAGAGGAGCCTGGCAGGCTACAGTCCATGGGGTCACAAAGAGGCAGACACGACTAAGTGACACCCATTTACATTTACATAGCACAGAGAACTATAGTCAATACTGTCACAGTCTGTGTGAGAGTTGGAAAAGAACTGAGACATGAGGCAGAATGAGAAGAGACTAAAATTTACTAGAGTGAGAGATGCTGTTAGAATAGCAGGGTAGCTCAAGGGTGAGCTGAATTCTTTCCCAGGCTTGCAGCCAATTTTTAGAGCCTCGAGAGAGAAAAAATTCCTACTGGAATGGTGGCATTAGGTGATTGGATAGGATGCTATAGTGTGGATAGTAGGGTGGGTATTTTGCATAATATGGGGTCACGGAACTGGCTGGTTTAGATCCGGAAGCTCATGGCAACAATTGCTATGAGGCTTGGTCAGTTCCAGAGATTTTTATCCTATGGTACAGGGTTCCACATCTGCAACTTTGGTATAGGGCTCCACAGATATCTTATAGTAACCTATAACAACAACAACAAAAATTTAATGAATACATGTACATATATATGTAACCAAATCACTTTGCTATACACCTGAAACTAACACAATATTGTAAATCAACTATACTTCAGTTAAAAAAAAAAAAAGAATAAAGAAAGTATCCAAGGTCTTTCTACCTTCTTACTCTCTACTTGTCTAAATGCAGTATGTGAGACCTCCCTCGTGGTCCAGTGGCTAAGAATTTGCTCTCCTAATGCAGGGGACCCAGGTTCCATCCCTGGCCAGAGAACTAAATCCTGCACAACTAAAGACCCGGCACAGTCAAAAAAATATTAAAAATACTCAGCCTCTTCTGTCTTGTCTTTCACTTGTGCCATATTTTAATAGCTTCTCTGGAGTCCATGCAGTGTCTTTGCCTTTTGGTTTTGCCACCTGAAGGATTGTCCCGAGCTATTCCTATGTGTGTGTATTTGTGTGTGTGTGTGTGTGTGTGTGTGTTAGGCCCTCAGTCCTGTCCCACTGTTTGTGACCCTATTGATCACAGCCCACCAGACTCCTCTGTCCATGGAATTTTCCAGGCAAGAATACTGGAGTGGGTTGCCTTTCCCTTCTCCAGGGGATCTTCCTAACTGTATTAAAAAAAAACTTCATCTGTAGAGTTCCTTCTGAAATATTGCCTCTTCCATGCAACCTGCCACTTCCCCCCGCACCGAAACTGGAATTAACCTCTCTCCTGTGTGTCTAGAGAGTGTAATTTTTCAGTCTCATCAGCCCTTATATAGTCATCTGTCTCACTGTGCATATGTTCTCCGTACGATATTGTAAGATCTTTGAGGGCTGCAACCATTTTGTCCTTCTCTGTGTATTCGGACTTCCCTTCAGTGTCTTCAGACCTGTGGGAATTTGTAGAATTCAGAAGGCAGTATTTTCATCAGGAGTGTTCTTTCTCAAAGCAAAATCGTGTGGCACTCAAAGGCCTGAGCTGTGAAAGCAAGTGGCTGAAGCAGAATCTCAGTCCAACCACTTAACCAGCTTGTGATCTTGGCTGGGTGCTCATTCTCTCAGAACCTCAATTCCTTCATTGGGAAAGGGAATAATAAAATTTAGTAACAACAGGGTTGTTGTGACAAGCAAATGAGGCAAATGTAAAGCACTTGGCACAGGGCCTGGCACACAGAAGAGATTTAATAAATGGTAGCTGTTTTATTATTATTACTATTACCATAGCATTAAACCTCTGTGCAGAGACCAAAATAGTTTCAGCACATGCTAATCTATTTAAATAAATTGAGAGAAAATGGACTGGAGAGCTTGCTCGTGCTGCCAAGCCTAAGAACACCTCTATAAAGAGTAATCACTTTATAACAGTGCTTTCCAATAGAAAGACAATGCAAGTCACATATGTAATTTTAAGTTTTCTATTAGCTACATGCAAATAAGCTAAAGGAAACAGGTGAAATTCTTAAACATATTTTTAATATATTTTCTTTAACTTGATGATGGTAAAAGAGGAGAGTGAAAAAGTTGACTTAAAACTCAACCATCAAAAAACAAAGACCACGGCATCTAGTTCCATCACTTCATGGAAAATAAATAGGGGGAAAAATGGAAGCAGAGGCAGATTTTATTTTCCTGGGCTCTAAAATCACTGCAGATGATGACTACAGCCATGAAATTAAAAGACGCATGCTCCTTGGAAGAAAAGCTATGACAAACCTAGACAGCATGCTAAAAAGCAGAGCTGTCACTTTGCCAACAAAGGTCTGTATAGTCAAGGCTATAGTTTTTCTAGCAGACATGTACAGATATGAGAGTTGGACTATGAAGAAGGCTGAGTGCCAAAGAATTGATGTTTTCAAATTGTGGTACTGGAGGAGACTCTTGAGAGTCCTTGGACTGCAAGGAGATCAAACCAATCCATCCTAAAGGAGATCAGTCCTGGGTGTTCATTGGAAGGACTGATGCTGAAGCTGAAGCTCCAATATTTTGGCCACCTCATGGGAAGAGTTGACTCACTGGAAAAGACCCTGATGCTGGGAGGGATTGAGGGCAGGAGGAGAAGGGGACGACAGAGAATGAGATGGCTGGATAGTATCACCAACTCAATGGATATGGGTTTGAGCAAAATGGAAGACAGTGAAGGACAGGGAAGCCTGGTGTGCTGCAGTCCATAGGGTCACAAAGAGTCAGACATGACTTAGTGACTAAACAACAACTTAACCCAATATCTAAAATATTATCATTCAGTTCAGTTCAGTCACTCAGTAATGATATACTTAACATTTTTTGGATTAAATTTTCAAAATTAATATATACTTCACACTTACCCAGTGGTTCAGATGGTAAAGAGTCTGCCTACAATGTGGGAGACCCAAGTTTGATCCCAGGGTAGGGAAGATACCCTGGAGAAAGAAATGGCAGCACACTCCAGTATTCTTGCCTGGAAAATCCCATGGATGGAGGAGCCTGGAAGGCTATACAGTCCATGGGGCTGTGAAGAGTCAGAAACGATTAGTAACCCACCCTTTTCACTTTCACACTTAACAGCTCATCTCAATTTGTGCTAGCCACATTAAAGCACTCCATAGCAACTTGTGGCTGATGGCAACCATATTGGACAGTATAGCTTTCTAGCATGGGATCTGAAAATACCTCCCTCATAAGTGAGTCAGACCATATTAGGCTTTCACTGTTTATTTCTCTGAAAATGATTGGTGGGAGTGTGAACACCAGGTTCAGGTGCTGACTTTGATGTTCACTTCGTTGACTTTGGGCAAACCATTAATTTGGCATTTGCTTCATCTATCCTGGGGCTTAGCAAGGTCACATGGCCATAAAAATTATGACCCATTGCTCAGTCCAGTCTGTCTCATCACCACCCACCATCCCCTCCCATCCCCTAACCACAGGCCTGGGCCTGAGATCTGCAAAACATACTCCCAGACATCTTACATATGGCTGAATTTACTACAACAAGCCATGCCTCTGTAAGATTTATTAATTGAAGCATCACTAAAAATCGGAGGTCCTTAGAGTTTAAGGCTTTTGTCTTTTGCTATGAAGTTATTCTATCCTATTAGAGTGCTTTTCTTAGAATTTGAGTATTTTGAGTTACCTGAAACAGTCGCTATGGAAGCGACCATATCTTGCCCTGGGAACCCACTCAGGTTCACTTGCTAGTGGTGGGAGAAGGGAGGGGATGCCAGAGGGAGGCGAATCCAGAGGCTCTGGGCAGCCCACCTCCACATTAGGCTTATCCCGGATGTGCAATACTACCATCTGCTCCATCATGAGATTTTATTTGAACAAGTAAGTGAAAGTCGCTCAGTCACGTCCAACCCTTTACGACCCCATGGACTGTAGCCAGCCAGGCTCCTCTGTCCATGGGATTTCCCAGACAAGAATACTGGAGTGGGTTCCCATTTCATTCTCCAGGTTATCTTCCTGACCCAGGAATCAAACCCAGGAAGCTGATAACAAAGTGTTTATCAAATGACAAAAATAATACAATTTAGAAATAAGTTTGATGTCCTTTATTCAAATGAAAACAATCCAGGGACTAGGGGAGCACAGTCCATCATAAGCAGTGGAGCACCCTTCCCAGGGGATTTTGGGCAAAAGTTAATTTGTAGAGCTTTAGAAGAGGCCTCGCTGAAACAGGGCCAATTGGTCTGAAGGCCTTATAAGCCTGGTAGGTCCTATTTTCTGGTAAGATAAGCTAAGGCTTTGCAGGTGGTGCTAGTGGTAAAGAACCTGCCTGCCAACAAAGGAGATGTAAGAGGTTCGGGTTCCATCCTTGGGTCAGGAAGATCCCCTGGAGAAGGACATGGCAACCCACTCGAGTAATCTTGCCTGGAAGAATCCCATGGACGAAGGAGCCTGGCAGGCTATGGTCCATAGGTTTGCAAAGAGTTGGACACCATTGCAGTGACTTAGCATACAAGCTAGCTAAAGCTGAGTTGAAGATTTGGAGTTGGTGTGTTAGGTTTCCTTGACAGTGTGGGCTGACTTGAGTTTTAATGTGTGATGTGGGCCCATACATGAATTAACTTTATCAGGTTAAAAGAAGTCTGAAACCTAGTTTTTGTCTTACCTTTAGTTTAGTCCCAGGATTTGCCCAAGCTTCCACAACCTGACCCCAGCCTCAGTGTATGTTTCTTCAAGACTAAATTATCTCCCAAGTTTCACCTGTTGATATTAAGAGATTTTTTTTTTTAATATTTATTTCTTTAGGCTGTCCTGGGTCTTAGTTGTGATATGCAGGATCTTCTCAGTTGCAGCATACAAGATATTTATTTGCAACATGCCAACTCTTAGTTACAGCATGTGGGATCTAATTCCCCCACCAGGGATTGAACCCGGGCCCCCTGCATTGGGAGTAGGAAGCCTTAGCCACTGGACCACCAGGGAAGTCCCAGTATTAAGAGATTTTTGAAGAACTTACTGGAACTCATGCAACAGTGATAGAAATATCATTTTATAACTGAGGTCTTTCGACAGGAATGAACAGGTCATCCTGTGAGAATGTCATTTCATTTTGGCAAGTGTGGTCCTATGTGAGAAGAGAGCAGGGTGAGGGGGGAGGCTTGGTTTTGCCATTTCTATGACCCAAGGTGAACTGCCTCACCAGGCCACAGCAATCCCCCTGCCCAGCCCAGGAAAATGGGGTTGGTAGCATTCTAAAGGTTTCTTCTTTCGTCTTTCAATTTAGAATCAGCCTATAGACGTGACATTAGCAGAAGATGGACTTCAACTCCTGCGCACAGCGCAGTGTGCATTTTAAAGCATGAAATAACTTTATTCTGACCTTACCCCCAAATCACTCTCACAGCATCCAATGACCAAAAATTATTTCAGCCGCTAAGATTGATTTATGTGCAAGACCCAGACAGTTTCCACCATTCACCCTGTTTTCTCAACTCAAAGCTGCATTTTCTCTTGCTTAAAAAATTTGCATATTTTCTCAGTGCCTGTTTCTGACTCACAATAAACAATGCCCAGACCTCCTGCCAAAAAAATGTCCAAATGCGAAATAGTTGCTATAATAGTCGTTTTTGTGATGGCAACTTTGAGCTGTGTGCTTTTAAATTATAATTACTTTTTTCCTTACAAAAAATTGTGTATCTGTCTTGATTGCTGTAATTACGATTCTATACTTGCAAACACTTATAAAAGATTCGTGTCATTGCTGTGCTTCATAAAACCCATGCCCTTCAATAAGCTTCCTTTGGTGACTGTTTATATGTTTGTGTTTAATTTGTGGCAGAAAATCTAATGAGAAGCCATTAATCACTGAGTGCATATAAAAATTTGTGTCCTTAACTAAATAGACCGAAGTGAATGGGGCAAGCCTATTACTGGCATGACAAGATTTACAGTCATAGAACTTTGAAAGGGAAAGCCACTTGAGCAAAGTAACGTAGTCTAACCTCGTTTTGGGCTTCCCTGGTGGCTCATTCTGTAAAGAATTTGCCTGCAATGCTGGAGATGAGGGTTCGACCCCTGCGTTGGGAAGATCCCTGGAGAAGGGAATTCAACCTCCTCCAGTACTCTTGCCTGGGAAAACCCATGGGCAGAGGAGCCTGGCAGGCTACAGTCCATGGGGTCGTAAGAGCTGGACATGACTTAGTGAGTAAACCATCACCAATCTCATTTTACAGATGACATGCAAATTTGGAAGGGGAGGAATTTGTGGTTTAGTGATTTAAAATATGATGGGAGCAGGAATGGGGCATCTAAATTCTAAACCTGGACCTGGCACTAAGGAGTCCTGGCACAAGCTGACTTAACTTCCTCATTCATCCTTCTCAAAGAGGATGCCTTGAATCCATGGATTGATGGGGGGCTCCCCTGAGGGAGACAGGAGGGGTACACTGAAATAGCTTCTGACATCCATCTGCTATCCATTCCATTAGAGCAGCTCCACTTGGAATTACTTTTTATTTTTTTGGCCATGTCACCCAACCCCTGTAGTGGAGAGTAGAGTTCTAACCACTGGACTGCCAGGGAATTTCTTCTCCTCCTCCCTTTAAAGTTTGATGTTTTCTGAGAAACTTTCTTCAAGTTTTAGCACCAGAGATGGATTGATATAATTTTTCATATTTGTGGCTCATGTGTCCATTTATTCATGTAATAACTTCTACTTAACCAAGCAACCTTCTGTATTAGTGACTGGGTGTGTAGTAGCTGTAAAGACAGACTCTGCTCTCAAAGAGCCCGCAGTCTAGAAAAAGAGAATTACAGAACAGGGTGGCAATCACTCTGGAAATTTAAACCCCAGGAGTCTTGGGAGCACATAGAAGGGGCAGTCAACCCTATCAAGATTTGAGGAGCAAGAGAAGGAAGAGGAGAAGTTTGGGGTTGACTTTCCAGAAGAAATAACAGATGGGGGACATTCCTTTTAATGTTCTTTACTTTCTTTTCTCTTTGTCTTAATAAAAGCTACTGAGGACTTCTTTTGGAAAAAGATGAGAAACCAAACTTCCGAGAACTGTTAAGAGCTCTTGTCACTCACTGACTGTAATCCTGGGCAAATTGCTTAATCCCTGTGAAACTCCATGTCAACATCTGGATATACAGGGCCAGTAACGATAGAATGTTCCACAAAGCACTATCACAAAGATCGAATTAGATAATGTGTGTAAAAGTGTTTATAAAACTATAAAGCCCTATAAAAATGTGGACTATCATTATTGCTAACACTCTGCGGAAAGCTTTAATTCCCACTGACCTACCCGATCTTTCCCAATTACACCAAGATTCTGGTCCTGTGGAGGTTTGGCTCACTTCGAACAACTGGGAAGGGAGCCATTTCACAATATGAGTCATAATTAATAGCAATAAGGCTTGTGAAATCTTCGTTAAAAAGCAGACCTTCTTTAGTTTTAGGATGAAGAGAATGTGTTACATTTCTGTAAACCATCATTGTGTCCAACTCTTAGCTAACTTGGGATAAAATGGTTGGTATAATTTCTTGCCACCTCCAGATTTATTGAGGGGGAGTCTTGTCGTTCTTTTTCTCTCTTATAGTGGAATTCCCTAGGCGTCTGCCCTTGCTGAGACCGCTTCTTAAACCTCTTCAGGGCCCAAAACATTAGAATGTTCTAGAGAAACCCACTGGTAACTAAAAAGAGTGAAGTGGGTGGGCCCAGAGATCTGGAAAGGAATTACCTCTAGGAGAGGTGGTCTCAGTTTAATTTCAGCCTGTCTGTTGAACCTCCATACCTTGAGGTTGTCTGTACTGTTCAGTGTAATCTTTTTTATCATTAAATGTGAGTGTGAATCATTCCAGTTTGTAAAGACTCCTCTGTCCCCTTGGCTTCCTTACTCGAGTCTTGTTCCTTTAAAAGGTTTGCACCAATCTAAACCTAAAATCGCTCCAGTGATTAAATCCTGTGGCTCCCTCTTGCTTAGGAGTAGAGTTCAAGGTTTTTTAACTTAGTGTTCTGGCTCCTCTGTAAGTTACCCTGAAGAAAGGCATGGCAACCCACTCCAGTATTCTTGCCTGGAGAATCCCATGGACAGAAGAGACTGTCAGGCTACACCCACAGGATCGTAAAGAGTCGGACAGCACTGAACTGACTTAACACAGCACACACACACTAAGAATAATGTTGAGCTGGGCACAGCTTCTCCAAGAATCTCTGAGTCTCAGAGGAAGACCCGGAAGATAAGGCTGCAGGACAGGGTTCCCATAACTTTCTGTGGGCCGCTCCCACTGCCCACTGAATAATAATTACAGATGTGTTTGTGGCCTCCTAGAGAAAAGGGGCTGGTTTTTGGAGCACAGCACTTGTTCAAGGTTTGTTGAATGAGTGACTATGATAAAGGTTACTTATAGTTGTTCAACTCTTTTCAACCCTATGGACACTTTCCTGCCAGGCTCCTCTGTCCCTGGAATTCTCCTGGCAAGGATACTGGAGTGCAAAATCTTTCCTTTCTCCAGGGGATCTTCCTGACCCAGGAATCAAACTCGGGTCTCTTGTATTGCAGGCAGATTTCTTCAACTTTTGAGCCACCAGGGAAGCTTAGCTGCCCACTAAAATTGGGATTTTCAGGCTTCACATAGGTTCAAGATAAGCCCAATCTGTTAAAAACCTAACCAGAATTCACCACCAACTTTTTGTTGTTTTGCTTTTTACATTCGGGCTCAAAAGGAAAAAAAAATTAAGACAGAATGAGAGACCAGCTACGATAAGTATTATTTCTATGCCTGCTACCTCTAGTACTTTCACTGGAGTTAAATAAGTCCCCTTCATTGTCCTAATATTCTACATTTTCCGAATTGTAGAAGGAAAATTGACATTCCTTATGGTAATCCTAAAATGTAAACTATCTGAACAAGAATGGACAAAATCTTCCATGAAATTACAAATTAAAGTGAAAAATGTTCAACAAAAGTTAAAAGGGTTTCTAATCACATTCTTCCTCAAATTCCAGAATTCCCTTATCTTGAATGCTGAAATTTGATGGTTCTGTACTATGTTACAAAACTTACTAATATGTCATACTTCAAACTAATGGAAATTCAAGGATAGGTTGGATTTGGTTGTTTCTTGTTATTGTGACATATCCCCTCACCTCCCACCACCCCAATAAATTCACCTACAACATACTTTATAATAGCATGTTCAAAGAAAATTCTTGAAAGTTTTCAAAAGAAATAGCATTTGCCACATCTTTTTTTTTTTTTTTTTTAACTCTGGAATAGAAAAATTAATATGACTTCCTGGTTCTGTGTCTCCTACCCACAGTAGCATTAAATAAAATACATATAGAGACTTGTTCATAATTTCTTGCTGTTTGGTTTATTTAGTATTTCCATGAAGGAAAAAATGTTTGAAGGCTCAAGGGTCTTATTTATAAAATAGAGGAAAAGGAAGAAATATGTGTTGAGTAAACCCATAAGCTGTCCCGAGGACATTATTGCTATAGCTTTCCAAAAGAGAAAGTGCTACTTAAAAGTAGCAATTCCTAACATTTCCCCCAGACTACACCCTTGTAATTCAGATGAACTCTGAACTGAGACTCTTTGCATCTCATTTTCTCATTAGGTTTTTACTATAGCCAACAAAACTTTTCACTGGTGGATTACTTCCCTTCTCTGGGGTTCACCAGACTCCTATAATGTCTGTGCTAACCAAAATAACGAAATGGTTTTTAACTAAGATTTGAGGATTAGAAAAAAAGGGATAAAGAGAGGGCACTAGAGCCTTCTCATCTCTATACTAACCAAAGTATGGTTTTCTAATCCCTTTTCTTGTCCCCTACTCCAAAACAACCAGAAATAAAAGATGGAAATGCCGCTTGGCTTGAAATTCCATTTAAAATTATATAAAGATTTCTCTTTTAAGTTCTCTGAAATACAAGACATTTCCACAAGAAATGTGGACAAGTTAGTCTTAAATCCATGGCTCACAGAGAACTTAGTGTAGTAAATAAATGCTTTAAAATGTAGTCAAGGCATTGAGAAATGGCGCCTAGGCCAGAAGTGCCAACATAAAAAGCGATTTTGTTTGTTGCCAAGTGTTATTATGTCACTTATTCATAGGAGTTACATTTAATATTTATTGAGTATCAGCCATAAAACCCATTCTTGCTCTCAAAGAACTTACAATTTAGCTGAGAAGCCAGAAATGTTACCAGGATTTTTTAAAAGAAAAGAATGGTAGGAGACTTGTAATTAAATGTTAAACTATGTGATACAGATGCTAAGTGATCTAGGAGATAAAAGAAAGAGAAAGACTGCTGAGAGTTGGGACTGCCAAGAGCATATATTTTCAATAAACCCTTAGAATGATGCAATTTTAAAAGTTGTTGTAATTGCTGCTAATTTATACTTTTAGCATTTACGTGATTCACCATTGCTTTCCAACCAGGAGATGTTCAAAAAAGTATAAACATGCAACAGTTGAGACTTGGCAGGAGACATATTTTCAGAATCTCTCTGGATTTGCTAATGAGAGAAAAAGACATACTTTCTTGTTGGAAAACAGACGTAAGAATTAAGCGGATTTTGTATGGGGAATATGAGATTTAATAAACAGGAATACAGAACTCTGGCTGTAATTTTTGGTATGAGTTTTGTTTCTATTAAACATTTTTCTTCTTGCTAAACAAATTCTAAGTTTTGGAGTTGAGTCAGGCTCAAAAATTTTTTTTTAATTTTTAAAAATGTATTTTCATGATCTATTTTCTTTCTTAAGAAAGGTGGACTAGAAGTGCAAGTTACAGTCTCAAGGAAATGAGAATTTTCTAATTAATTCCCAAAAAACGATGGGGCAAGTGGGGGTGTAGAGGACTTTTAGCATCCTTTAAAACTGAGGCATCTGTCTGCANAAAATGTATTTTCATGATCTATTTTCTTTCTTAAGAAAGGTGGACTAGAAGTGCAAGTTACAGTCTCAAGGAAATGAGAATTTTCTAATTAATTCCCAAAAAACGATGGGGCAAGTGGGGGTGTAGAGGACTTTTAGCATCCTTTAAAACTGAGGCATCTGTCTGCACAGCAAACTTATCTTTTGAAATTATGAAACTTCAAGTGTGCATTTATACTCTTGGTCTCAAAATGCTTTTTACTTTAGTAGTCTAGCAAAGATCTTGGTCTCTTTGTGTTTCTTACCTTTTTAAATCTTTGCCATCAGACAATTTGAGCTAAATTAGATGCATTGTAGTAGAGTTTTAACTGCTAAAATAGAGGCATGTCTCATCTCGTGTTTTGAGTAAGTTAGGTTTAGAGCATTATAGCATTTTTTTTCTCCATACTTGGTTGCCTTCTGGGTCTTCCCAAGAAATGTCAGTTATTTCCCCAATTCTAAGAAGAGGGACTCTTTCATAATAGTGTACAACCAGGCAAAAGAGCACACTCGTGTTTCCTTAAGGGGAGGAAACCAGCAACAATGTGAGATAATTAAATTTAGCTCCAGAAATCTCTTCTTTGAAACGTTCTAATCAAGACTTCAAACTTTCTGAGTGAGTGTGCGCTTTATTCTTCAATTCTTCCTGGTCCCGGTTTTGCATTTCTAATGAAAGTGAACTGACAAAGCGGCAAAGTGGTCTAAGGAGCAAAACAAAGCCAACAAGCAGGCTTCTGGTGCGCCAAGATTAATCAATATTCCAGAAACCTCGGGTTTCTCCCCTCCTTCCCTGCGGTGTTTTCACTTTTCCCCACTCCCCCTTTCCCGGGCACAGACTCCGCCCCTTTTCTTAAGTTGCCCTGATAGTAATTTGCAGTTTCAGAGCACATGCACGCCTCGCTCGCTGCGTTCTGTTGCTCTGCCCTACCTGCTGGGAATTCACCTTGTCATTGCCTGGGGTATCTTCCCCCCGTTATAAAATCCGAAAAAGGTAAGTCTGACGTCCTGTATTCCTGCTGGGCTTAATTTCTCATTCCATTTCTCTGCCCCTGTATTTTGTTTCCCAGGCAGAGGAGTAGCGAGAGTAAAAGCTAGCCATTTTGGTAGATAAAGTCCATGTTAGTGATTTAATGCAAGGAACGTGTGGTGTCTGTTTACGCCGCGTCCTCTCTTAATTTGGAGTTGAGTCATTCAGGGTGGACTGGGGGCAGATTGTGGTTCCGGCGCTAGAAAAGATCAAGGCTGAGCTGGTCTGTTTAAAAGTGAGTGGTAGAGGGAATGAGAGATCAGTAGGGGGAAAAAAATCTGGTCTCTCGCGTCTGCTCTGCTTTACTTCTCCCTAAACGTTTAATCTGCTATGAAGTCTTGAACGACCTGTACGTCTTATTACCACTGACCCCAACCTGCAGTTTTATTTAAAAGTCAAAGCTGTTAGGGTTGTTTTCCCCACCCGCCCCGCACTTGAATTTGCCAAAAGCTTCCGAGGAGTCCCTCGCTTTCTAGTTACTTCCCCCACGGACGCACACGCTGGCTGTTCGCCAGATACACACGTCCACAGGCACCACTGCTTTTTACTTGGATTTATTGTGGGAAAGGTTATGGATTAGAAATCTTGTAAAACAGCAGGAGGAATTTCTTGATCTTTCAAAAGAGCTGATTTCTACCAAGGGGAGATTTACGTAGATATATTTGAATAACCTAGGAGCACTTTAAAGAAACTGGAAACCACACTAACTGTAATGTTTGGAATGAAAATTGGACTCATCTCTTCATCTGGTGTAGAAATCCTAAATTTTAAAATACAGAGAAGTGGGTGATCGTTTCCTAAGAAGACTTCAGCATGTTTGTCACAAAGATAAATGCTACTTTGTACTTCTGCTTGTGACAGAAATGTAAATGAATTATTTCAGGTCATTTATAAATGTGCCCAGCCCACTTTGCTCATTTCGTGAAAAAAGCTAAAGAGTTGCCATGTGAAAGAGTCATTCTTTCTCAGGGCCTGTGGGTAATTGTGCTCTTTTCATAAGCATATTTACTATTGGATGTTATCATGAC
Source organism: Neotragus moschatus (assembly GCA_006410615.1). Taxonomy (NCBI): domain Eukaryota; kingdom Metazoa; phylum Chordata; class Mammalia; order Artiodactyla; family Bovidae; genus Neotragus; species Neotragus moschatus. The sequence continues at coordinate 1,268,870 of SJYA01002623.1, read as the reverse complement.
TTTTTTCTTAATGAAGAAAATAGTTACTTTATTACGTATAACAGAAACCTTTGACTGAAATCACAACATCTTAATTCATTTTATTGAGCTAGTTATGCCTTTGCCATGTATACAACATAAGCCATTAAGTATAGTTATTGAGTGTTTCCTGTGCATTTAATTCAGTTGGACATTTATTGAGGGTGAATCCTGTGTAAGGCGCCCAGCTAGGTTCCAGGGGGTCGGGTTGGGGTAGGTGTTGTTCTGTCACACCCAGCTCTGATGAGCCCTTTTATAGCTTCACTGGAGAGGGAAGGACAAATTTTTAAAAATGTAANCTGTGCATTTAATTCAGTTGGACATTTATTGAGGGTGAATCCTGTGTAAGGCGCCCAGCTAGGTTCCAGGGGGTCGGGTTGGGGTAGGTGTTGTTCTGTCACACCCAGCTCTGATGAGCCCTTTTATAGCTTCACTGGAGAGGGAAGGACAAATTTTTAAAAATGTAACACAAGTTCCTGCTCACATATTCTGGATTTGTGCACATGTCTCACACATGGTTGAGTAAGATATCCACATTCAAGCCCTGAGGTCTGGCATTGCCGCTCTCCAGTCCTTGATTCCTAGTGAGATCACGCAGTTTGCCAGCTTCGCCTGGTGTGAGGCAGCCCTGATTTTTCACCCCGGGAGGCTGTAACTCTTGTCTCTTTCTCTCCTGTCTAGTTGTGTTCTTTAACACCAAAGAGGACTGGCTTTCTGGGGCTGATTTCGTGACATTGAAGTTCAAAGCAGAGACACTCTAGAGAAGTAAAATATGACGAAAAGCAATGGAGAAGAGGCCAGGTTGGGAGGCAGGATGGAGAGATTCCAGCAAGGGGTCCGTAAACGCACACTCTTGGCCAAGAAGAAAGTGCAGAACATCACAAAGGAGGACGTTAAAAGTTACCTATTTCGGAATGCATTTGTNCTCTAGAGAAGTAAAATATGACGAAAAGCAATGGAGAAGAGGCCAGGTTGGGAGGCAGGATGGAGAGATTCCAGCAAGGGGTCCGTAAACGCACACTCTTGGCCAAGAAGAAAGTGCAGAACATCACAAAGGAGGACGTTAAAAGTTACCTATTTCGGAATGCATTTGTGCTGCTCACGGTCACTGCAGTCATTGTGGGTAAGTCATTTGATAACAAAACCCCTTTCCAAAAAAAAAAGACACACACAACTGGATCTTGTTTCTCTGGGGCATCTGACTGCCTGGGAAAATTATCAGATGAACTGATTGTAGGTATTCAAAAGGACCGCCCAGGCTTTCCTCTGAATTGGAAGATTCTTTTTTTTCCCTTTTACATGACTGTTGGCACGTTTGGAACTTTGATAAACATGTGGGAATCTGAAGAAGCATACTTAGGCATTATGCAAATCAATTGATTGTGTGGAGAAGGGAAATAAATCAAATGTTTTTCCATCTCATGTAAGAATAAAAGAGGATAATTTAATCATTAGGCCTGAGCAGTCAAATAACAATAAAAACAAGCAAGCACAGTAGATCTGGCCAAAGTGTGATCGTTATACAATGTAACTTTCACTTAAAACTAATTTACACAATTAGTATACCCAAATTGAGACACAGGTCCCTGATAGTAATTATATTCTAACTGATGCTGACTTGAAGCTGAGCATCAACTCTTAGACTTAGAATCTTTTTTGTTTGCACTCTCTCTCATCCAGTGACTCGGAAAGGTAAATTTTGGAAAATGTTAACACAGATCACGCATTCATTCATTGCCTCTAAGTGCCTGACATAAATGGCTATAACTTTTTGGAAACATTTTAGCCTCTTACTAATTTAGCATTGTTGACATCAATCTGTACAAATAAAACATTACTGTTTTGTTTGATTTATTGTTATCTGAAATTACAGTTCATTACTTGTGGGTAGCATTAATCTTCCTTTAAAATATAGTTGAAGAAACTCCATACTTGGGATTTTTGACTGAACCAATATAAAAGTCCTTAGGCTAATAAACAGATAAGCTAATGCCATGCTGCTGTTAAAAAAAAAAAAAAAAAAACAGAAACAAAAACAAAGCTTAAATCTGCCACCAGAAAAGCTTTTAATCTCTAACTTGAAGTTTGCTAAAATCTCCATCAAATATAAGAGGTAATGACAAAACAACTAAGAAATTCTGTAGCATGTAAATATAATGGTAACTTTATCCCCCAAAATGGGATTCTTAGATCACAGACAAATATGAATATAGCAGAAAAGTAGTTTGTCCCAAGACTTTAGATACATTCCATTTCAATATCACTGGCTCCGTTTAGTAACTGTTATTGATTAATGAGCGTTCAATTAATTCTAGAGATGTTCCAAGGGAAAGTGTCTTGACTAGGAGAAGTAATGGCTTTCTTTAGTTTGCCAGGTTTGAGTACCTTCCTGGAAGAGATATCTCAGTGCTGTGTCACTGTCTTGGAAGCTGATGTAAAATACATTATTTTCAGTGAATTACAGTCATTGTCAAGTCAACTAATAGCTGCATAATACTAACAGTGAACATTTATACAGCACTATGCCAGCTCCTTTCTAGGTGTTTTGCTTATATTAGCTCACTTACTCTTTAAACAAACCTGTGAGGACTGTGGATAGGTATGATTACTCTGACCTTCATTTTGTAGTTGAGGAGACTGAGCATGGAGAGATCAAGCAACTTGGCCAACATCACACGACTAATAAAGGTTAGAGCTGGAGGCAAAACTCAGGCTGTCTAGAGTCAGAGGTGGTTTCTCTTAACTATTCTGCCATCTTGCCTCTCTGCTCTCCTGACTAGTTTATATCTTGCAACAGTTGCCGGGAAGAAAAATGCTGCCATGTCTTGGTAGAAGCCAATGACCAAGCAACGCTAGATGCATTCACATAGCCTTGTAATTTTGCTGTATGATTTACTCAGTTAAATTCAGCAGAAAACGTATAATTCTCCTACAAATGATTAAGCTGCATCCCTATCATTAATTTAACAAATACCCATTTATTTTGTAACCCTATCCATATAATAATAGAGCTTAGGGATACTGGTGTATGTTTGGAAAAGATGTAGAAACACAGATTCAAAATGGTGTTCTAAACACAAGAGTTCAATGTCTATGACAGAAGTGTTTCATTTAAAGAATAGAGAAGTAAAAAAGTGATAAAAACCTGAGCATGGAAAGCAGATTGATGGAGAAGGAAGTTCTTAAGTGACTAAAGAGAAATAAAATCTTTAATAGAAGGAAGATAATCCCAAATTTAAAAGTCCATTTTCTCTTTGAGTTCTGGGATCATTTCCTAGCCCAACGAGGCGTTCCTACAATTTGTGAGATTTGTGATGAGTTGGCTGAGCTGGGGTAGATAGCTTGGCAGGTTGCCCTCGGTGTTGGCTTTACTAATGGAAACTGAGGAGGTAGAAGTAAGGAGAAGAAGCCACTAACAAAGAAACAAATAAAAAGAGCTCATTGACAGTCAGAGAGACCACTGAGTCTACACCAAAGACTTGGAATCTCAATTTAGTAGCAAACAGATTTAGGAAAGAAGGAAGAAGCTTCGGTTATCTCTTGGTGCTTCTTCCATAGAGTGAAAACATGAATTTAGCTTGTCACTGGTACATGTCTACATCAACCTTAGGGAAATATTAGGAAAAGGACATGTCTGTGCATGTCTGCCCAAATTTATTTGCTGCAGCATAAGAAAAGACTGGGAAGTTGCTAGGAAGAAAGAAGAAAATAGTTTCTTTGCCCAAAGATGAAATGAGACAGAAGAACTATAGCTATTACTTCGTTTTCAAATTCTTAGGTCTTAGTTGCTTTTACTAAGAAAGAGTGGAAAAACCTACATATTGGGGTGCATTTTTTATTCCAATCTATTTTATCTTTTTGAAATAAAGTAAATGTTCATTTAGTGTGTGGAAATAGAAACTAGAAAAAGAGAGGAAGAGTAGAGACATGTAAAGCCATAGCTCAAAAAAAGTAGAGAAGTATAAATATTAATATTTCCATAGCAATTCCTCTACAAACACAGGCATAGAACTACATGAACAATTTGATGTCATTTCTAAATGATATCAAAAGTCTGAATGTGCCAGGTTGCAAAGCCCAAGTAACAGGAGCAGATTAGCAACCTAAGAGATGGCAGCGCCAAGTGCTAGATGTCTTTAGGATAGTTCATCATGAAAGCATTAGATGAAGTGTCTTCCCGGGCTATTGCAGCTGTCTGACAAAAGCCGTACTGAGAAAAGTAGTTCCTGTCCTTCTTTCTCCAGGAAGCATTTTCTCATTTTCAGCTGTGGTCAGTTGTGTTAGAGTGACTTCAGACATCTCCATGAAAGAAAGGAAAATCCTTTGTCATGATCAAGTCACAGAATGTTACTCATTTCATGTACAGGGAATGAAGAGAAAATAAAGTGAGATCTCAGGCCAAAGAATTATGAAGAAATGGGTCTTAAGGTCAGCTTCAAGGGGAGGGAATCTTTAAATAGAGTTGCAGAGAATTAGATGGTGGTTTTACCTGAGAAAGTTCACAAATACAGCACTTAGCACCTTTTTTTGCTGTTGGTNTATCACTGGCTCCGTTTAGTAACTGTTATTGATTAATGAGCGTTCAATTAATTCTAGAGATGTTCCAAGGGAAAGTGTCTTGACTAGGAGAAGTAATGGCTTTCTTTAGTTTGCCAGGTTTGAGTACCTTCCTGGAAGAGATATCTCAGTGCTGTGTCACTGTCTTGGAAGCTGATGTAAAATACATTATTTTCAGTGAATTACAGTCATTGTCAAGTCAACTAATAGCTGCATAATACTAACAGTGAACATTTATACAGCACTATGCCAGCTCCTTTCTAGGTGTTTTGCTTATATTAGCTCACTTACTCTTTAAACAAACCTGTGAGGACTGTGGATAGGTATGATTACTCTGACCTTCATTTTGTAGTTGAGGAGACTGAGCATGGAGAGATCAAGCAACTTGGCCAACATCACACGACTAATAAAGGTTAGAGCTGGAGGCAAAACTCAGGCTGTCTAGAGTCAGAGGTGGTTTCTCTTAACTATTCTGCCATCTTGCCTCTCTGCTCTCCTGACTAGTTTATATCTTGCAACAGTTGCCGGGAAGAAAAATGCTGCCATGTCTTGGTAGAAGCCAATGACCAAGCAACGCTAGATGCATTCACATAGCCTTGTAATTTTGCTGTATGATTTACTCAGTTAAATTCAGCAGAAAACGTATAATTCTCCTACAAATGATTAAGCTGCATCCCTATCATTAATTTAACAAATACCCATTTATTTTGTAACCCTATCCATATAATAATAGAGCTTAGGGATACTGGTGTATGTTTGGAAAAGATGTAGAAACACAGATTCAAAATGGTGTTCTAAACACAAGAGTTCAATGTCTATGACAGAAGTGTTTCATTTAAAGAATAGAGAAGTAAAAAAGTGATAAAAACCTGAGCATGGAAAGCAGATTGATGGAGAAGGAAGTTCTTAAGTGACTAAAGAGAAATAAAATCTTTAATAGAAGGAAGATAATCCCAAATTTAAAAGTCCATTTTCTCTTTGAGTTCTGGGATCATTTCCTAGCCCAACGAGGCGTTCCTACAATTTGTGAGATTTGTGATGAGTTGGCTGAGCTGGGGTAGATAGCTTGGCAGGTTGCCCTCGGTGTTGGCTTTACTAATGGAAACTGAGGAGGTAGAAGTAAGGAGAAGAAGCCACTAACAAAGAAACAAATAAAAAGAGCTCATTGACAGTCAGAGAGACCACTGAGTCTACACCAAAGACTTGGAATCTCAATTTAGTAGCAAACAGATTTAGGAAAGAAGGAAGAAGCTTCGGTTATCTCTTGGTGCTTCTTCCATAGAGTGAAAACATGAATTTAGCTTGTCACTGGTACATGTCTACATCAACCTTAGGGAAATATTAGGAAAAGGACATGTCTGTGCATGTCTGCCCAAATTTATTTGCTGCAGCATAAGAAAAGACTGGGAAGTTGCTAGGAAGAAAGAAGAAAATAGTTTCTTTGCCCAAAGATGAAATGAGACAGAAGAACTATAGCTATTACTTCGTTTTCAAATTCTTAGGTCTTAGTTGCTTTTACTAAGAAAGAGTGGAAAAACCTACATATTGGGGTGCATTTTTTATTCCAATCTATTTTATCTTTTTGAAATAAAGTAAATGTTCATTTAGTGTGTGGAAATAGAAACTAGAAAAAGAGAGGAAGAGTAGAGACATGTAAAGCCATAGCTCAAAAAAAGTAGAGAAGTATAAATATTAATATTTCCATAGCAATTCCTCTACAAACACAGGCATAGAACTACATGAACAATTTGATGTCATTTCTAAATGATATCAAAAGTCTGAATGTGCCAGGTTGCAAAGCCCAAGTAACAGGAGCAGATTAGCAACCTAAGAGATGGCAGCGCCAAGTGCTAGATGTCTTTAGGATAGTTCATCATGAAAGCATTAGATGAAGTGTCTTCCCGGGCTATTGCAGCTGTCTGACAAAAGCCGTACTGAGAAAAGTAGTTCCTGTCCTTCTTTCTCCAGGAAGCATTTTCTCATTTTCAGCTGTGGTCAGTTGTGTTAGAGTGACTTCAGACATCTCCATGAAAGAAAGGAAAATCCTTTGTCATGATCAAGTCACAGAATGTTACTCATTTCATGTACAGGGAATGAAGAGAAAATAAAGTGAGATCTCAGGCCAAAGAATTATGAAGAAATGGGTCTTAAGGTCAGCTTCAAGGGGAGGGAATCTTTAAATAGAGTTGCAGAGAATTAGATGGTGGTTTTACCTGAGAAAGTTCACAAATACAGCACTTAGCACCTTTTTTTGCTGTTGGTCTTAAGACAGACAAACAGACAGACAGACAGACAGACAGACAGACACACACACACACACACACACACACAACGTTAATGTTTAGACTATTCTTTATGTGACTTTGAGAGAAATTGGTGACTTTTTAAGAAAGAAAACCTGCTGACTGAATGTGTATATTACATTTCCCACCATTCCCTGACACTCTTTGGCAATAAATTTCAATTGCACTAAAATTGAGTGCAGTTCAATAATATCTCTGAAAGGATATGCAAAAAATGCGCCACCATGCCTGCCTCTTGGGGTAGAATTTGGATCGGTGGGGAGTAGGATGGAAGGAATGTTACTTTATCCTAAGTAAGTTTTTGTATAGTTTAAATGTTTTAAGGGCTGATTAGCTCAGCTGGCTATGGCGTGATGCTAATAAATGCTTTATACCACATTCACACATTACCCACTGTAATCTATTATTTGCTGAATAAATAAGTTGATTTTTTTTTTAAAGATTCAGTGTTATTCAGTGATTTAACAAATATTGGATAGTGTATATCTGGCCCTGTGCTTTGAGATGAGGAGTCTCTGCCCTCCAGTCATTCAGTAGAAGAGATGGATGAAACATGAGATGACAAAGTGATATACAGGGTTCAGATATCGTAATAGAGGAGTTTGTAGCATTCTTTAAAATGAGATCACATTTTTATATACAGTGCTGTATCATATATGAGGTCTTCCTGTATTGGTACTTTAGAGATTCTACTGTATTATTAACAACCACACTTGGAGCCCTAGATGTGCCACGTGGAATAATTTTTTTTTTTGAACAGTGGCTTTTGGTGAAGGATAGATCTGGGTTCATATGCCTGCTGTACTTAATGACTGTGTGAGCCTAAGTAAGGCGTTTAGCTATTCTGAAGTTTCAGTTTCCTCATCTATCGTTATATGTATAATATATATTGTGAGCACCTACCTGGTGCCAAGCAGTGCTAGAGTAAGCCAGGGAGGGAGGTATTTTTATTCTCATTTTATAGATGAGGAAACTGAAGGTCAGCCACAGTTGATGGACAGCTGATGCATTTTGACCATGTTTCAAACCCACCCTTCTGTCTCCGAGTTCATATTCTTACCCACCACAGTGTTCTGGGTGCTCATCTCTGCTCTCAGGAAATGTTCCTTCTTGTTTTATTACAACAGTTAACTAAGGATGTGCACTGACACATCAACACGAGGCGTGGAAAGGAGAGACTGAATTGACAGTTCAGAACAAGGGTCACTCCTGAATCCTGGTGGTTGATTACATGTGAGTTGACAGAGAAAGTGGACTGCAGATGAATCATCCGATTTCTGGTTTGGGTGCCTGACTGGTAATGGTGCCACTGGTCATGGCGGAATACAGGAAGAAGAGGGGGGAAATAATAAGCTGAGTGTTGCACATACTGAGTTTGAGATGCAGGCCGCCACTGCAGTGGAGATACAGCGCAACAGGCTCACAGAGATTTGGATGGTAGCCTTACCATCTCCAGGCCCAGTGAAGACAGGCTCTGTCTTTGAAGGTAATGAATAATGCTCAGTGAATCAGGTTATTCTACTATATAAACTACTCTGTAGGTGAGTCTATTCTGAGAGCAGTATTAACTCCAGGGCCCTTCTTTATGACTAGAAGCAGTAATCTCCCAGAAATACTGTAGTGGTATTCTGAGCCTCGGACATGTAACACAATATCCAGCTGAGTCAGTTTAGCTCAACAGGTTCATCGATGCGGTGAACTATCAGCTGCTGCACTGAAGTGACAGGTCTTGGGACCAAAGTAGCCAACTATTTGAGTTAGTGGCCCCCTGCTGACACCTTCCACCTTACTAAGAGAAGGGCATCTCCTCTCTGGTTGAACAACAGGAATCCGAAGAATGGTGGATGGATTTCTGTTTCCTTCAACACTTCCTGGAAAAGAGAAGAGGAGAGAGAGCTTCCGGAAGCTTCAGGGAGGGTGGCTGCCGAGGCAGGCCCTCCCCTGGTGTTACCAAAGCCCAGCTATTTGTGGTCACACAACGGAGGCTCCCCGGGCAGAAGGCTGAACTAGAAGGCTTAGGCTTTCGGAGCTGAGAACCACAATGCCCTGCTCTATAGAAATGACACAGGGATTGAATATTAGGAATTAGGGTCTGAATTTTTTTTTTTTCTTTTTTATCTGCTTTATCTTCTCCCCCCAGGGAGCAGAACTATAGAAAAATTGTCAGGGACAGCAATAGCAAATAAGTGACTTGCATTAGCTGACTTGATCCTAGCCCTCCCCATACCCCACCTTCTCAGCAAGCATTCTAGGGAGCTGCCTCCTGTCGTGGGGACAGAGTCCAGGACTGGAGAGGGGAGTGGATCAGAGCTATGGATTCTGGAGTCAGACACTTAGGGCTATGTCCCACTTCTGGAACTGAGCCTCTGTTTCCTTGCATGTAAAATGGAATAATTATAACACCTCTCTGCCAAGATTTATATCCCAGTTCTGCCATTTACAACCTTGTAACCTTAAATCACTTCCTTAAATGCTTGGCAGACAGTGTCTGTAGGAACTATCCACGCTTTGCCTTTGCTTCCCATCTTGGCTATGGCATCAAGTGGAAATATGCACAGGTCTGATGATGCTACTTGGTCAGAGGGTGGAGACCCAGGAATGAGGGAGGCCTGGGAGCTGGAAGCAGAGAAGTCAGTTACCTAGTTTAGGTCTGGAAGTGGCTTGTTTCCTTGGCTAGAGAAAAGAGCCAAGAGAGTTGTAGGAAGAGACCTAATAGTTGTTAAGGGCTCTGAGAGCAGAGATGAAAGCCTCAGAGTAAGTGACACCATCCTTATCTGTTCCTTATCTACCTGGCCTCTTGGGTCAAAGCAGAAAGCAAGCTCCAGGCAACCGCTATCACAACACAGCTTGCTCAATGCAGGGAGCACGTGACAGGCGAGGCCCCTCTCAGGAAAATGGGAAGTTGCTGGAAAAGTGGTTTCAATAAATGTTGTAACATACTCAATAGCTCATTTTTGTTCCTAGCACTTGGGGACCCATCAGAGGGGTCCTATCAGGGGGTTGCTATCTTCGTTGCCTCCCTGATTTCTCCTTTTCTCCAGCATTTTGGTGTCTTCCTTGTTGTCTAGTCACTGAGTCATGTCCGACTCTTTTGCAACCCCGTGGATTATAGCCCGTCCAGCTCCTCAGTCCATGGGCTCTCCCAGGCAAGAATACTGGAGTGGGTTGCCGTCTCCTTCTCCAAGGGATTTTCTTGACCCAAGGATCAAACCATGTCTTCTTCATTGGCTGGCAGATTCTTTACCACTGAGCCACCAAGAAAGCCCATTTTTGGTGTCGACTGTTCATTAACTGTCACCCCCCCCCCCATTGGAGTGGGGGCAGGAAAGATGAGGGGTTCTGGAAACTTGGAGAAAACGTTGCTGGTTTCTAATAGAGCTGGTAGAGGTCGTTTTGAAGTAGGGGTAAGGCTTAATGTTGTTCTAAGATTATCTCTAGGTTCTATTTTCTTTCTGTTAAATCAGATAAGGAGAAAACTGAGCAGGCAATTTCAAATCTGTTTCTGTTAGAAGTAGGCCATCAAATAAGTAGATATGTTCAGAACAATTACCTGCAATAATAATACTACCTTCCATTTTTCTGTGTCACTTTACAGAGCACTTTCTGTTTGCCCTCTATAGCAATGTAAGTCCATGGCCAGTTCATCCCCTCTTCTGATTAGTATCTGGGAATGTCTGGAACACAGCTAGGAAAGTGCTAAGAATCTAAAGGTCCTGCTTACAGAACCTGCTCTGCCATCAGCTCCCCTTATGATTTTTAAACATTTTTATTTATTCTACTTTCGGCTATGCTCGGGCTTCATCGTTTCATGTGGCTACTCTCTAGTGGCAGTGTGCAGGCTTCTCATTGCAACGGATCCTCCTGTTGGGGAATGTGGACTTTAGACCTTGTGTGCTCAGTAGTTGGGGCCCACAGGTTTGGTTGCTCTGTGGCATGTGGACTCCTCCCAGACCAGGGATCGAACTCGTGTCCCCTGCATTGGCAGGAGGATTCTTAACCACTGAACCACCAGGGAAGTCCTCCCTTTATGATTTAAAACAAATCTCTGGTCCTCACAAATTCTCACCGTGCATACATGCTAAGTTACTTCAATCGTGTCCAATTCTTTGCGACCCTACGAATTGTAGCCTGCCAGGCTCCTCTATCCATAGAGATTCTCCAGGCAAGAATACTGGAGTGGGTTACCATGCCCTCCTCCAGTGGATCTTCCCCACCCAGGGATCAAACCTGCATTTTTATATTTCCTGCATTGGCAGGTGCATTCTTTACCCCTGGCACCACCATCAGCAAAATGCATTTGGACTAATGTCTACTGCCAGCTTCACAATTCTATCATTCAAAGTCTAATTTGCCTTCCTCTAAAGCTATATATGAAATAAGATACAAGAGTGTTTGCAACCCATGACTCTGTATCATTGCAAGGACCTTTTTCCTGAACTCATGCTCTCCCAACCCATTTGAGCCAGTCTGTCTAAACTAACAAGCAGCTGCCTTCTCTTGCTTTGCATTCTTGGCTGTCAAGTTCCTGACTCTGGGTAATGGCCAGTGTTTCCTAAGCAATGTTTGAGGACACACATGAGGCATGCCTCTTCAGGAGTCACTTCCAACCTTCCGTCTTCTGCTAACCTATCATAGGTCCGAGGATGAAAATTTTGGGTGTCTGTTTTTGCTGTAGAGTAACTGAACTGAACTGAAACAAGGTTGTGAAGAGCCTACGCTATTTGGAAGAGGCAACTGGAATTTAAGCCCCGTCTTTCCCAAGCTGTACATTCCAGGTGTTAGAGTTCTTGATATTTATGGAACACTGGGGTGCCATCATTCATCAGGTATTTGATCTGGCAGCGAGGTGAGCTGTATCATTGCTGTGAGATGTGGAAACACAGAGAGCACTCCAGCACACAAAGTATTGCCATTGTACTGACTGAGGATAAAAATTATGAGTTTTATGTCAAGCTTCAGTGCAATCAAAGCAGCCCAGAGCAGATTTCCTAGACCAAGAATATTCCCATCACTAGGCCCAATCAAAAATGTGCTCAAGTTGTTTTGAAAGCAAAAAGAAAAGAACAAAACCCAAAAAGTAGATAGAGAAAGTTATACCCTGGCTGAATTAAGGCAAGGTTTCCTCCGTGTAGCTTATCAAAGAGTTGAAGGTAAATTTAGGAGCAGCGAGATGAAAGGCACACTTGAATTTTGAATTTCAAGACTGAGTCCCTGTCTCCTGAGAGGACAGCTTCATTCTTCTTGGCCCCAAAGAGACTTATCCAGTTCTCCAGCAATGATTCCAGGCCACACCCTGCTGTCCCTTCTCGGAGAGAAAACTGCGGGCTATTAATGACAGACTTTCTATTCAGAATCTTGTAAGACGAATCTCATTTGTCCCTAATGAGAGTAGAGATGGACAATTACTGCCCTTCTCACCCTGAGATGATGGACTCTGCGTTTAGATCCATTGCATCACTGGATATTCCATCTTTAAAGCAAGAAAGGCAAACCCCCAGAGTTTGTGTGTTTGTTGCTATCTTCATTGTGTTGATGAACGTGAAGACAAAGAAAGAAAGAAATTATGTCTTTGAAGAGATGCCTATGACCCTAGTTGGTTTTGATTTTTTTTCTCTTATTTTTTTACTTTTGTCTTAGATTTGCTTTTTTAAGGCAAATGAAGTAGTCCTGTGCTAAAGCTGAGATTCAGTAAACTTGCCAGGGCTTTGTAATTTCTGGTATTGGGATGCTTTACACAACATGGTGGATGAGGAAAGAACATACCTTTGCCGAGTTGTTGAGCCTCTGAGTCTTCAGTTCTGGGGTACTTGTAACTCCAGCTAATTGGGTGAATCGGCACATGAGCCTCAGATGACTGAGTTCAAAGTTTTTTCAGAGTCACTTCCTTGTTTCCAGAAAAAGAGCCTTTTGGTCAAGAAGTGATCCACTCAACTATAAGTCTGAGCACAACTAGTGTCTCCTCTCTCCATGACCCAAATTAAGTAAATTCATTATTAAAATAGATTGAGGACAAGCCGACTCAGACCCAGAATGACCTTTTAGAGAGATCCGGGCATCAAGCAGAAAATATGTAAAATAGAATTCCATCAGATTGCTTTTTGTAGTTGTGGGCCATTTTTGTGTGTGTGTTTTGTTATTTAACTTATGAAATAAATCACACTGCCCCAAATCAAAAAGAACAGAAGTGAAATGAAAGTGTCACGGCCACCAAAACCCTCCCCCAGGGATCTAATTTGCTTTGGTATCAATTTCCTCAGTATATGTAGAGTGATTTTATGAGCATAAAAATAAATTCATATTGATTTTTTTTGGTCTTTTCCAAATAGTAGCATAGTATATATAGCCCACTTCATACTTTGCTTTTTTTCACTTTGCAGCATTCTTTGGATGTCATTCCGTACTGGCACATAAAGAGCCTCCATTCTCTCAGGGCTGCATTGTATGGGCAAATTATAATTTATTTAAACAACCCCCAATGTAAAGGTTGTTTCCAGCTGTTTGAAATCATTTTTCAAATGGTATAATGAATTATCTTGGATGGACGTTATTTTACCTTAGTAAAGTATGCCTATAGAATATATCCTTTACAGCGAAATTGCTGAGACTAAGGATATACACATTTGTGATTTTGATAAATATGGATAACTTACACCTCATAGAGGTTGTTGCATTTACTCTTTCAAACTGTGAGATTTGAAAGTTTTCCCAATGGCACTGTTGCCACAGGTAAAGACGAGTGGACTTTGTAGTTTATGTGGAGTGGCGAGCATGTGACACATCGCAAAGGCATGGGAGGAACTTGGAAAATTTTAAATATATTTTATTTTCAGTTTCTGCTCACAACTATATACGTACATGTGCTATGCTTATTCGCTCAGTCATGTCCAACTCCTTGTGACCCTTTGACCTATAACCTGCCAGGCTCTTCTGTCCATGGGTATTCTCCAGGCAAGAATACTGAAGTGGGTTACCATGCCCTCCTCCAGGGGATCTTCCCAACCCAGCGATTGCACCCAGGTCTCACACATTGCAGGCAGATTCTTTACCATCTGAGCCACCAGGGAAGCATGTATGTATATAGTTATGTAACTATAAAATATAATATATAAAGTTATGACCAACCTAGATAGCATATTCAAAAGCAGAGATATTACTTTGCCGACTAAGGTCCATCTAGTCAAGGCTATGGTTTTTCCAGTAGTCATGTATGGATGCGAGAATTGGACTATGAAGAAGGCTGAGCATCGAAGAATTGATGCTTTTGAACTGTGGTGTTGGAGAAGACTCTTGAGAGTCCCTTGGACTGAAAGGAGATCCAACCAGTCCATTCTAAAGGAGATCAGCCCTGGGATTTCTTTGGAGGGAATGATGCTGAAGCTGAAACTCCAGTACTTTGGCCACCTCATGCAAAGAGTTGACTCATTGGAAGAGACTCTGATGCTGGGAGGGATTGGGGGCAGGAGGAGAAGGGGACGACAGAGGATGAGATGGCTGGATGGCATCACTGACTTGATGGGTGTGAGTCTGAGTGAACTCCGGGAGTTGGTGATGGACAGGGAGGCCTGGCNATCTAGTCAAGGCTATGGTTTTTCCAGTAGTCATGTATGGATGCGAGAATTGGACTATGAAGAAGGCTGAGCATCGAAGAATTGATGCTTTTGAACTGTGGTGTTGGAGAAGACTCTTGAGAGTCCCTTGGACTGAAAGGAGATCCAACCAGTCCATTCTAAAGGAGATCAGCCCTGGGATTTCTTTGGAGGGAATGATGCTGAAGCTGAAACTCCAGTACTTTGGCCACCTCATGCAAAGAGTTGACTCATTGGAAGAGACTCTGATGCTGGGAGGGATTGGGGGCAGGAGGAGAAGGGGACGACAGAGGATGAGATGGCTGGATGGCATCACTGACTTGATGGGTGTGAGTCTGAGTGAACTCCGGGAGTTGGTGATGGACAGGGAGGCCTGGCGTGCTGCGATTCATGGGGTTGCAAAGAGTCGGACACGACTTAGCGACTGAACTGAACTGAACTGAACCGATAGTTTTAAAATATAATGTATATTTAAACCAGAGATAAAGGCAATAGATTTCTAAAATAAAAGACTTTTTTAAAAGAACAATGGATCGGACATTTACAAGATCTATAGAATTATTTGTAAACTACATTACCATTTTGCATAGCCTGTGTTGCTGCAATTTGAAGAAGAAAGTCACGCCGCATTGAAAGCCACTCTGCTGTCCCTGGGACATTCTGTGCTCACTATGCCATTTTGTTAATATTTATTGAGCCCTACTATGTGTTAGGAATTGTGACATGAATGGATCATCTAGTGATAAATATTAGTCTCTGTCTTAAAAAAGAAGGAGAAAACACCAGGTTTTTCAGAATTCCAGGGTTCTTGGAGTTCACTTGGGTCCCAGGGCTGCACACCATGTGGATTTGAGTCTGCGTCTGTGCTCTGCCTGGTGTCCATCACCCAAGGCTGGTTATCTGGGCACCATTGGTGGAACAAAGCTGGAACAGGTATTTCCCACCTCTAGCAACAGGAAATACCAAAGGACAAAACAATGAGCCAAGTCAGGGCCCAAATCTCTGAAGGATGTGGGAACTGAGGAGTGGGGGAGGGTCGAAAGGTTGACTCAACACAGGGCAGCTTCTCACCAGGAAATGCCTGCAAGTTTGGGCTGAAACAAAAGGCCAGGGAGCTGCAGACCCCCAGTCCCCCTACCCCCATCAGGTAAACTCTCCATTATTGCCTTGGAGTCTTTATAAAAATGAGTTAATGATGCTTTATATCCAGCAGCTTCCTCAAGCTGACATGAGACCGGCCTTTAACATCTCCAAATGGATTGGCTACAGTCTAACAAATTTCCAAAACAGAAACTTTTATTCAATCTCTCAACCTGTTGCGTACCTACCATAATAGCCATAATGGCCAAATTGATAAAGCATTTTATGACTTACTACAAGTTTCATGTGCATTATCAAGGACTTTAGAATTCATTAGAAGAAACAAGATGAATTCATAAAGAAGCTAAGCTAATGCTCAGGACATTTAGTTGAGAATATTACAATTCAAGAAGATCTTAGATACTGGCTTTCTGATCTAGTTCTCCCATTTTTCAGATTAATGAAGAGGGCAAGGAGAGCAAAGAGATTAGTGACTTGAAGGTAGGAGCTGTGGAAATAGGAAGATCCAAGCCTATGACCCCATTTTGCCAGCATCTCTTACTGGCCGTGTAATCCTGGGCAGACAGCTTATTCTTTCTAGGGTTCAGTCTCCTCATCTATACAATGGTGATTCTAAGTCCCGTATGTCTGCTATGATGATTCAGTCATTTAAGTGAAGTGTTTACTTGCATAATTTACTAACAGCATCTGACTTTCAGTCCATGATCTTGCTATTGCATCACACCTGCTGTTCTTCATACTCAAAAAAAATAATAAAAACAACCTGCCTTGTCAGAGTATTAGGGATTAAGAGCTATCATGCCTAGTTTGTGAATCTAGAAGTCAATCAAGAACCAGTTTCTCAAATCATGAGAGAAACCACAGTTTGGCAGACAGGAAATGTCTCTAAGGGCAGGCTCCAATGTTCACACAGCACAGTAAGGAATCAGATTCACTGTGGAACTAAGTCATTCCTCTGTTTAGGAAATTGTTCAACAGCAGCTGGAGGCCAGGCCTAGAGACTTTATAGGTCAGGCAAACCATTAATCACACTGTGAAGCTTGCTTATTGGTGTGGGGAAACTGATTTTGCTTTTAGCCAATAGAATATGGCAAAGATGATGGATGCCACTCCTGTGACTTTTATTACATCACACGTTGTTGTTTAGTTGCTAAGTTATGCTTGACTCTTTTTTGACCTCATGGACTGTAGCCTGCCAGTGTCCTCTGTCCATGGGATTTCCCAGACAAGAATACTGAAGTAGGTTGCTTTTTCCTTCTTGAGGGGGTCTTCCCAACCCAGGGATTGAACCTGCATCTCCTGAGTCTCCTGCAATGGCAAGTGGATTCTTAACCGCTGAGCTACTCTGGAAGCCTAGATCATACTTTCAGTTCAGTTCAGTTCAGTTCAGTCACTCAGTCATGTCCGACTCTTTGCAACCCCATGAATCACAGCATGCCAGGCCTCCCTGTCCATCACCAACTCCTGGAGTTCACTCAAACTCACTTCCATTGAGTTGGTGATGCCATCCAGCCATCTCATCCTCTGTCATCCCCTTCTCCTCCTGCCAACCAATCCCTCCCAGCATCAGAGTCTTTTCCAATGAGTCAACTCTTCGCATGAGGTGGCCAAAGCACTGGAGTTTCAGCTTTAGCATCATTCCTTCCAAAGAACACCCAGGGCTGATCTCCTTCAGAATGGACTGGTTGGATCTCCTTGCAGTCCAAGGGACTCTCAAGAGTCTTCTCCAACATCACAGTTCAAAAGCATCAATTCTTCGGTGCTCAGCCTTCTTCACAGTCCAACTCTCACATCCATACATGACCACTGGAAAAACCATAGCCTTGACTAGACTGACCTTTGTTGGCAAAGTAATGTCTCTGCTTTTTAATATGCTATCTAGGTTGGTCATAACTTTCCTTCCAAGGAGTAAGCGTCTTTTAATTTCATGGCTGCAATCACCATCTGCAGTGATTTTGGAGCCCAAAAAGATAAAGTCTGACACTGTTTAGATTGTTGTAAACTTGAGGCAAAGTAGTGCTAATTTTTTGTTTGTTTGTGTGTTTGGGTTTTGTTTTGTTACAAACATGAAAAGACCGTAGCTGGGAAATAGTAGCATTTTGTACATAAAACCATTGGTGCACTGTCAACTTTTGTTGTTACTGCTACATCCTTAAATCATCTTACAGACAGCATGGTCTCTCAGGCTAAAGACCTACAGGCCAAACCTTTTCTTGGTAGGAGTTTGAATGCGCTTTGACTGGTTTGCAGTGTAAATGCTTAAAGAGCTAGCTGGCTCAAGAAAAAAAAAAAAAAAAAAAAAAGAGCTAGCTGGCTTACCTTGAGTGGGCTTTTGGTAGTTTTCTTACAGCTGGCCTCAGAATGTGAGGTCCTCCTCTCAAGATCAATGCCACTGTCACCTTTAAATTTTCTTGACATCTGAGCCTTTAAGGGGCACAATTTTGCATTGTAAGTAATAATTCTAGAAGGCTTTCTACCAACTCTCCAACAGAGTTTAGAGATAGGGCAGGAATCTTAGTAAAACTTTTGTTTCAAACTCCAACATCCACCAAAACTTAAATTGGGTGACTTGATCTAGTTCACTTCTGATTGTGCCTCGTTCTTTTACTTTTAAATATGTTCTGATTTCTTAATGTTTTCAGTGATTTTTTCAGATTAGGTATGGACCAAATTCTTAAGACAAGTCTTCAGCTCTTACTTGTGTGTGTTTGGCCTTCAAAAGCGAGCTAAGAATGTGTTCTTTCTGAGGTACCAGGGTGCGTATTGTGTCTTAGTTTAGAAAGTGAAGTGATATTTAATCTTCCAAAGAAGTATTTGTTATATAGACTTCCTAGGGAGAACAGTGAGCCCCTGAAGGACTCCCTTCTTGTGCTTTATACATTAAGAGAAAGAATTGAATATTTTTGAAAATGCATCTTTGTTCATAGCAATTAACTATCTATAGTTGGTTTTCATCCCTGTAAACATTTTTTTAAATGTATTTCCTAGATTCTAGAAATCTTGTTAAAGTACCAAAACAGGAATGCTATAAGCCTACTGGCTGAGAATGAGTGATCTTTATATTGCTCATGACATCTATGTATTACATAATGTCACCAAGATGCCACCTTTGCAAACTTTGCTTTGGCTCTGACCAGTCCTGTTAGGAAGTTCTTCTGGTTTTTATTGCTATTTCTGCAGAGAATCAATAATAAAAGGTCTGTTCGTTTGCACTAAAGATCTGGTGGCCATAAAGGTCTCTATTAATTCTGGGAATATAGATCAATGTACTTAAGTAAGTGCCCACTAATGGAACCCAGCTCTGCAGAGGCATTGAGTTGCTTTACCAAAGGGAAGCAGGCTCCCCCATCCCTCTCCTGCTAACAGGTCAGAAGGACAGAGTGGAGAGGATGCTGAGACATCTATGCATCAGGCTGTGAGAACATGTTTCAGAAAAGGCTTCATTTCTGTAATCAGAAACCTGAATTGCTTACCCACCAAAAGCCATCTTTGCGTGCAGACCATTTCCTCTTGATTTTGATGTTGATCGCTGGCTGACCTCACCACTCTGGCTTCACCTCTAACTGCCTGTCCCAGCAGAAAGCTGAAGAAAAAAAATGTCTTTTGTTTCTTCATGTAACAAATGCATTGAAAACAGCTAAATGTTAACTTCATTAATTCAATGAAATCTATCCTCAACTTAAGCTCCATATTTAACCTAGTTAGTTAACCTAATTCAAAATAGAATGAAAAGGTAGATAAAATATTGCTCTTTAAAGTTGTGTCATGACTATTTTTTTAACACCAAAAACATTTTGTATTGGGGTATCACCAATTAACAATGCTGTGATAGTTTCAGGTGAACAGCGAAAGGACTCAGCCATATAGACACATGTAATCCATTCTCCCCCAAACCCACCAGTGACATGACTATTGAGAGACCCTGAGTACAGCGTAGTTGGTGATGATCTGGGCCCTGGAGTTGGGTGTGAAGTCCAGCTTAGCCGCTCATCTGACCTTGAAGAATTTGACCACTCGTAAGGTGATCTACCTATATAGGTTTGTGGTTTGGGCAGTTTACTGACCTTGTCAATGACTGGGTCTTCATCTGAGATATAGGTGGTGCTAGTCTTGGCCTCCATGGTATCTGTGCTTGTGAGAACTTGGCATCTTGCACGTGCTCAAGACTGATATCATTAAGCAAGAGAATCTGAAGCATGTTTTCTTTTCATGTCTTTCCTACCTTTGTGTACTGGTGGTTTCCAAGGATTAAAATGTCTGCCCTGGAAGGAGAAGGCAGGCTACTTTAATAAATAAATTCTATTTAAGTTTCGTTAAATCATTCTGTAAAAAAGGACTTGGTGTAACCATCTTAAAAAGTGACTTGATACTAATAGCCATACTGTAGGACCTTCAGCAAGTCAGAGGATCTGTGGAAGGTTCCCAGATGTGCTGGGTACCTCTGCAGCATCTTCAGCAGATCAAAGCTTAGTACTCAGTTGCTTTTACAATTTAGAGATGCTTGAAGACCCAGAGGTCAGGTGCATTAGAGAACTGTCTTTAGGCAGGCTAAATGGAAGAGGAGGTACATGGAGCACTCAGAAAGAAAGAGGCTGAATACAGCTGAACTGGTTGTTGAGAGCAGAGTAGAATCAGTGTTGGCAATGGTTGGACTCTGCAGAGTGGGATCAAATGTACCTAATATTTAGAAAGAATAATCCCTTCTTTCATCTACACTAACTTGTTCTCAGAGCCTATATCATAAGTAGAGAAGCTATCTTGCCAATTTTTTTCTAAATTATCATTTAAATTTTCTGAACTAGGCAGGACCCTACCTACCCTTGGAAATATTGTTGTATCAATACACGAGTAAATACATGAATTTAGAAATGAACTTGTAAAGCCAGGCTTTCTTAAATTGTTGCTTGAAGGATATCTAAAATTCCTACTAGCTTGGTATGGTCAAATTCCAGAAGACCAAAGTGAGTTTCTCATGTTTACTGTGCATATTTTTTGTTACAATTGAATGACCAGTATTTAAATGCATTTAAGCAGAAGTCACAAAACATAATCAATACCAGTGTAAATTTGATTTGGAAGTAAGGTAAAATTTTTAAATATTTATTTATTTACATACTTATAAGATAAAGCATTTAAATTAGTAACAACCTTTATATGAACAAGTAGGAAAAAACCAGAGACAACCAGAGCTTTTTATAAGTCCTATCTGCTATTAATATTGCTGTATCAAAGAATGCACAATGAAAATTGAAGTCAAATCCTTTACCCCAAAACAAGTTCCAGGAAGATTAAAGGTTCAATATTTTAAAACCAACTGAACTATCAAAAAAGGAAAAATATATTAAAGATTTCTCAAACTTGGGAGGGAAATTAAAGTTTGTAACTCTTGATGAGATCATCTAATAAAAAAGATGTGTAGACATCTTTTTTATATACAGATATACAGAATACCTATATATTTTAAGTAATATGTGGCAAGTAAATTAGGAAAGTAGTTATAGCAAATGCCATTTTAAATATAGGCAGAGAGTAGTTATCTCTATTACATAAAAAATATATACCAAATATACACACACATACATAAACTCCTAAACTATCAAAATGTAATAAATGCTTGATGAAAATACAATTGAGGGAACGGTCAAGATCACTAAATATTAAGTAAATTCAAAAGAAAACAAATAGGCATACTATTTTCTCCCCTCATTCAAAAATTCTGCTTCTTTTAAACAATTTTTTATAATGCTCTCTGTTCCTAGAGGTATAGGAAATAAGCCATCTCAATTCACTAATGAATTAAACTGCTGAGCTAACCCATTGAGAAAGCAGATTGATAGCATGAATTGAGGTAGTCATTTTGGAAGCTTTGGAAGTCATTGAGGAAGCTTTATTTTCTTCCAGTTTTATTGAGATATAATTGACATACAGCACTATATAAATTTAAGATATACAGTGTGGGAATTCCCTGGTGACCCAATGGTTAAGACTCTGAGCTTTCACTGCTGAGAAATAGGATTCAATCTTTGGTCAGGAAACAAAGATTTCACAAGCTACAAAGCTTGGCCCCATAACCCCCACAAAGATGTACAAGATAAAAATTTGACTTATTGTTGTTCAGTCACTCAGTCGTGTCTGACTCTTTGCAACCCCATGGACTGCAGCACACCAGGCTTCCCTGTCCTTCATAATCTTGCAAAGTTTGTTCAAACTTGTATCCATTGAGTTGGTGATGCCATCCAACAGTCTCATCCTCTGTCGTCCCCCTCTCCTCCTGCTCTCAGTCTTTCCCAGCATCAGGGTCTTTTCTAGTGAGTTGGCTCTTCACATCAGGTGGCCCAAGTAGTGGAGCTTCAGTTTCAGCATCAGTCCTTCCAATAAATATTCAGGACTGATTTCCTTTGACTGGTTTGATCTCCTTCCATCATGAAATCATTATCACAATAAGTTTGGTGGATATACATTATTTTATAGATACAAAAATTGAAGAAATAGAAAATTTTTTTTCCTTGTGGTAACTCAAAATTTACCCTTTTAACAATTTTCATATATAAGTACAGCAATGTGAATTTATCATGTTGTCCATTGCATCCCTAGTATTTCTTTGTCTCATGACTGGAAGTTTGTAGCTTTTGACCACCTTCCTCTAATTCTCCCTCTGCCCATACCGTGCCTCATGTAACCACAATTCTGATCTCATTTTCCATGAGTTTGTTTTTGAAGTGAGATTGACCTACAACACTATGTTAGTTCCTGGTGTACAACATCAGTTCAGTTCAGTCACTCAGTCGTGTCCGACTCTTTGCGACCCCATGAATCGCAGCAGGCCTCCCTGTCCATCACCAACTCCCGGAGTTCACTCAGACTCTCGTCCATCGAGTCCATGATGCCATCCAGCCATCTCATCCCCTGTCGTCCCCTTCTCCTCCTGCCCCCAATCCCTCCCAGCATCCGGGTCTTTTCCAATGAGTCAACTCTTTGCATGAGGTGGCCAAAGTACTGGAGCTTCAGCTTTAGCGTCATTTCTTCCAAAGAAATCCCAGGGCTGATCTCCTTCAGAATGGACTGGTTGGATCTCCTTGCAGTCCAAGGGACTCTCAAGAGTCTTCTCCAACACCACAGTTCAAAAGCATCAATTCTTCGGCGCTCAGCCTTCTTCACAGTCCAACTCTCACATCCATACACGACTACTGGAAGAACCATAGCCTTGACTAGACGGACCTTTGTTGCCAGAGTAATGTCTCTGCTTTTCAATATGCTACCTAGGTATTTTCATACATTTAAAAATGATCCTTATGGTAAGCCTAGTTACTATTTGTCATTCTACCAAAGATATTATATAATTATTGACTATATTACCCCACACTGTACATTTCATAACCATGACTCATTTCTTTTATAAACCGGAAGTTTATACATCTTAATCTCTCTCACCTTAATCTCTCCTCTTCCCACCTGGTAGCCAGATTCTTTAACGCACAGTTTCCCTTTCCCTGAACCACGCTAAGCAAAGTATTCCTAGATAAAAACTAGCCTTCATATATTCATAATGGAGTTTTTCATAAAGTAAAAAAATGTGAAACAACAAAGTGACAACATAAAAAAAAGGTACATTTTGATACAGTCATTAGATCTGTTATCATGAGGCTTAAAAGTGTTGTTTATAGTAACCGTATACGGAAAAGTATTGTCTNACCCCCACCCCACCCACTGCTCCCCCGGCTTATGTTACCAATCTGGTAATTTCTTTCAAACCACTCTGAAACTGCAGGTCTGTGGGCAGTGCTGGAAACAGATGCTTTTATTCTGCTGATATGATAATCGTTTTCAGTAGAGCGAGGATGAATCCTGACTGGAGATTTGTGCTTAAGGACACACACAGACAACCAGTTTATTAACTTTGATTTGAATGGATTTCTGCTAAGAAAACTGCTTACCTTGAAAGTGACTGGGAAAACTGCCTTCAGTTGTAAATTACGCATGTCCCATAAAGCCAAGTAAAAAGGTGCTGGAGTATCTGCTAGCAGAAAGAGGCAGAGATAGAGACAGAAAGAGAAAAGTTTCTATAGCTGGAGAAGGCTTTCTGGGACAATGTCATGGGTTGTATGTCTTCAGGGGGTAGTACTCCTTCTTCTCTTTGTTCAGTGTTTAGTGGGTATTTCATGATAAGCAGAAAGAAGGCTTTTGGGGGTGATGATATTTTCCGCTGAAGGATGGATCTGCTGGAATGATCCAGCCAATTTTGAGCCTGTGTAAAATCTAGCTTCCAGAGTCTTGTATTTGTGCAAATTCATTTCTCTAGGCAAGATAAACTTCATTTTAGCTTCTTCACAGAAGATCTTTACAAAAATCCCAGATGGAAGCCAGTTTACTACCCGTGATTGCAACCTGTTTTGCTAGCCCAGCAACATCTACATTTTCAGTTAATACTGCTTTCAGATGTCCATTTCCTGGACTCCCATGTATGGGGAAATAGGTTTTGCCGTCTTTGTGTTTAATTTGTTAAACAATTACTTGAGTTTTCATCTGAGTTTTTCTCGGAGGGAAGAAACTTCCCCTAAATTACCAAGGGGGTTTCCTCTCACAGGGTGCTGATGAAGGGAGGCCAGTGTCTGAGCTCTGTGATGCTGGGGGCAAGTAAACAAGTCAGAAGAAGCTCTTGGCTAGCCATTTAGAAAGAGTTTTAGAAGGAAGAGCAAGGTGGAAAGATGATTGCAGACTTCCTAGATTCAGCCTGTTGAAATGACATTTATATTACCAGGACTTGTCAGTGCGGTTGAGGGAGAATGTAAACCCAAAATCTTGTCTCATCTGTAGTACCCTTAGACCCCCTCCCCCACCTATACTCCTTCCCACCACTGGATTATTTTGAAGCAAATACCAGATTCTTCATTATGTTTCTAAAAGCAAAGAACACATAAGACAGGAATGAAATTTTAAGATAATTTTAACTTGTTTCATGTTTCCATAATGGCCTACCCCGCCACCTCCCCCCGCACACACACACCAAGAGTTGTCCTTCACTTAAAAAAAGTGTTGCCAAGCAAGTTCTCTGCTTTTGTGGTACAAACTTCTCTAACCACTGCTTTACAGTAATTACCAAAATCTGCTTCCAGAGACCATGATACATCTCTGGTATAAGATAATGCAATAAAATGTTGATGTTATGAAATTTGGGGACACAGTTTTTCATTGTAGCACAATACAAGTATGTGTGTGCACACATAACTTTGTGTGTTTTGTCCAAAGTTCTTCCGACTCTGAAAAGTCCTATGGTCTGACTGTTGCCTCTACTCTTTGTAATTTACAACTTTTCTAGAATTTCTTTCTGTTCTTTATGGTATCTCACATAGATTATTTCTAGTTAAGCTATAATTTGAACACATTGTTCTCAAAGGAATTTGTGCTTAGAGCTGAAGTTTCAATTATTTTAGAACTAACTTTCCTAAAGAATATCGCAAAATTTTCCTGAGTTGATGCATACCATAAAATCCTTAATATCAGCATACCTTACCTACACACTAAGTATTTTGGAGTTTGGGAAAGAATGAATACATATATATATGTATGGCTGAGTTGCTTTGCTGTGTACCTGAAACTATCACAACATTGTGAATTGTCTATACTCCAATATTGGAGAAGGCAATGGCACCCCACTCCAGTACTCTTGCCTGAAAAATCCCATGGACGGAGGAGCCTGGTAGGCTGCAGTCCATGGGGTCTCTAGGAGTCGGACACAACTGAGTGACTTCACTTTCACTTTTCACTTTCATGCATTGGAGAAGGAAATGGCAACCCACTCCAGTGTTCTTGCCTGGAGAATCCCAGGGATGGGAAAGCCTGGTGGGCTGCCATCCCTGAGGTCGCACAGAGTTGGACACGACTGAAGTGACTTAGCATATTCCAATATAAAATAAAAAGGTTTTTTGTTTTTTTTTTTCAAAAAAAGATGGAAACATTAGTAGCTTCTATACTAGAATCTTGTAACTTTTATACTAGAATCTTGCCTTCTTTTTTCATTTTAGTATAGAATTTGGTAGTCTTATCTTGGGACCTATCCTTAATGACATATCTGAAAGCATTCCTTTGGCATACTTAGGCTTAAAGCCAGGCATTAATGTAGTAGTTCTTAAACATATTTAAGAATAACAAACTGGAAACTCATAACACTCTCATGGGTATATTCAAAATGTTTACATATTGAATGATGTAGGAATACATTTACTGTAAGAAAATATGACTCTTATGCAGTATAGGAACAAAACTATAAGCATATTTCCACAAATAGTATAAGCTATTAAATGAAAGCATGACTGACAGTTGCAAAGTTTGTAATATCATTTAGGTATTCATAATTTTTAAGTCCTTTTCTGCTATCATTCACATAAATAGAGGCAAGAAATACTAAAGAAAAATTTATAGTGAAAAATTAAAAGAATTTGATCTACTGACTTTATTCATTTTTTTCCCTTCTGAATTGGGCATGTGGCATCATTATTTGATCTTAGCAGAAAACAGATGTTTTATGGGAAAGTGACTGATGTCATTATATAATTTCCCATTAAATAAACATCTGAACACTAACTTAACAACTAGCAAGTGAGGTCAAGTGCCTGAAAAGTGCTGTATACACCATAGAAGCACATTTTCCATCTGTGAAAGATGGATGTGTAGCAGTGTGTATTAGTCTTTCAACTGCTAGAAATATCTTAGTTGTCAAACTTTGCCTCTATCACTCCTTTCCCTTGTTCTTTGAAATGATAGCAGCCCATTTTATAAATTATTTCTTGGTATTGGTAGACTTAGGTTTATCTTATTTCCAGGTGGTTTTTATTTTTTAACAGTTTTGCTGAAATGTAACTCACACACATACAGTTTACCCCTATTGTGTATAGGGGTAATACGTATTAATCTAATACATGGTTTTTAGCATATTCATGAGGTTGTTCATCCATCATCACATTAAAATTGTAGAGTATTATTATTACCCCCTAGAAAAAAGCCCACACTCCCTAGCCATCACCCCCCAATTACCCCATTCCTCCAGCCCTAAGCAAACACCAAATTATTTCCTTTCTCTATGCACCTATCTATTGGAGAAGGAAATGGTAACCCACTCCAGTGTTCTTGCCTGGAGAATCCCAGGGACAGCGGAGCCTGGTGGGCTGCTGTCTATGGGGTCGCACAGAGTCAGACATGACTGAAGCGACTTAGCAGACTTAGCAGCAGCATGCACCTATCTATCCTGGACATTCCATATAAATGGAACGTATGATCCTTTGTTACTAGTTCTTTTAGAGTTCATCCTTGTTGCTGTGCATGTTAGTGTTTCGTTCCCCTTTATGGCCAAATGATATTTTGTTTTCTGAACATCCCATACTTTATTTATCCATTCATTACTTGGTAGACTTCAGGGATTTTATCTGTTACAGGCAGGGTGCTCTTATGAATAATGCTGCTGTAAACTTTCATGGGCCTATGTTTTCATTTCTCTTGGGTATATACCTCAGAGTGGAACTCCTGGGACATATGATAATTCTCCTTAAAACTTTGGAAGAACTGCCAGACTGTATTGTATTATTTGTACCATCCCTACCAGCCACATGGTGGGGTTCCAGTTTGTCTACATTCTTGCCAACCTTAACCATGTCTTTTTTGGTTTGTTGGGGTATTTTGTTGTTGTTTAACTTTTACCTATAAAAGATGTATGTTTTAGCTAAAACTTTTGAAGTCATAAAATATGTAGTCTCTGTATTATAACTGAATTTTACATTTCAAAAAAGATAAACTTCAAATATTACATCTTTGGTTGTACTAAAATAATTGTTGAAATCCTTTGAAATGTCTGTGGACTCATCAATTTCGACTTTTTGTTTGTATTAATTTCTTTATAGTGAATACAAATCAACTTCACTAAAAAAATAAGACAGGTTACACAACAATGTGACTATACTTAACACCACTAAGCTGTACACTTAAAAACAGTTAAGGTGGTAAATTTTATGTTATATGATCTTTAACACAAACTTTTTTAAAATAAGGTAGATGTAATTTTTTTCCGGTTTTTATTTTTAATTGGAGGATAATTGCATTACAATATTGTATTGGTTTCTGCCATACATAAACATGAATCAGCCCTAGGTGTACATATGTCCCCTCCTTCTTGAACCTCCCTCTCACCTTCCACCCCCCAAAATATGATTTTTTTAAGTCAATTGCTTGAAGCATAGTTGCTTTATAATGTCGTGCTAGTTTCTATTGTATAGCAAAAATGAATCAGTCATACAAGATGTGCTATGGTAATGTTAGTTCTTTTGAAAGAGACATTCTAAATATTTGTCTAGACATTCTAAATATTTGTTTTCTTATTAATCTAATCTACTAGAGTTTTTACACACAGCTTTCAAAGGACGTCATAAACTGCTTTAATCAGATAGCTTTCTCCCTGCGCCTGGATTTACATTTGGAAATAGCAGTATAGATGCTTGGGTTATCCGGAATGTTAAAATCTCTCCAAACTGAGACATTCTTCAGCGGCCCCTGTGGTTTCCCTGAGGTGGTTGGGGGTGAGGGTGGGGGTGGGGGAACAGACAGACTAAAGCCAAACAGAGATCCTTTGGATTCCTCCAAGGAATGTAGATGCTAAGACTGGAGTGCTGATACAGATCTCAGTGGTATGAAGTGATTTTTGTGAGCTGCTTCAGTGGCCTGGTACATCTGAATTACAGAATGCCCCCCCATTGCTTAAAGTTCTGGTCAGATCTTTTACAGTACTATTGAATTATGTATTCATTCTAATTCTTTGCATGATGAGCTATAATTCCAAGTCAGTTATTTTCAGCTCAGAAGGAAAGGGTTTGCTTCCTTAGGTGTTCGCACTTGGGGAATTTAAGAAGAACCCCCTTAGTTCCATTCTTTTAGGAACCTTTCCCTTTAAAGCATGCATAAGACCTCCAATCCAGATTTTGAGCTGTCTTTCCAGAATGGCTTCTGTTGCCTTTCGACCATCAGTAAGCCAAAGTGAAGCCTGCCAACTGACCGTTGTCAATAATTAGGGGGTTGTTTCGTTCAGCTTCCATCTCATTTCTTGAATTGCCAGGAGCGAGCTTTACCTCTCTTTGATGAGCTAGTTATGGTACTGGTTATTGCTCATTTTTATGCCTGAATAGAATTATAGCCCAAGCTATTTCTTGCATTGATGGTGATACCCTCTTACAGATGTATAAGTAATGTACAGGATAATTACAAATTATTCCTTTGCGTTTTATTAAAGAAAACCTTAAAGACTGGTGTAAGCGAAATATAAGCCACTGACCACCCGTTAAAGAAACAAAGCTATATTTTTAGGGGAAAACTAAAGTCTGTTGGGTCTTTTGAAGCTGATGTCTCAGAGGGCAACTTTGGTGCTGCTGCCAGAGACAGGATGGATTATTGGTCTGACCAAGGGAAGTCTGGAATTTTAAAGAACACTGATAGAGTATTACATGGACTATCCTTGATAACAAGGGCTGGCTTTTGTTTCACTAACAGTTGGTTTCCTCTGTTTATTTTGCTGTTTCAGATTATCCTTTCTGTGTTGAAATCCACACAAGGGCCATGAGATTAAAACCCTCAAAAAATAAACAAAATATCCCAAGCTCTTTGGAAATCTAAATGTTAGACATTGTTTAGTCACGTCTGCCCCCTCTGTGGTCAGACAAACCGCACTCTGGTATGCGTCGGCTTCGTTCTGCAGCCCTGTGATTTGCTTTTGGTGGCTCTGGGCCAGTGTCTTCTCCAAGTGCAAGCTGCATGAAGGCAGACAGTGCGTCTCCCTTCTGATTAAACTTTGCAGTCAAACTCCCCCACAGGTGCCACACTGGCCTAGCATTGTGCATCTGTGTGTACACACTGACAGTGACAATTTAACTTCTTTGCTGGGAAATGGGTTTGGATATTAGAAGGAAAACA
The DNA here is from genome assembly GCA_006410615.1 of Neotragus moschatus. Lineage (NCBI taxonomy): Eukaryota > Metazoa > Chordata > Mammalia > Artiodactyla > Bovidae > Neotragus > Neotragus moschatus. The sequence goes on along the minus strand of SJYA01002623.1, from coordinate 1,239,358 downwards.
ATTTGTGGTCTCATATTTGTGGTCTCTTAAAAGAGAATATTCCAAGTGGTTCTTAAGTCTTTGAAAACTTTCTATTTCAGTATGTCTATTTCAAGCATCCTCACAAATAATGCCCAAAGGGGTATTTTGGGGAGAGAGAAAAAGATTTCTTGACACTTTACAGGTACAAAAGTTCTTGCCTCGGTGAAGTACAAATTTTGCTACGTGAAGGAAACAGAGGCATGGGCAGGAATTTAAATTTAAATTTTATATTACATTCATCCATGTATATTGGGCTATTGGAGTGTAAGGGTCAGAAGTAAAATTGTTCCCTTGAGATATTTTTTGTTGAAATCATTTCTGTCCATAACCCTGGGGTCACTAGCCAAAATATATCTATTCTAGTAAAATATAGATTCCTTATGACACCATATCATTATAAACTACACATTTGTGAATGTTGCAATGGAATTAGACTCTGCTTACTTACTTCATACACACAGATGGTGCAGAGAAAGTTTCATGATTCTGCATAACTAAGAATTAGGTTTTCATTTGTTTTCTTTAATTACCCCACTGGAAATTTGTGGTTCTTCTTTTGTAGCACCAAGTAAGAATCTAATTTGACCATTTTCCTCTTAAAATACTTTGTGAGTCCTGTGAGTACTCAACTAACACTCACTATTAACCAACTTCTATTCTCAGTCATATGCCTGTCATAATGCAATTTTTTAAAAGGACTTGAATGAAATAATTTAATTATTTTCAATATACAAAAGGCAAAATTAGCTGCCATGAATTTCTCTGGAGCAAACCATACTTGATCCTTCCAAATAAGTATTCATTCTTGACATTCAATCAAGATACACTCAAATTCAAATGTATCTTTTGTTAAGTGGAATATTACCTTTGGCATTCAAAATGATTCCAAAGTTTGCTCAGGAAAGAGAAAGAGAGAAAAATCAAATGTATTAAAGGAATTGAATCAATTTTACTTGGGCACATTATTCAGTCTACTCATTGGCTTATTTACACCAAAGATAAAATCTGTGATTCTTCCACGGAAAGAGATTTTTGTCAATACTAGAAAAAGTCAGATTTTGGTCAGATTTTTACTGAAAGGCTATTTCTTTAAATATCCAGCCTGCAATCATCCATTTTATTTTTACAACTGAAAACAGTTTTTGAGAAAAGGTAGCAGCAGTTCCAACAATTATTATACTTTAAAAGAGCTCAGTTTCTTTTATGGCAATTTATCACAGTAACTTCCTGGGCTTTTTTGTTCCTTGTTTTTAATTTATCCCAACCTTCATGTGGAAGAGGCTAAAATGGGTTTTGGGTGCTGAGAGTGTATAAGACACATTCTCCATGTTTCTATGTGATCACTTAGAATTTTCTTTTAATTAAGACATTAATCAGTCTTAAATTTACCATTTTGGCTTTTTTTTTTTTCCTTGAGGAACAAGCACATAAACATGCAAGAAACTGTATTTTATTCTGCTAAATACCTTTCTGTTATTAATTTTTTTTAATGTTTCCACTGTCTCAATGTTGAAAGGAAAATTTTCAAGCTTTACATGTTTAATTAGTTTATCTATAGTCAGGACTGTGCCACTCAGAGCAACAAACTCAGTTTTCAAAATTTTAACTTGGGGACTTTTCAAGGAAGTTTGAGATTTGTGTCAAGAAACCATTTTTTTTGTTTTATAACTGATGACTAATGTAAGTTGGAACACTGTCCTTAAATCAGATCTACTGTTTTTGCCCCATAGTTCGTCAAATCTTTGGACAATTTCCAAAGGCATTCTGTACCACACTTCATACTGTCTCCTCTGTGTTGTTTGAGAGTTTGGCTCTTACAACCTTCGATTGCCCTTGGGAGGTATTTATGGCTTTGATGGGCTATGTTCACAGTCACAGGGTTCTTGTAGATAAACCTCTTGGCCTTCTTGTGACACCAAGCTACTGATCCCAGCTTCCCAAGTGCACAGTCAAAGTCCACTTTCAAACAAACTGCAGGCTCACCAGAAGAGGGGCTTGGAAAGGACTTTTAGGCATGAGCAGACCCCCTGTGTGACCTATCTTTAGACACAGTGAATCTCTCTGATTTTCTCTCTCCACAGACATTGTGAAAAGATTCAATAGAGAGAAGTGTAGGACTTGATCTCTCTGGACTCTAACTGCATTAATGACCTGTGGTTCAAGAGTTATTAAGATATCAGTAGAAGAAAAAATATGAAAACAAAAGCCTTTTTAGAAAACACTACAGATAACGTGGTTTTTTTTTTTTTTTTTTTGCTACATATAATGAACAGTCCTAATTGTACAGTATAGTTATTATATTCCTTGTTATGTTGAATTATGAAAGTTGAATAATTCACAGTCCATCCTAGCTGAATACATTTATCTGATTGGCTCATGGCTAAAAGATTCTCTGAGGTTTTGATTTTCTCTATTGTGAATAATGGACAGTTGGTTTAAATTCCTGTGCTTCCCAAAGAAAAAGCACAGTGCTAACTTCTGTTGGTTGACAAAATTGAGATGGAAAAGCATCATAAAGAGCAAGGCTCTGGCCTTTCTGCAGCTTATTTATTTGTCTGTTAAGACGAAAGGCATTCCTATCTCTTGCAGGAACTTGATTCCAACAAATTGATTCTAGAACAATTCTTGACTGTGTTGAATGATCAAGGTAGACTTCACTTTGAAAAAATACCCAGAAAGGAAGTCCAGATCAATGGTTCTCGAAACTTTTCCAGTCCCAACTTTCTTGAGAGAGAAAAATCACTCTTCTTGGTAATTAATAGTAGCTAATATAATCTCTTAGTTTTTGGTTTTTTGGTATGAGGAGAATAGAAGGAGCCTTGTATACTTGTTTAAAAAGACTCTAAAAGATACATGCTCTGATTTTCCCCACTCCCCAACTGTTGAGGGTGATATGCCTGCACTATTGAGAATCAGTATGTGTTTTCCAAAAATAATAAATTATAAATGATTCACCAGGGGTTGCTACAGCACATTTAAAGTTTGACTCAAGCTTTTGGGAACATTGATTTCGCTGTCAGGATTAAATTGCTGGGCAGATGTGAAAGTCGAGTTTGGGAATGTCAGTCACCTTACTGTTTTTATTTAGAATATCCATCTCTTAGTGAAGAAAAGACATAATAGATCTTATAGATATGCAATTATGAACTCTTAACCAAATTGGTAGTAATTCGAAGTGGTTCCCATGGAACATGAATGTCAGATTCCCATGTAACGTGACCTCAAGGTCATGGCAAAATTCTAGTATCTGATAATCTATTATGTCTTTTCTTCAACTGTTTTAAGATTTGTGAATCATCTTGAGACAAATAACTTGCTGCTGCTAAGTCACTTCAGTTGTGTTCGATTCTGTGTGACCCCATAGACAGCAGCCCACCAGGCTCCACCGTCCCTGGGATTCTCCAGGCAAGAACACTGGAGTGGGTTGCCATTTCCTTCTCCAATGCATGAAAGTGAAAAATGAAAGTGAAGTTGCTCAGTCGTGTCTGACTCTTAGCAGCCCCATGGACTGCAGCCCACCAGGCTCCTCTGTCCATGGGATTTTCCAGGCAAGTGTACTGGAGTGGGGTGCCATTGCCTTCTCTGGAGACAAATAAGTAACTAAGAGTAAATCATGACTTCTTTTTCCCCTTGGGAATACTATTTGCCATCATTCCCCCTTTCCTTGTTGAAGGTTAACTGACTTGGAAAATAGTTGAATATTATCATTTTGTTTTTAACTAAATTGTACAACATGCCGTGATGACCTCAAGCTAATTTCATAGTGGTTGTTAAAGTCATTCTCAGGGTCGAGAAAGGATTGCAAATACCTGCCTCAAATTCTACTTCATTGATAAGTTTTTGAAGTGTTAGTATTCTCTCACGGAGAAGGTGATAGCACCCCACTCCAGTACTCTTGCCTGGAAAATCCCATGGACAGAGGAGCCTGGTAGGCTGTAGTCCATGGGGTCTCGAAGAGTCTGACATGACTGAGTGACTTCACTTTCACTTTCTCTTAGTGAAGAGGCAGGTGGGGAGAATAGATTCACTATTGGAGAAACTTTCCCACTGTTTCTACCCTAACTTCTAGCTCTGAAATGACAATGAAAATCATCTTTCCTGGATACAGGCTAGGGACTTTCTACAGTCTGAGGGAAAGTCTGGCTTCTGTGGGAGTCATGTATGCCTAAAAAAAAGGAAAATTAGTTTCCTTAAACATAACCATTCCCTAAACAAATGAAATTCAAAATGCCAGGCTGAATGAAGCACAAGCTGGAATCAAGATCACAGGAAGAAATATCAGTAACCTCAGATGTGCAGATGAAACCACCCTTACGACAGAAAGGGAAGAGGAACTAAAGAGCCTCTTGATGAAAATGAAAGAGGAGACTGAAAAGCTGGCTTAAAATTCAACATTCAAAAATCTGAGATCATGGCATCTGATCCCATTACTTCATGGCAAATAGATGGGGAAACAATGGAAACAGTGAGCGATTTTATTTTCTTTGCCTCCAAAATCACTGCAGATGGTGACTGCAATCATGAAGTTAAAAGACATTTGCTCCTTGGAAGAAAAGCTATGATCAATCTAGACAGCATATTAAAAAGCAGAGACATTACTTTGCTGACAAAGGTCCGTCTAGTCAAAGCTAGGAGAAGGAAATGGCAACCCACTCCAGTATTCTTGCCTGGAGAACCCCATGGACAGAGGAACCTGGTGGGCTGCTCTCCATGGGGTCACACAGAGTGGACACGACTGAAGTGACTTAGTGTGCATGCATGCATTGGAGAAGGAAATGGCAACCCACTCCAGTATTCTTGCCTGGAGAATCCCAGGGATGGAGGAGCCTGGTGGACTGCAGTCTATGGGGTTGCACAGAGTCAGACAAAACTGAAGTGACTTAGCAGCAGCAGCAGCAGTCAAAGCTATGGTTTTTCCAGTAGACATGTATGGATGTGAGAGTTGGACCATAAAGAAAAGCTGTGCACCAAAGAATTGATGCTTTTGAGCTGTGGTGTTGAAGAAGTCTCTTGAGAGTTCTTTGGACTGCAAGCAGATCCAACCAGTCCTTCCTAAAGGAAATCAGTCCTGAATATTCATTGGAAGGCCTGATGCTGAAGCTCCAATACTTTGGCTACCTGATGCGAATAACTACCTCATTTGAAAAGACCCTGATGCTAGGAAGGATTGAAGGCAGGAGGAGAAGAGGATGACAGAGGATGAGATGGTTGGATGGCATCACCGACTCGATGGACATGAGTTGAGCAAGCTCCAGGAGTTGGTGATGGACAGGGAAGCCTTTTGTGCTGCAGTCCATGAGGTCACAAAGAGTTAGACATGACAGAGCAACTGAACTGAACTGAACTGAAACATAGCTATAATATTCATTATCATTTGTTTAAAAATTAACAATAATCTCTTAATATCATCCAATCAGTTTCAAAAAAAAAAATCCCCATTTCTTTTCTCCCTCCCTTTTTACAGTGTGTTAATCTGAATCAAGCCAGATTGTTTTGCGTATCTTTTAAACCTTGTCATCTACAGGTTCTTTCTCTTTCTCTCTCTTCCCCACTCTTTTCTTTCGCAGTTTGTTTGTTGAAGAGACCAGATTGTTTGTCATGTAAAATCAGTTTTCCATATTCTGGATTTTGCTGATTACATCTCCCTGGTATTGTTTAACATCTTCCTCTGTCCATCAGACCATAGTTTTTTGGTCAAGAGAATCACAGACAGATGCAACCAGAAGTCTGTATTGGAAAGAGACCTTGAAGAACCTTAGTAACCACAGCTTTAAGGAACTGGTAAAACTCAGTTGGCCAAAGGCTTGAGTTAGGCCACCATTGACATGTGATTGCTACTTCTTTTCTTTTTTTGTCATGTTTATTTATCTGGTCAGGCTGGGTCATAGTTGTGTTACACAGTGTCTTCGATCTTCAGTATGGTATGCAGGTTTTTTAGTTCCGGTTTGTGGCATCTAGTTCCCTAACTATGGATCAAACCTGCTGCTGCTGCTAAGTCATGTCAGTCGTGTCCGACTCTGTGCAACCCCGTAGACTAGGCCCCCTGAATTGGGAGTACAGAATCTTATTCTCAGACCATCAGGGAAGTCCTGATTGTTACTTCTACAGACTCACAAAAATTCTTTTATTTCCAGATGGAAGATAGCTATTGGATGTGTTCCCAGGTGTGTGCAAACTAGAATTATCTGCAAAATAAACTTATAGACACAGTAAAAACTTCATAATTCTGAGCCTGGTTCACTGCCTGAGAAGGACCTGCTGGTCCCTTTTAAATTACTAAGGTTTTACAGAGCTGGTTCATTATTATGAAGATGGTGAGTGCAGGTAGAATAAATATATTCCTGGTTAAAGAATGTAAACATGGAGGAGAAATCAGCTATTTTAGATATAGAAAGAGTACAAAACTATTGAAAGTTTGCTGTTGTTTTTAAATCAAAGGAAATGTAGACAGTAGGGGCTAAATCAGAAACTTCACCTCCTCTCCTGCTCTTCCCCCCATGCCCAAACTTGATTCCATCTCCTTAACTCTGACTTCTCACTGTGGACACCCCGCCACCAAGTCCAAGCAACACCAGCTCCATCCTAAACTACAGCTTCAACACCATCGCCAGCCTCTCTGCTTTCCCTCACACTCCCCATGGAGACTTGCCCTTTTCTGACCCGATTTTTTACATGAAGGCAGTATGATCTTGCTAAAATTCCCCACACTGCTTTTGAAATAAAGGTCAGAATGTAAGCACGTCTTCTATGATTCCTGCTTATCTCTTTCCATCTAATTTCTCACTGACTTTCCCCCACCATGTCTGCCTAGAAGCTTTATCTGAAAGCTCTCCCTAACCTCTGATCTTACTTTGGATGTCATTTCCTCCAAGAAATCTTTCCTACCCTTCCTGTGTCATCAAGTGGCCCCACTGTCATTTTTCCACCTCCTCCAGCCAACTGTAAATTTCTGGGAAACATAACATCATTTTGTTTAACACTATATCCCTGAGGGGGCTGGCAACAATTGTTTTTTTGAGATCCCAGAGAGTCTTCAGTGATTTTAGAAAAAGACATGAAAGTCTCCATTTTTCATGTAAAAAAAAGGTATTATACCCTGCATACCATTTCTCAGAGGTTAATACAGGAGGGAAGACGGGTCAGCATTCCAAGGTGACCCAGCTCCTCCCGAAACTATTCCACTGTGTCCTTGAGTAGCATCAGACCAAAACAGCCAGCATTTGGACTCCTGACTTAGAGAAATATTGCACTATACTGCCAATTTATGCAGTTGGCTTTTTTTTTTTTTTTAACAGGCAAAGAGAGCTTTGACATGCTTTTCCTGGAAAGATTCACTGATTCACTCTTTCAGTTAATATTTGGTAGAGTGCCTTCCAAAGCCGCGGCATGCAATTCTGCCCTAGGACATGAAAGAGTGTGCCGTTTAAAACTGAGCATTACATGGAGTTTCTGATTGCCAGCTAGTTCGCTTCCCTGATAGGCATTTCCGGATGTGAGGAAAGACTTATTTTGCACCCCCCTTCCCCAGCTCCAACTGGTATGTGTGCATGTCTACACACACACACACCCCTACTTTCTCCCTCGGTGCTTAAAATCATCTATCTTCAACGTTTGGAAATTGAATTGACACAACAGCAGAATAACTGGCTCTCAGTAACTTTCAAGGGGAGAAGGGCATCACTCTCTCTTCTGGAACTGAGTACAACAGCTTAAAAATAGAACAATGTGTATTGGGTATTTTTCTTTTCATCCTTTGCATCAATAGCAGGTGTACAGTTACAGACACAAAGAGCTAGATTCACGTCTTCTGCATGCCTGCAGAGAATTCCCAGAGTTACCTAGGGAGCAAGAACTGGCCTAAAATGATTAGTAAAAAGACAGTAACCCAATATAGCTATGTGTTACTAACACTGCCATATCACATGACTTTATTATTCTCCTTCCATAGTGACTCTCGGAGGTAAATGGCCAGTAGAAGAAAGTTTCACCAAGAGCAATTCTTAGGACCAGTAGACAATATAAAGTTAAAACCTCAAAAAGTCCAATTAGAGTCACTGATTCAGCTACCGTGAATTGCAGGCTTTGAAATGGTTACGGTGAAGGTGCTGAGAATTGAAATTCTTCCACTAGAGAGCATCACTACAGCTTCATAAACCAAATGTGAGATGCTAGTTTGCTTTTTAATGGATTTTCTTTTTTCAAAAAAAACACAATTATTTGTTTATTTGGCTATGCTGGGTCTTCGTGACTGCACATAGGCTTTCTCTAGTTGCAGTGAGTGGAGAATGCATTTTCTAAGATGGGCTTGTTAAGTTGTTTGATGACCTTGGGGCACTGACCTCACATGTGCCCTGGGACTGAATTCTTCATCCGTTTTGCAGCATGTCTGTGGTCAGAACGGTATTACTTAATGAATCAGTTCACACATAAATTTACTGCATGGAAGCGGTAGGCCTCGCTAGCACACTTCTCGGCAGCTGCTTGCAATTCTTTCACGTTCCTCCCCAAGGAGATGGTTCATAATAGATTTGAACAGATGCTAGGTGTTTGGCAGCATGGTGAGGGGTACCAGTTTTCAAAGTTTGGGGTTATTTCATATTTTATAATTAGAATTATTCCTTCAGTGTGCTCACAGACATACCTAACCTCTGACTCCACACTTAACCCACCATAAGCTCTCCTAACCTGTTTATTGGTTCTGATGGCATCATTGCTAAATCCTTGGTGCTCGGAGTCCAATCTAGTAAACATGCACAGGCAGATCTGATTTGGCACGAAAACTGCTCCTTCTTTCTAAATGTTCTCCAGTTGTCCTGACAGCAAAGTCAGGCATTGTCAGAAGCCCAGCTTCCATGTTATCACAGTCCCCACGCTCCCCTTCCCCAGAGCTCCTCTCTTCTCCTGCCAGAATGTGGCTCCCCCATCACTGCTCTGCCTGCCGCTGGGAGCATTGAAACCAGCCCTGGGTTTTATTTCCCAAGCCTGGCATACAATAAGTGCTCAATAAATTTCTTTCAAATAAGCCAAGGATGGTTCACCAAGAAAAAAGGAAAATGTTTGTGTTTTCTTCTTAATCAGCTCTAATCTCAGAATCTTCCTCAGAAGGGCTTCTAATGCCCCTCCAGGAACCTAGGGAAAGCTGTTTGTATGAACAGAAAATCCGAAGTGCGTTGGATAAGCTGGTAGAAACGCTCTCATGCTTCCAAACACTCAGGGGTGGATTAGGGGGCGTGTTTGCCTATCTTGCAAGCTGATTCCCAGCAGATGGTTACTCTGTTCATTCCTTTACACATTTATCTCCCTACTTGAAGTACTCTACATCTCTACTCACTTGGAAGTTATTCCACAAGCCTTCATGAGGCATTTGCTTGTGTTGTGGCCTCAGTAAAACTGTTGAGACACTTCTCAGGGAGCGCGGGCTGTACCACTTCCTTTATTTTCCACGTCAAACCTCGTCTGGCTCCGCACTGTCACTGGCTGCGCGGTAAATAGTCCTGACAGCATCTGCCATACGTTTTCACGCTTCATTCCCTTCCGTGTCCTCATTGCTTTTGTGCCCTGAGTCATGCACAGTGGCTATTGTCTAGCTGAGCTTGTTAATTCATTCAGTATTGAGTTCCTCCAGTCAGCTGTGCTAGGTGCTGAAGAAGGAAGTGGCAGAGCTGTTAAACAGGGACTCTGGGCTTTGGATGTCCTTCCTCTGCGGAGAGACAAGGTGTTTAATCCTGAAAACTTGAAAACGGGCTAGCTGAGCAGTTCAGAGTAGAGGATCAAAGAACAGGAGGCTCCCTCTGGCTGCACGTACCCACAGTAATCCCTGTTTGTTTCTTAAGAGCACAAACTTTGGAATTATCAGACTAGTTTTCATACTGACTAGCTAAGGGGAACATTGCTTTGGTATTCAGGGCTTATCGATGGAGTGGGAAATAAAGGTAGTGATAGGAATATTTGTCCATGCTACGACAGGGGACCCAGAGATGAGCCCAGCTGAGATTGTGGCTATGCGCATGCTCTGTGTGAATTGCAGGCAGTGAATGAATGTTAGTGATTACTGTCGCTCTCGGATTCTGCTTCAGTGCTGTGAACATCAAATGCAAGGTACTTTGGCTTCCTTGCTGGAGAGGATCTGGTGAAAGGCCCTTCCTCATTTGTAGATCTCGCATCTGCTCAGAAAGGATTCACTTCCAAAGTCTTGGCCCCAGGTCATCTGATGGTGCTCAAATCAGTGACCATGATTGTTGTTGTTATTCTTGTTCAGTCACTAAGTAGTGTCCAACTCTTCAAGACCCCCATGGACTGCAGCACATCAGGCCTCATTGTCCTTACTATCTCCCGGTGTTTGCACAAGTTCATGTCCATTGAGTCGGGGATGCCATCCAACCATCTCATCCTCTGCCACCCTCTTCTCCTTTTACTTTCAATCTTTCCCAGCATCAGGATCTTTTCCAGTGAGTCAGCTGTTTACATCAGGTGGCCAAAGTGGTGGAGCATCAGCTTCAGGACCACTCCTGGGCTGTCACTAATTGGTAGCCAGTTTCAGAGATCAGATCATGTTGTATGCCACTTTACCTCCTTTCAGCTAATTTGTGGGTTCCCTGGTGGCTCAGCGGTAAAGAATGCACCTGCAATGCAAGAGACCTGGGTTCTATCCCTGGGTTGGGAATATGGAGACCTGGATTGGGAAGATCCCGTGGAGAAGGGAATGGCTACCCACTCCAGTATTCTGGCCTGGACTGCAAAGAGTCCAATACAACTGAGCAACTTTCACGTCACTTCAAAACACGCTCACTGCAGCTCATCAATGTTTCTGAAAAAGAACACTGCTGGGGATGACCCAGGGTAAACAATTAAAAGTGCAACTGAAGTTGTTCAGTTGTATCCAACTCTTTGCGACCCCATGGACTGTAGCCTACCAGGTTCCTCTGACCATGGGATTTTCCAGGCAGGAATACTGGAGTGGGGTGCCATTTCCTTCTCCAGGAGATCTTCCCGACCCAGGGATTGAACCTGGGTCTCCCGCATCGTAGACAGACGCTTTACCGTCAGAGCCACCAGGGAAGCTAACTTTTAATTTTTTTTCAAACAATTAAAGTCATTTTATATTCTATATTAGAAAAAAAAAACTCATTTGCCAATAAAGCTCATGACCTCCCAGGATAGGGAAAATTTTCTTTGTCCTAAACTTAACCAGCTTCAGGGGGCTTCCTCATGGCTCAGTGGGTAAAGAATCTGCTTGCAATGCTGGAGACACAGGAGACACCGGTTTGATCCCTGGTTCAGGAAGATCCCCTGGAAAAGGCAATGGCAATCCACTCCAGTATTCTTGCCTGAAAATCCCATGGACACAGGAGCCTGGCGGGCTACAGTCCAGGGACTTGCAAAGAGTCAGACATGACTGAGCAATTAACACTTTAACTGGCTTCAAGTTGGTGTACTAATGCAAAGCTTTAAACTACTTTGCAAAGTTTCACGGTGAAGCTTTCATTCCATCCCAGCCTCACCACTATTGAGTGGTATCATTTCCTACATTATTGAGAGCCTCTTGGTTTCTGGGACTCATTTTCCTTAGCCATGACCTAGCCCCAGTCTTCAGCATTTAATTTTGGATTTTGGTAATGGACGTGGTTTCAAAGGGTGTTTGCAGATTCTGCCTTGGGATTATCAAGTTTCCATAACATTAAGATATATACAAGTTAGACAGTGCCACATGGTTTGCTTAGTCTGGGACAGAACCTGGCACATGGTATTTCCTCAAAAATTGGCTAAATAATGTGTGATTTACATCTGAAGCTGAAAATGGATGAAAACGTTGGTATTGCCATTCAGATCATGTTTACTCGCTTCTACCTTAAAGAGGTGAAATGATCATCTTGATTGCAGATTTATTCTTTGATTGGTCAGTGACTTTTAAAATTTGACCTGCATAATAATTGCTAGCAGTTATTGAGTGTAAAAGACATGCTGGGCATTGGACATATATACTTGTTATTCCTTGTGCAAGGTCATTATTCTCATTTTCAGATGCGGAAACTTCCCAAGGTGTCCCTGGCAGCAAGTGACTGACTGAACCTGTGTTCAAACTCAGATCTCTTTGTCACAAAAGCCGTGCCATGTAAAGATGCACTCTGCGGTACCATGCAACCTCTTATGGGCTCCGGCCACTAGATTTGTACAAGACTGACTGATAATGGTAAAATGCGTTTGTTGCCTTAATTTTACTGCCTGTAATAAAGTCTTTTCTCCACATGAGCAAAAATTTTCCACATTAAGGCAACAAATGCATTTCAGCAGTATACACTTAACTTTTTAAGTCACGTGTGGTTGATCATTTGATTATTTGTTGAGAACTTGTCAACTCAAAGAGCTCCTTGAGAATAGTTACTACTGTTTGGACATCTGCATCTCAGGCCTGGTTACAGTGACGAGTTTAGTAGATATTATATAGATAACTCATTGATTTGTGGATCGAGTACATTTGCTTAATTATTCTCACCTGCTGAATTTGCACTTTTTCACTCATCATTTGTGCAACGAAATAACTTTTGGGTCCCTACTGTGATCGCCACTGGATACGTAGCAGTGAATACAGACCATCAAGTGTACTTAGAATTGAAGGACTGTAACTTAGAAAACCACAAGCTACTATGTATTGGTAGAAGGAGTAAAAGTGAAGATGAGTTAAAAGCGTACACTTTTGAATAATAATGGACATTTTAATGATCAGTGTCATTAACATAGCATAACATCTGGGATTGTTTGCCAGTGAATTACCCAGTGAACTTTTCTAAAGCCTAAAATGATTATTATGCCATTTCTTTCTCACATGAGTAACTTATATTTGTATTAATCCTTGTCCTGTTTAAATCTCTACCCCATGATGTTACATTCCCATTTAGTAGAGAAAGATATTTATCAATGTATAATTTTTTTGATTAATATTATTGATTATTTTAGGAAAAGAGAATTATTTCCTAAAGTTACAAAGTCAAGCTTAATGTATTCTCACAAAGTATCCTGTAAGAATTCCTTGTGCTACAAAGAATCTTTTTATATTTTTAAAATAATCCCTTTTTATAGTAACATTTGGTTGTGGAATTCCTGGTACAATTTATTTTGGTTATTCTGAAATTTTCAGAGTCTTCTGTAATACCTTTGATAATAAAATAGCACCTAATGAAACAGTGCTGTGTACTTGAAACTGACTAAATGTTTAGCTCCTAAGGAGTTTTTAGAGCTCCATGGCCACCTAGAAAGATACCTGGTAACATACTCTGATGGTGGTGATGGTGGTTTAATCTCTAAGTTGTGTCCTACTCTTGCAACCCCATGGACTATAGTTCACCAGGCTCCTCTGTCCATAGGATTTTCCAGACAAGAATACTGGGGTGGGTTGCCATTTCCTTCCCCAGAGGATCTTCCTGACCCAGGGATCAAACCCAGGTCTCCTGCATTGCAGGCAGATTCCTTACCAGCTAAGCCACCAGGGAAGCCCGGTGTACTTATAAAAAAGTATTCAAGTATACTTATGAAAAAAACCCTGTCTTGTTCCATTCTTTTAAATCAACAGCTTAATGACCCAGAAGACACCTACACTGTGTTTTGAGATGATATAAGCCCCTGAAGAATAGCTTCTACCACATATTCCTCTAAGGATGATTCAAAATGACTTCAATAGGCTGCAGTGCTGGACGGAAACCAACAAGATGAAGCTGAGCAGGGGATAAATGCACATTTCTGCTTTTAGATTCAAAAGGCAATTGCGCAATTGCAGGATAGGGAGCAACTGAGCTTGGCAGCCATTCATGCGACTAAAAGCTTAATGGGAACCAACAGTAGGATGTGGTGGCTAAAAAAGAATGAACATAGTCGTGTGCTTCCTCAGTAGAATTATGAATAGTTCACTGTACTCTGCAGTGGTCACACTGCCTTGGGAGTATTTGTTTAGAACCGAGCACACTCGGGAGCACCTTTGACAAAGCAGAGTAGCTACTAAGAGGGTGTTGAATCCAATCCCAGACACATTTATTGGACTCCTGTTTTGAGCCGGCGATGTGCTCAAAGATGTCAAGAAGACCTTGCCACTCTCTAGCCTCAAGGAGCTGAAAATGTTAATGGACTGCCTGACAGGTACACACTTGACTGTAAAACAAAGCTTGACTCTGAAGCCAAGAAGCAATAAAGAGAGTCCTCTGAGGATTGAGGAGCTGGACTGGTGGGAGGATTTCCACAGGAAATGAGGACAAGAGCGGGGGAAGCCATAAAAGCAAAGATGCAGAGATGTGAAGACTCGAGGCATGTCTCGGGACTGCTGAGCAGTGTGGGCTGTCTGGAAGAATAGGGCAGCCCTCGTAGAAGGTGAAGCTGAGAGATGAAGGTTTGGATCAGAGCATGAGGGTCCTGACTGGTAGACAGTTTTGGAAGGATTACAGGTTGGCGAACTTCTGAAAGGGCTTCCCAGGTGGTGCTAGTGGTAAAGAACCCATCTGTCAATGCAGGAGATTTAAGAGGATGCAGGTTTGATCCCTGGGGTCAGGAAGATCCCCTGGAGGAGGGCAGGACAACCCACTGCAGTGTTCATGCCTGGAGAGTACCCCCAGACAGGGGAGCCTGAAGGTCTACAGTCCTCAGAGTCACAAAGAGCTGGACACAACTGAAGCGACTTAGCACATACGCACACCTCTGAAAACAATGCTGTATGGAGAGCGGTTGGAGAAACGATGTGTATTTAGTGGGCAGAGAAGACCAAGGTCTCTGATAAATGTGGACCGGATTTGCTCTGTGTTTCCTCCAGAAGCTAAAATTTATCTCAGGGGGAAAAGAATTGTAAAGAACCAGATTTCAGTTCTCTCTATGCACCAGTTTTTTAAAAAATCAAAGCTGGGACTTCCCTGGTGGTCCAGTGGTTAAGAATATGCCTTCTAATTCAGGGGATGTAGGTTCGTTACCTGGTCGGGGAACTAAGATCCCACATAACGCTGGGCAACTAAGCGCTTGTGTCACAACTAGAGTGGTGTTCCAAGGAGTCTTTCGGACCTAAAAATATTTTTTAAAAACAAAAAGTTTGCCATCCTCATGGCTAGGATATGCGCCATATATTTGTTCTGAGGCATCACATGCTGAATGTATTTAATCCTCCAAAAAATCCCATGAATTAAATACTATTATTATCTCTCATTTACTGAGACCCTGAGAGGCTGACCAGTCACTGGCTAATAAGTGAGGGAACCAGGATTCACACCAAGCCCACTCTCATTTTCTTCCAATATATACCAACAAATTTCCTGGTTTTCCTCCTGATTCCATTCCAAATCACTCTGCTGGATAATTCTATGCATTGTACTTGTTCACATTAATATATTTTAAAGTCTTACTTGTTACTAAATACTAAATACATGAGGGTCTTAATGATCATGTCTTTGGCTAGATCATTGAGAAGGTCCTTAATGAAAGGTGAGTGAACACATGAATAAATGAGAAATTTTTAATTATAAAATCAATTAGCATACCCACTTTCAAAAGAAGCAACTTGCCCTTAATAGAACTTGCCCTTAATTACCTTACTGCCTCTTTCCATTATTTGTGATGGAACAGTCTTAGTTATTTGAATTATTTAATAGTCATTTGAAATCAATGTTTTGAAGCTGCTTTTTTAAATCTTATTTATAAACTTTTTATGCCATATTCAGTTTTAACAGCAGTATCCCAGGTTCATATTCTCTCTTTTCCATTTTGTATTACCAGATTTCACTTAAATGTGCCCATCCACTCCTAAAGAGTGAGTTAAAGAAGAATATTACCGATCATGCAATATCAGTCTCAAATCAACCAAATGCCATTTCCACATCTTTTCTTTGACAACCTTCTTAGATCCCTGAAGTCTATTCAAGATAACTGAAGTCTGATGTCAGGGGCTGCCCATAATTTTCTTTGGAGAATTTTTTGGGAATTCCTAAATTATCCCTTGAAAAAAAATCAAAATAGGAAATTGACGCTACAAAACTAAAGTAGAATTTGCAGAAACAACTCCCTTGTGTGGAAGGGAAAAAAGCTGTAAAGTGTTGCGCCACTTCTAGTGGACTGTTTCAGGAATAATTCAATTCCATTGTCGCCCTTGGCCCTGGGGGCAAAAATGCAGCTTTTCCTGTTCCAAGGAGGGACTGTTCTCTGACTTAACGTGTGAGATAGAGATGAGGCAAGCCAACCAGTTCTAGAGTTTACAGTCTTTTTCACTCTGCGAAGTGATACTGCCTTATTGTTTGGGTCAGGTAGTTGGGAGCACAATCTCCCACCCCCTGGGTGCGACTATTCCTTTATAGATTAGATAAGAACAATTGATGAACTTTTAAATGCTGAGAAAACTAATCAGAACTGGAAAGGGGGAGTGGGTGTTGGCCACAGCCCAAGAAATATGCGGGCTGAGATAAAAGCACCTTCTGAACTGTTTCTCCATCCCACACTTCTCAGCTTTTAAGTCTCCGTTTCTTTCGTCTCTTGTCTTTCTTATCTGTCATTCCCTCAACTCTCTATTCTCCACTATCTTTCTCTTCTCCTCAACCCCCACTTGATCCCCAAAGACTTAATTTTGAAAACTCTCTTAACTGGGCAAAACATGGACTTACATTTTTAAAAAGGCATTCTTTTTTTGTAGTACATAAGACTCTACATTCTGAATTTAATTCAGAAAATAGTTCAGGTGAGCATGTGAATGAATGGAAGTTGCTCAGTCGTGTCTAACTCTTTGTGACCCCATGGACTATAGCCCGCCTGGCTCCTCTGTCTATGGAGTTTTCCAGGCAAGAATACTGGAGTGGGTTGCCATTCCCTTCTCCCCAGGATCTTCCTGACCCAGGGATCAAACCCAGGTTTCCTGCACTGCAAGCAGAAAATATGCTTCCAAGTGAACATTCTCCTGGAATGTTCTCCATTCTTCCTTTTATTTTTTTCTTTTAAAGAAATATTAAAAATATCTTAATTTTAGTTTTAGGCAACAGACTCAACCTCAGTTCATTTCAGGTTGCATTATGGTTCCAGATTCTTGATGGTAAGGAATTGGAGCAGGGAGGGTGGACCTTGGGTCACACAGTCTGTATGAGTCCTTTGGCCCCAGCACTCTTTGCTGCTTCCCAGCCTCATTTCAAGGCCCAGAGTCATACTCCTACTTCAACTGTTCTGGGAATCCAGGCCAGATGGATTTGGGTTTTAATGTCCATATGTTGCTTTCAGTTTCTCTGAGGCTTTCAATTCCTTTTTTTTTTTTTTCCTTTGAGGGACAGGCCTTCCCTGGGAAGAAGGAGCACCCCTTGAGTCTGACATGTTCTGCTGTCAATTTGTGACGCCGTTTGATTACCTTGGGACGAGTCTGGCCCCATGCTGGAACTCAGTCCCATTCAGCATCCTGCCAGCTAGAAAACGTATTGTCTCAATCACCACCTTCCTAAGAAAGTTGTACGATGCCTAGAACATAAAGGTCTTTTCCGTGGCAAGTTAGGCAACCCCAAGGAAAGAGGGCTGTTATGGAAATGGCCAACAACTCATCCGGTGGTTGGTTGTAAATCATTCTTTGGGGGAATAAAGGCAGAAGGGGCTGGAGCTCTGGCCCTCAAAGAACTTCCTCTCATTAAACAGGAGCAATTGGCCGCTCTCTGCGTGCCCTTTCTGCTGGGAGGGAAGTCACCTGCTTTCCTCAGTCAAATCAGTGCTTCTGGCAGGGTCTGGTTGAGGGGCCCCGCCAGGGGTGCATCTTTCCACCTTCTAGAGGTCTCTTCTCAAAGCCACATTCCACAGGTGTAACTCAGAGTCGATCTGATCAGCTCCTTGCCCCCACTGCCCAACTCTCACTTTTTCTCGTAGCTGCTCTTTTCTGTGGTCCTGGGTTTCCCGGTCTTGGCGAGAAGACAGTCATTCCTTTGTTTTCGGCTGCTACAATGAGGGAACCAAAGAAAGGGTCTTGGTCTGAGGCTTTCAGCTGTTACTAATCACTACTCCCCGGCTCATCATGGGTCCCACTCGCCTCTCCCTCTTGCTCTGCTTAGCACACATAAAGAAGATGAATGACTCCCTGGTTTCTCTTCAAAAAAGCATATTGTGCAGCACATTCCAATACCGTGAGCGAAGGTCGGGCTAGTGTGTGGGGTGAATGGGTATCTAAATCACCTCTCCGTGGGCCTCACGCCGGCAGCTGTGGCCTGTGAGACGTGAACCTCAGAGCTGGCCCTCTGAGAGTTTCCTGAGACCACGCTGAGAGAGAGAGGAAGTTGATGTGATGGGTTCCCGAGTTACTGGAACCGTTCGTTACAGGGCTGTGTTAGGCTGGGATATGCTGTGTTAGGCTGGGATGTTAGGTTATGCTGTATTGGATGGTTAAGACTAGTGCAGAAAAGGGCTTCCCTAGTGGCTCAGATGGTAAAGAATCTGCCTACAATGCGGGAGACCCAGGTTTGATCCCTGGGTTGGGAAGATCCCCTGGAGAAGGGCATGGCAACCCACTCCAGTATTCTTGCGTGGAGAATCCTCATGGACGGAGGAGCCTGGCGGGCTATAGTCCAAGGGGTCACAAAGAGTCGGACACGACTAAGCGGCTAAGCACAATGCAATGAAGACAAAGCTTGACCATTCGGAGGGCCTCACCAGTTGGTTACCCAAAAGGAGGGCACTCAGATGTATCTGACTCTTTGAGGCCCCATGAGTTGTAGCCCGCCAGGCTCCTCTGTCCATGGAATTCTCCAAGCAAGAAGACTGCAGTGGGCTGCCATTTCCTCCTCCAGGGGATCTTCCCAATGCAGGGATTAAAGCCACTCTACACCTCCTACATTGGCAGGTAGATTCTTTACCGCTAGTGCCACCTGGAAAACCCCATCCAGAAGAAGGATTCTCCCCACCCCAAGGTTAACGAAAAGGACCCAGAAACTCTTGGACATGAGAGGTAGCAGAAGTTGAAGCTGGGCCTCCGTGTCCCCTCTCTGCTCCCTTCTGTGAAAGCTAATTTTCAAGGCTGTTTATAGCCAGAGAAAAGGGATTGTCTGCTCAGTCCTACCACACTGAGAATAAAAGGTGACTTATGATGTAACTTTTCCTGCTACTGACAATCATGTCTGTTCCACTACATTTCCTATTTAACAATCTTGAAAAAGAATGTTTCCTTTTTACCTTTCCATGGCATTCTACTAGTGAACACCAGAGCTCAAAAAAAGACTTTTGTTGACAAGTCTCAAGAATTGACTTAAAAAAGCAACTTGGCTGACAAAGTGATATGCTAGTGATAAATTTGTTAGGAAGCATCTTTGTCCTTCTCAGGCAAAATAATCCCATAAAACTAAGTGGTGTCATAGGTGAATGAAACGCCAAGTTTTGTGATGCTGTGAACAGCCATAACAGGAAGGAAATATTGGCCAGGGGGAAAACCCTTGTGAGAATATTTGTGATTTAATTGACTGTGAATTCCACGAAGTCATTCTCAGCTCTTTGTGGAAGATGGCTTAACTCTCTTCACAAAGAATACTGATTAAAGTAAAAGCCTTCTTGGCTCAAAATTCCATGAAGCATACCTTTTCTAAAAGTTTTCCCTTCATTATAGTATTGATAGAATTTCTGTTCAGATGAGTTGACCAGATTCCAGCGATCAGCACCGTCATTTCCTTGGTCTCCGTTAGAGATGGGGTGGGATCTTGGGTGGAGTGGGTGGGCAGCCCCAGGGGAATGGAAGCAAGGTAAGAGGGTGAAAAGACCTTAGCTCATGGCTCCTTTTTCAAGCCTCTACTCTCAACTGAATGTGGGTATATACCATTGTTTGCAAACTCTTTTTTTTTTTTTAACCAGAACCTGCAAATACCATATAAATGTATTTTACGCTGTGACCTGGCCGCACACAGACATACACACGTGCAGCTGAAAAAAACTTCACAAAGCAGTATTTCCCTCTTTCCCCACATGACACACTCTATCATTTTCTATTCTATCCTGTTTCATTAATAGGATAAAAGATACTCGCTCATGACCTACTAAATTGATTTCATGACTGGCATCTTAAGCACTTATTCGACCTCAGCTCTTCTTCCATTCCCATCTTTGTGTTGGGTTTTTCATTTATTTGCTCATTGTTCTGTTACTGTGTGACAGATAGGACTCTAGCAATTATATACGCTCATCTGCAAGAGTGAATCCTGTTAAAGATGGCAAAGAGTAAAAGAGCAGGGGAGGGAGAGGCTGGGTGAGAGGGAGGGGTATTCCTGTGGTGAGGGGTAGCCGTGTACCAGCCTCCTGCCCATCCTGCTCTTCTCGGATTACCCCCCACCGCCATCTGGAGATAAAGCTCCAGGTGATGCTGGGTCCCTCTCCACAAGGTCTATCTCTCCTTCTTCAAGGTACTCTCTTCCTTCTCACTACTTTGGATTAAATGTGGGGAAGAGGGCTTCCCCAGTGGTTCAATGGTAAAGAACTTGCCTGTAATGCAGGAGACTTGCAAGAGAGGCAGGTATCAATCTCTGGGTGAGGAAGATCCCCTGGAAAAGGAAACGGCAACCCGCTCCAGCCTGGGAGATCTGATGGACAGAGGAGCCTGGTGGGCTACATTCCATGGGGTCGAGCTGAGCAACCAAACAACGACACTATGATAAATGTGGGGACGAGCAATCAAAATTGGCGAGTGTGAATTTCAGAGTATTTTAAACACAAGCAATTTTAGTGCTGGGCATTCGAACAGTAGCCTAAGTGAAATGTTTTTTAAAAATTTGTGGCGTCCTCCCAGCATAACAACAACAACAGTGGTAAGAATGACTAGTCAACATTCTATTGGGTGCCTTCCTGTGCAGGCAGTGTTTGGGGCAAGCAGGCTACATCAATGAATAAAACAGATTGTTCTGCTCTCCTGGGACTAAAATTCTAACAGGGGGCATCATATAATAATCATAGCATTTATCAAGGGCTTACTTTGTATAGATTCTTCATGTAAGTTTTCCATAAGCTTGCAGTGTAGGTATTATCTTCTCGTCTAGGTGAAATGGAGACTTAGAGAGGTCAAATATTATTATTTGATTAATTAATAAGCAGTTAACATTGCTTGAATGCTCACTATGTGCCAAGCACAATGCTAAGTACATCTTGTACAGAAGTCCCTTTAGAGCCATGAAAACCCTGTGAGGGAGCTTTCTTCATTCCCATGCTACAGATAAGGAAACTGAGGCTTACAGAGGTCACAGGGCATCCCAGAGCTAGAAGTAGTATCCGGGTATTCTAACCTCAGAGCCTGAACTCTTAATCACTGTGCCACAACTTTTTAAAAACAATGTGCTTCTGAAAATGCCTGAGGTTGGCCTTAAGTAGTTTGAAATATTGACTCTTCGATTAAATTCTGAGGCTTTAACCAGCTTATTCATTGTGATGCAAAATTATGATACAATTTCTAACCTAACTAAGATTTGCCTTCTGTTCTAGAATCCCTGGAATCATCGAACTTTTTTTTTCCAATCTAGTTTGTAAAGAAGCTGGACGAAAATATTCCAGTAGGAAAAAAACTGCACATAGTTTTAAAAGGAGATTTAAAGCAATTTGTTTCATGCTCACTCCCACCCCCTCACACCTTTCCTCAGAGCTTTTTCTTCTGCTGTGTGTGCTGAGGGTCCAGGGTGCCCTTGCTCCAGCGATGGGCAGATGCTTTAGGACACAAGAGCTCCTTTTTCAGCCTGTAAATATGAAGTACGTTATATTTTTTAGAGTTTAACTTTCTTATTGGAAAAAAAATTACCTTTTATTCAAGTGAATATGGCATATACTACCACTCATCCTTGATTTCCTTGTTATAAGTTTGCCCGTCTTAAAATTCTAAGAGGCTTGAGAACAGGCGGCTTTCGTTAGATGAGTGTCTGAGAAACCCTTGGAAGAGAAGGAGTATATTTAAAATAAAATAAAAACTAAAACAGAGCAATATTCTTGAGGCGGCAATTGCCACCCCCTCCCTTTTCCTTTCTTTCTGGGCCTGACCCAGTGGTCCTGAAAGAACAATGAAACACCATCAGGGTGAGTAGAGAGAGCCGTCATAGCAGAAGGCTTCTTCTTTAGATTTCACATTTCAAAGCCAGAAACAGGAATCACTGGAGGAATATACTGGGACCCATTAATGTATAAGACAAACTTTTAGCAGATGGGAGAATAAAATCCATGCAAAGCCTTAGGAACTTGACATTATTTATATGTTACCCTTTAATACTTGACTGAATGCATATTTCATTTATCCAATAAGTCATACCAAATATTATACCAGAAGAAATCTAATTTACAATAGATTTACAGTGTTCCATATACATATTTATTGAACACTCCCTCCTCATCCCCATCTTGCTCTAAAACATGAATTTCATGCATTTTCTGTTGTGCTAAACTGATTACTTAAAACTATTTTCATAAATAAAGAGGTAAATGCTTACCAACCCATTTGCATTAAGAAACTCTCTTCCTCTCTCTTCAGAGTGACTGCTGCCAAAAATATTCAGGTGTTTGAAGCAAAGTCTAAATCTTTTGCATTCTAGAGAATGTCTTGTTCAGTCTTTTTTAGATGCTTAACTCATGGGTAAACATATAATACGTTTGCAGACATGAATGATTAATTACTTTTAAAAAATTAATTTCTATTGGAGTGTAGTTGACTTGATTACTTTGTTGATGACTGGTATTTGATGGGTTTGTTTTTAGAAAAGAAGGCAAGATCCATGTGCCCACAGTCAGCAAATATCCGTGATCCTCAATGCTCCATTAGAACATGTTCTGGGCTCTTTTTCTAGGAATGATGAGGAATTTGAACAGATTGATCTGCGTTCTAGCTAGTCCTTCTGGTGACCAATGTGGTCCATTTCCCCCCAGGGTGGGGGAATGTCAGAGTTTTTCCACGGTTACCTCCGTGTATGCAATTTTCTTCTAGCCAGATGGCTCATTTCAACATTGAACTCAAATGCAATAAAGTTAGAGAAAGCTAGTATGGATAAAAACGCATGAAATGTGGGTGACTCCTAGCTTGTCCATAAGGATTGAGATATAGTAGAAGGGGTACTCCCTTTGAGTGTGGGTTCAAATCCTGCCATTACTGTTGACTAGCTGTGCAACACTGGGCAAGTTACTTAACTTCTCTGGTCTCTTGTCTCTTTACCTTTAAAATGGTATCAACAATATCTGCAACATACAGTTGTCATGAAATTAGATGTGCCACTGGTGAGAGGAAGAATTTGGTGAATGATTCAGTGGATCAGCACAAAAGTTAACTCAAAATATACAAAACATATAAACTTACAAACATGTCATTGTAATTGGAAGAACTATGGCAGACCTGTAATTAATAGGCAATATCATATTTCTTGGGGTTCAAGAGGATCTCAATTCCGATGACAGATTGTTTTCATAATAAAGATGTCAGGATGTCTTGAATGGGGTTGGTTCAGCTAAGCCCAGATCAGACACAGAAAAGGGGACCAGTTAAGATCATTATCTTTACTCCCTGCCCTGGAATGTTTCCCACATATGTATTTAGATGAACACATAGTTGTCATAACATACTCCCATGAGTACCTGCATACCCAAGAGACCTCGTTCGCCCTCACCCCAGTGCCCTTTTCCTCCATATATTTTAAAATGTCGAGGCTCCATGCAGACTTCCCCCTTCTCAAACATTTAGAGCACTTCCTGCCAGAGTTCCCTTTTCTACAAAGTGATTTAGTGCTTTACCCTTGTGCCCAGACACTCTGACATTTGTGTGCAGTGCTTTGTCTGGAATTTCGGGAGGCTGGAGAAAGGAGATGCCCCAGAGTTGCAGTGAGAGACAGGAAGAATGACAGCCTGCTCGTGTGGAGTTTTGCCCTCCAGAGCCTTTCCTCCATTTCCTTTCCTCCTCCAGCATCAAGGCTGTTCTCTTGCAGACCCAGTGTTGTGACAGATTGTCCACATCCATCCTACCTTTGCCCTGATGACAGTGTGTGGCTTTGCTTCTAGCGGTCCCTTTAGTTTGACAGACTCTACCCAGAGAAAAGGGGAGAGGTTAGAGTTGGAAGGAGGAGGGGAAGGGGCACTGGGGTACCCAGAGCAGAAGTCAGCAAGCAGCCCTGCATGGGATACCAGACCCTTTTAGAAGAAGGATCTCCACTGAGGTTTGGTTAATAAAGATACCCACCCCCACACACCCCTGCCTTTTCTAAAACGTTAGCAGTTGCTGCTTTATTCTCTCTCATAGGATCAGGGTCAATATGCAGAGGTTGGTGAGGCCTCTCAGTTGACCATCGATTCTCCTTCTGGGCTCATTGCTAAAAAAGATGCTTCAGTGTTTGTCTTCATCTATTTCACAGTTGNGTGGTCCATTTCCCCCCAGGGTGGGGGAATGTCAGAGTTTTTCCACGGTTACCTCCGTGTATGCAATTTTCTTCTAGCCAGATGGCTCATTTCAACATTGAACTCAAATGCAATAAAGTTAGAGAAAGCTAGTATGGATAAAAACGCATGAAATGTGGGTGACTCCTAGCTTGTCCATAAGGATTGAGATATAGTAGAAGGGGTACTCCCTTTGAGTGTGGGTTCAAATCCTGCCATTACTGTTGACTAGCTGTGCAACACTGGGCAAGTTACTTAACTTCTCTGGTCTCTTGTCTCTTTACCTTTAAAATGGTATCAACAATATCTGCAACATACAGTTGTCATGAAATTAGATGTGCCACTGGTGAGAGGAAGAATTTGGTGAATGATTCAGTGGATCAGCACAAAAGTTAACTCAAAATATACAAAACATATAAACTTACAAACATGTCATTGTAATTGGAAGAACTATGGCAGACCTGTAATTAATAGGCAATATCATATTTCTTGGGGTTCAAGAGGATCTCAATTCCGATGACAGATTGTTTTCATAATAAAGATGTCAGGATGTCTTGAATGGGGTTGGTTCAGCTAAGCCCAGATCAGACACAGAAAAGGGGACCAGTTAAGATCATTATCTTTACTCCCTGCCCTGGAATGTTTCCCACATATGTATTTAGATGAACACATAGTTGTCATAACATACTCCCATGAGTACCTGCATACCCAAGAGACCTCGTTCGCCCTCACCCCAGTGCCCTTTTCCTCCATATATTTTAAAATGTCGAGGCTCCATGCAGACTTCCCCCTTCTCAAACATTTAGAGCACTTCCTGCCAGAGTTCCCTTTTCTACAAAGTGATTTAGTGCTTTACCCTTGTGCCCAGACACTCTGACATTTGTGTGCAGTGCTTTGTCTGGAATTTCGGGAGGCTGGAGAAAGGAGATGCCCCAGAGTTGCAGTGAGAGACAGGAAGAATGACAGCCTGCTCGTGTGGAGTTTTGCCCTCCAGAGCCTTTCCTCCATTTCCTTTCCTCCTCCAGCATCAAGGCTGTTCTCTTGCAGACCCAGTGTTGTGACAGATTGTCCACATCCATCCTACCTTTGCCCTGATGACAGTGTGTGGCTTTGCTTCTAGCGGTCCCTTTAGTTTGACAGACTCTACCCAGAGAAAAGGGGAGAGGTTAGAGTTGGAAGGAGGAGGGGAAGGGGCACTGGGGTACCCAGAGCAGAAGTCAGCAAGCAGCCCTGCATGGGATACCAGACCCTTTTAGAAGAAGGATCTCCACTGAGGTTTGGTTAATAAAGATACCCACCCCCACACACCCCTGCCTTTTCTAAAACGTTAGCAGTTGCTGCTTTATTCTCTCTCATAGGATCAGGGTCAATATGCAGAGGTTGGTGAGGCCTCTCAGTTGACCATCGATTCTCCTTCTGGGCTCATTGCTAAAAAAGATGCTTCAGTGTTTGTCTTCATCTATTTCACAGTTGGAAAGTATGGAGTAAATACTCATTGGTTTTCTTTTTAAATTAACTTTATTTTAAAAAGAGAAAAAAAAAATCTATAAACTTTGTTTCCTAGAGTTGATGGCCCTGTAGCTGTGAATTCCGGAGTAACGGTCCCCAGCCCTACCCCATGGTGGGAGGGAGGGAGATTTAAGCCTCCTCCTTTGTCTGCCACGTTGGTTTCCAGTGCTGTGCCTTGACCACTTAGCGCTCTCTCTGAATAGCTATAGGTCGGGAGTAGTGGGCAGGAGCGGCAGAGAAGAGTTGGCGTGAGAACGGAACAGCACCACAGAATAGAAGGCGAGAGGGAGAGAAAGCATCTCGGAGGAAGAGAATACTGCCGCCTGCTACCCCTAGCAGAGATATCCGGCCTTTTGTGCCCACACCACTCGCCCGCCGAAGAATTGCAGGCTTCAGTGGTGAAGAGCTCAGGCAATGATGGGAAAGAGAGTGGGCCCCTCCTGGGAGAAATGATTTCAAGCACAGGAAAGCCAAGATATTTTGAGACACCATAGGAGACCTGCGGATGAACCTGGGGGGATGGGACCACGTGGACTGAGAACAGATTAGCCCATTTCTAATGATGGTAAAGTGTTGAAGTGGCGCCAACCCCACAAGTGGGTATTAACCCTAGGTTTCAAGAAGCCTAGGGCAAGGATAAAAGAAGCTAACTTCACTGCCTTAAAACCAAAATTGGCCTTCTCATTTGTGGGAGCTGTAGGTGGTTTTCTCAGGGGCAGAAAGTACACTAAATTCAGTTACATAAGATCTGGGCTCAAGTTCCCACTTCATTTTACTTGGTATTAACTAAGAACTGAGAAATTTACTTAATTGCTTTTTAATCTGCCTTATAGATTGTTGTTAAGAATATAGCAAGTACTACGTGCTATTATGAAAATTATGAATGATTTGATTCAAATACACATGAAATTATAAACTGGAGATCATGGCTTCAATTCCCATATAAGCTCATTACCATTTTCAAGATTTGGGGGCAAACCCAGCCAGTTATCTGGCATTCATGGACATTATCCACTATACTTTACCTTACTCTAAATACACCGATATAAACAGAGTCACTACCTACATATTGAACCACTATTAGAGTCTGATACTGATCACTGAGCTACAGTGTAAACTTTTAATATATTTATAAAATTATGATTTTGCATAATAAAGAAAATAGTTTGATTAATTATGAGATGGTGCTATAATTGAATCTGAGTGTTTTAGGGAGTTTGAGGGGGAGAAAGAAAAAAGACAAATGCGAAAATGGCTAATGAAACAGAAGAGCCCATATTGTGATTACGAAAACTTAATCTTTTGAGAGTTTTGGGTTATTTCCAACTTTTTTCCATCCCAAGAGGCATGGAGATGTGTTCCATTTGCTAGAACAGTTAGGGAAACACTCACCACCATGCCTCCTCTCTCACAGAGGATCATGCCTTGCCTGAGGTAGACTTTGAAGATGTCCTGAAAAAGAGGGGAAGAATGTTTCACATGAGATAAGGTATGCCAGGCCTGTGGGACAAGGTGGAGGAAGGCAGAGAGCAAAAATGAGAGGAACCCCACCAAAATTACTGTTTTTAAAAACCGTGGATGAGATGAGATAAAATGAAACAACAGAGAAGCTATTTGAGAACTTTGGCCTACTAGAAATGTAAATTGAGGATAACTCAGTAAGTGAGTAGAATAATAGCTTAAATTTTACATTAAAAATTAAAAAAACTTACAAGTTCATACATAAAATAATAATTCTTATAAAAGAATTTAATGGTAGTTACTCTGAGTCTGCAGAGTGCTCAAAACTTGAGATATGCTTAGATTATCTTGCCAGAAACCTTTTTTAAGGTATCTCTTCATACACACACACACACACACACACACACACACACACACAATACTCACTAATTCAGACTCACAGCTTCCCCAACTAGTAGCAACCTAGGAAAGAATTTGATTGCCCCTTCAAACCATCAGAGAGTCATGTGAAATCAACTCTTGGGGCAGAAAATGGGTGATCACATGTTAGCTGACACAGCTGGTGCCGAGCCATTCTATGGCTTTTTCCCTTCACCTTTTGTGATACCCTGATTCAAACTGGTGCCAAGTTCTCATAACATGTATAAAATCCCATTGCCGGGTGGGAGAGGGTTGGGGAGTGAAAAAGGAAATGCTCTTCCCATTACCTTCCACTTGACAATCCCCTGAACTGATTTCCTGAAAATCTCCTTCTGTTTGCCTTCCCTAGGAATGGCGGCCCTAGATAGTAAGGCATCAGGAAAGATGGGGATGCGAGCTGTAGTCTATTACATGACTACGACCATCATTGCCGTGGTGATTGGCATAATCATTGTTATCATCATCCATCCTGGGAAGGGCACAAAGGAAAACATGCACAGAGAAGGCAAAATTGTACAAGTGACAGCTGCAGACGCCTTCCTGGACTTGATCAGGTACGTCCTTGCAAGCCCATCCTTCTGAGTATATTTTGACCACCTCTCCTCTTTCGTGGGGACCTGATCAAACCCTAGAAGAGGTATCCAACTGAACCAGGCCTGCTGCGCTTGAAATGAAGATCACATGTAACAGAAATGGAAGTAAGGATCCGTTTTCTGATCTCATGTGAAAGAAATAAAAAGAGCAAGGAAAAGATAAAGACTTAGGAGCCCTGCTTTTAGGATTCTGAATCTCAGCACTCAGTCCTCTTAACTGTGCCGCTCATCTTGGAATATTAGTATCAATAGTTCTTTTGTGTGTATGATTTTTTTATTGAAGTATAGTGTTGTGCAATTACATAAGTTACAGATGTACAACATAGAAATTCCAATTTTTTTACAGGTTATACTTTGCTTGTAAAATATTGGCTTTATTCCCTGTGTTGTACAGTATATCCTTGTAGCTTATTTTATACCTAGCAGTTTGTACTGCTTACTCTTCCACCCCTATATTGCCCTTTCCCCCTTCCCTCTCCCCACTGATAACCACTAGTTCTCTGTGTCTGTGAGTTTGCTTTTTTGTTATACTCACTAGTTTGCTGTACTTTTTAGATTCCACATATATAAGTGATAATCATATAGTATTTGTCTCTTTCTGACTTATATCACTTAGCATAATGCCTTTCAATAATTCTTTACCTACCTTTCTCAAGTCTTACTGTTTAAGGCTATTCCCCC